>OY744551.1:26786906-26801906 GCA_963556195.1 Sepiola atlantica
TATAATAAGCCATGAATATATTTTCATAGCTTACTATATATAAATATATATGTATTAATTTTCAAATATATTTGATGTTAGACTATTCTTCCATTTTAATAGAATCTTTACCTTACAATACACCACTCCAATGGACGATTTAGCAACTCATCTTTACAAAGACTTTATGCTCATTAATTTTATTGCATAGTTCATAATTATTCTGAAAATTCTTCACATTAGTATTTACAAATAGAATTTTATTGCATAGTTCATAATTGTTCTGTAAATTCTTCACATTAGTATTTACAAATAGTAATTTATTGCATAGTTCATAATTGTTCTGTAAATTCTTCACATTAGTATTTACAAATAGTAATTTATTGCATAGTTCATAATTGTTCTGTAAATTCTTCACATTAGTATTTACAAATAGTAATTTATTGCATAGTTCATAATTGTTCTGTAAATTCTTCACATTAGTATTTACAAATAGTAATTTATTGCATAGTTCATAATTGTTCTGTAAATTCTTCACATTAGTATTTACAAATAGTAATTTATTGCATAGTTCATAATTGTTCTGTAAATTCTTCACATTAGTATTTACAAATAGAATTTTATTGCATAGTTCATAATTGTTCTGTAAATTCTTCACATTAGTATTTACAAATAGTAATTTATTGCATAGTTCATAATTGTTCTGTAAATTCTTCACATTAGTATTTACAAATAGAATTTTATTGCATAGTTCATAATTGTTCTGTAAATTCTTCACATTAGTATTTACAAATAGTAATTTATTGCATAGTTCATAATTGTTCTGTAAATTCTTCACATTAGTATTTACAAATAGAATTTTATTGCATAGTTCATAATTGTTCTGTAAATTCTTCACATTAGTATTTACAAATAGAATTTTATTGCATAGTTCATAATTGTTCTGTAAATTCTTCACATTAGTATTTACAAATAGTAATTTATTGCATAGTTCATAATTGTTCTGTAAATTCTTCACATTAGTATTTACAAATAGTAATTTATTGCATAGTTCATAATTGTTCTGTAAATTCTTCACATTAGTATTTACAAATAGAATTTTATTGCATAGTTCATAATTGTTCAGTAAATTCTTCACATTAGTATTTACAAATAGTAATTTATTGCATAGTTCATAATTGTTCTGTAAATTCTTCACATTAGTATTTACAAATAGTAATTTATTGCATAGTTCATAATTGTTCTGTAAATTCTTCACATTAGTATTTACAAATAGTAATTTATTGCATAGTTCATAATTGTTCTGTAAATTCTTCACATTAGTATTTACAAATAGAATTTTATTGCATAGTTCATAATTGTTCTGTAAATTCTTCACATTAGTATTTACAAATATAATTTTATTGTATAGTTCATAATTGTTCTGTAAATTCTTCACATTAGTATTTACAAATAGTAATTTATTGCATAGTTCATAATTGTTCTGTAAATTCTTCACATTAGTATTTACAAATAGTAATTTATTGCATAGTTCATAGTTGTTCTGTAAATTCTTCACATTAGTATTTACAAATAGTATTTTATTGCATAGTTCATAATTGTTCTGCAAATTCTTCACATTAGTATTTACAAATAGTAATTTATTGCATAGTTCATAATTGTTCTGTAAATTCTTCACATTAGTATTTACAAATAGTAATTTATTGCATAGTTCATAATTGTTCTGTAAATTCTTCACATTAGTATTTACAAATAGTAATTTATTGCATAGTTCATAATTGTTCTGTAAATTTTTCACATTTACAAATAGTAATTTATTGTTTGTTCTCCTTATTGTTCTCATAAATATCTATTTCTGTAAAATCCACGTTAAAAGAATTTTTCACGAATTAAACTTGTTGCAATATTTGATTATAATAAACTTGTTAAGTATTTAACTTTACGTTGTTAATATTATTCTATGTTTTCCTTAATATAACAAACGTAAAGTTAAATACTATCCCAAATATTGTTATAACACTTGAAAAATATATATGTAAATATATATTAGTTAGATATGTGTATATGTTTAGTTATTTTATCTACCGAATAACTCCTAAACTAATTAACCGATCATTATAAATTTAAACTAAGCTGCTAGACGTAAGGGTTAAAAATGTGGGGTATATTTAGTTTAATGCAAAAGAAGGAAATGCAAAATTCGTGAAAATTAAGATACCTCTGATTTTTGTAAAATTTGGATACTAGGTATTAATAAATGTTCCCAAATCCTAGTTGCTTTAGATAATTTTAGAAGGTTTTTTTTATGGAGCATAATATTGGCACAGCCTCTTATTTGATAATTCAAATATTTTAGATTTGCATTTAACTTAATCCATAGTGATTAGACACCAATGAAGCAACGTTCCACGAATTTCAATTTCTTTTTTAAACCCCACAAGTTTTAAATTTTAGACATGTTCTAGAATTAAAGAAATATATGTATACACACACGTTTTTTAAAATGTAACAAAATCGTAATTGTGTTACTTAAAAAAAATGCATTCACAGATTTGAGTTCTTGAAGTCTCAGCATTTTTTTTCTCTTTTCAGTTGGAGCCATGAACGATAAAACACCGCGTTTTTTTGCGTACGATATTTTCGTCAAGAATAACGAGTCAATCACGGCAGTTCAGCGTGAGTTTCGTTGCCATTTCAATATCCACCGAAATCAAGTTGTTCCTACTCGCAACACTATCCTACGTTGGGTTAATACACTTCGTACACGAAGTACACTGATGAACAAAAGACCACTAGGGCCTAGATGCTCAGGTCGTACTCCTGAAAATGTGTTACAGTCCGACTCGTTCTGCTCGGAAACATTCTTCTGAACTAGGCTTGAGTAATCGTTCGGTAAGGCGTGTTTTGCATTTAGAACTGAAATTCTACCCCTACGACTGGCCGTTGTGCAAGAGCTGAGGCCCGGGGATTACGCACAACGAGTGACGTTCTCACATGAGATGCAGGCAATTTTTTAGCAAAATGAAAACCTCATACTGTGCATGAGTGATGAAACTCATTTACATATCAATGACATGGTGAATCAACAGATCTGCCGTTACTGGGTTTCTGAAAATCCAAAACAATTGCACGACAGACCGCTGCACAGCCCTAAAGTTGAGGTTTGGTGCGCTATAGTTAAAACTGGCGTCATTGGTCCTTACTTTTTCGCAGAGGATAATGGGAATGCTGTTACCGTGAACTCGGAGTGCTATATCGAGGTGATAAACAACTTCTTTTTCCCTGAGTTACGACGAAAACGTATTCCCATTCGACGTGTGTGGTTTCAACAGGATGGGGTGACAGCTCACACAGCTAGAGCATCAATAGACGTTATTCGCCCTCTCATCCCTGGTCGCCTCATTTCCAGGTTTGGCGACATTAATTGGCCTCCTCGGTCCCCTGACTTATCCATGTGCGAGTATTTCTTATGTGGTCACCTCAAGGCATCTGTATACGAGCATAAGCCCCCGTACATTGGAAGAACTTAAAGAAGCTATTCGCGAGGAAGTCACCCAAATTGACAGAGCGCTGATTTAAAAAGTGTATGAAAACTTCCAGAAACGCCTTCAAAAATGTATCACTGATAACGGAGGTCACGTGAGTGATGTTGTTTTCCACACTTGATTTTTGTAAAATGCTATTTCAATACGAACTCAAGTCTGTGAATAAATTTATTTTCAATAGAAAATTAACGATTTTGTGATTATTCGAAAAACTTCAAACTTCAATGCCCCGCACTGTATATATATATATTATATATATATATATATATATATATATATATATATATATATATATATTTCTAAAACCTATTTATATATTGGGCAAACCTTCACTTTGCAGACTGATTTCGTTAAGTCGTTGATTCTCTTTAAGTTAGTTTGCCCAATTTTTTGTCCTTTAAAGCTCTACTTCTTTTATTCGATTTATTCAATCAAATTTATTTTAAAACGCTTATTTTCATCAGCAGTTAACTTTCCCATTCTTGCTCTTTCGTCCGAAGTTTCCTTTATATTTTGTATTCCAACGATTTCTTCTGATGAGATATCGGACGAAAGAGCTCTCGAGACCAAATTTCCGTAGACTAAAATCTCGCTTTTATTTCAAACAATATATTTATATATGTATAACTATAGCATAATGCTCCAAGTATACGTAGTATGCAGAAACTTGAATGATTAAATGTGAATAAAATGCAAGCCAAGTGACATCTAGCCGCCATTTCTTCCAAACTCGATATCGTAAATTTATATCGTTTAACAATCGGCTCAAATAAATAATGTACGCGCGTGTATATACAAACAATGGCAGGAAAAGATAACTCAACGGAAACGGTGCTCTTGTCATATGTTGTCTTTTTTATTTATGACTTGGCAAAGGATATCTTATAAGCTTAACTATAGTAGTGTGTATATATATATATATATATATATATATATATATATATATATATATATATATATGTATATATATTTACAAACTAATCTGAAATAGATACGGTTGGCTTGAACAGACATCGAATCTTTTAATTTATTTGTTTTACTTACATTAGTACAATGCAGATATACACATACACACACAAACACACATATATATATATATATATATATATATATATATATATATATATATATATATATTATATGCATATATATATGTATATATGTATGTATAGGTATACATAGATTTTTGTATATATGCATATGAATCTGTCTATATATATGTATGTATATATATATGTGTATGTATATGCCTATATAGGTATATATATATATGTATATATATATGTGTATATATGTATATGTATGCATATATATATATATATGTATATCTGCCTATATATGTGTATATACGTCTAGATATGTGTCCCTAGCTCTCTCTATATATATATACATGTCTATATATATATATAGACATATATAAATGTTTATATATACTTATATATATATATATATATATATATATATATAGCAGTATATGTGCATATATATATGTCTCTCTATACATGTATATATGTATATGTATATATTCATATACATGAACTAATCCGAAATAGATTACGGTGGTTACATGGACTCTATAATTTATATAAGTTTCCTTACACAACAATAGAGAGTTTATCCTTTGCTTCTGAAAACGGATATTTCCAATGTGCATGTTATTACCATAAACTGCAGAAAGCGGATTTATTCGAAGGCATTGCAAAAACTCTTTGATTTAGCTATGGGAAGCAGATACCAGTCAATGCTGACCCTCGCATCAACCTTCGCCGGATCAGTCTTTAATTCATTTCTTTACAAAACAAACTTTTTCTACAATTTTTGACTTTTTTTGTACTTCGTAAAATATCTATTTGCAAAGAGATAAATTAAAACCTTCAGAGGTAGATTTGAACACCATATGAAAATGTCGAAGCAAAAAATGTCAACGTAAATTTTACTGATCATCTATATAATAAAGTAAAATCGATTTTCCTCTATTTCATTGGTTTATATAGCTTTAGCCCTAAAAGCTCTATATGCTAATCTGTTCTGATAGCCATCTAGACCAATTCCCCATGCGTGTTTCCACACAAAATTCGGTCGTTTCGTTTTCTTTCAGAATTTCTTACATTTTTCTAAGTAAGCTGCTTCTTTCAAATCAGTATTTTACAAATGAGGTCGCAGCCATTTTCCCTCTAACTCTAATATCTAATATCTACTTCCACTCATTAAGCGAAAAATCACCAAAATTATTTCTATATTTTCCTTCTTTATATTGTGTACATATTACAGTATATTTAAAACCAATATAACAATCGCTCATTAGAAATACACTTTCATTTATTCGTGCTTTCTGACTGTATATTCCATATACTTTTTTTTACCAATTCTTAATAACCGGAATATATTAACGAACTGCTTGCAGAGTACGTCTAGCGAGTCAAAATGCAATTTGGCTGACTCCTAATTTTCTTCATTTCTCGGTTCCGCGTAAAAAATGTTATTTTAATTTTGGTGACTAAATCACAAACAAAAGCATTTCTAAATTACCAAAAGAAAAGGCGAGATTTTAACCGGGCCAAACAAAAATCATCATTTTCTTTTTAATTCACAGTCTAATCGGGCGGAAAAACACACATACACAATTATTTTAGAATTTAGAGTGGGTGTTCAAGCTAGTTCTCTATAATAGTACGCGCATGAGATTTGTTTGGATGTACGACATCACTTTACCATTTAAAAAGAATGAGATCCTCATTCGTTAATGTAGAAGGTTAAAATGTATTTGAACTATTTACTGACTGTCAAAATTAACACTTCATCAAGTTTTAAGTTAATTGTTCCCAAATCTGTCTAATGACTTGTTCCTAAATGTCACCTTTTCCACACGTTTTACTGATAATGATATTCATCAATCATCATTACTTGATCTTTTTGCTCACTTCTGTTCCTGACTCATGTTCTATTTCCTCTTCCCTTTGATTGGGTTCTTCTGATCATGTTGTTGTTGCTGTTGAGGTAAATTTTTCGGTGATGTCTTCCCTTGGTTGTCCCTTTCATAGGAAGACGTTCAACTACAGGAATAGTGATTGGGATGGGCTTCGCAGCTTGGTTTGTGATGTTCCATGGGGTCCTATCTTTTGTATGTCTCGAAATGGTGCTACTGAGGAGGTTAGTGACTGGCTTCTTATTGGAATTGACACCTTCATTCCTCATCGTATGTTTCAAACCAAACCTCATTCTCCTTCATGGTTTTCATCTGTTTGTGCTTCTGCCATTTCCCATCGCAAAAATTACTTTAATCATTATCGTCGGGATAGTTCTGAAACTTCTAGACAATCCTACAGAAGAGGTAGCAATGCCTGTAAGAGAGCAATCTCTGAGGCTAAGTCTAGCTACTCTCAAAGGATGTGTGACTCTATCTCATCTCAAAGGGTTGGCTCTCATGATTTTTGAATAATCTACAATAGTGTTATTAATAGTGACAAATCTACTATTCCCCCTCTCTTTAATAGCCTTCAGGTTATTTTATCTTCGAAGGATAAGACTGATCTCTTTGCGTATATTTTTGCTGACAATTCTTCTCTTGATGATTTTCGTGCTGTTCTTCCTGATTTTCCTTTGAAAACTTATCAGTCTCTTGATTCTGTTATTATCACTCCAAAGATGGTTGCTACGTTTTTTCTGATATTGACCAGTCTAAGACTTCCGACCTTGATCAATTCATGTTGTCTTTCCCACGCGTTGCACTTCAGAACTTTCTTCTATTCTCTCTAAATTATCTTAATCTCTGTTTGTCTCAGTCCTGTTTCCCTTCTTGTTGGAAAGAGTCCTCTGCTGTCCCTATCCTTGAAAACACTGGTGATTGGTCTGCCCCAACTAATTATCGTCCTGTTAGTCTTCTCCTTGTTATAAGCAAAGTTTTTGAAAGGTTGGTCAACAGCAAGCTTTTTTATTTTCCAAAACGTCTCTTTAGTAATGTTCAGTATGGCTTTCGTGGTTTTCGTTCAACTGCTGATCTGTTCTCAGTTGTAACTGAGCGGATCTGTTGACTTATAGACAATTCCGGGGAGAGTAGAGCCATAGCGCTTGACAGTTCGACAGAGTGTGATATATTGGTCTCCTACGCAAACTTCAGGGTCATGGTATTGGTGGTGAGATTCTTGACATTATTAGGTATTTTCTTTCTGATCAAAGTTGGTGAGTAACTTTCCTATCAATGCTGGTATTCTCCAGGGATCTATTCTAAGCAAAACACTGTTTCTTCTCTATGTAAATGATCTTCCAGAGAATATTATGAAGAAAATTAACATCTATGTTGAAGATACCACTCTCTAATCTGGTGTTGCTTCTCGCGTATCTCCCTAGAATCAGTCATAATAGGGAACGGATCTAGAAGTTGACCTGGGTTCAGTTGTGGATTCGGTACAGTATGACTTGATTCGTTTAATAAGGTAAAGACTCAGCTCTTGCCTTGCAATCGTAGGTGTGTCCCTTTTCTTCCTGTGATTCTCATGGGTGGCTCTGCTCTTGAAGAGAAATCGACTCGGAAACTTCTTGGTATTTCTCTCTCATCAAATCTTTCTTGTAGTTCATACGGTAAATCCATTTTTGTTTCTGCTTCTTGTAAAGTAGGGTCTCTCTATCGCTCCAAATAGTTTCTCACAGATAACGCTATTCTCTATCTCTACAGATCTACTATTAAACTGTGTATGGAGTACTGTTGTAATATTTGGGCTGGTGTATCTCTGTCCCATTTGAGGATTCTTTAGAAAGTGCAGAAATATATATGTAATGTAATTGGCCACACCCTTTCCTCTTCTCTGCACCCTCGCTCTCATAGACATGATGTTGCTAGTCTCAGTCTTTTCTATAAATACTATTATGGCATATATTCTTCAGAATTATGAGCTGCTTCTGTTGTTCTAAGTCGTTTAACTCGTTTGTTTAGTGGTCTCCATCAATTCGTTGTTTTGATATCTCATTGTAGTAAATCTTCTTATTCAAGTAGCTTCTTTCCAAGAACTGCAAGCTTGTAGAACTCTCATCCTACTGAGTGTTTTCCCTTTATATATGTCCTTTGTTCTTTCAATAGGTATCTCCTGCTTTTACAATAATCATAGTTCGTTCTTGTTAGCTCCCTACATCAAGTGGCTTCATGCCTTGTGTGGAGCAATTTCCATTAAAAGAATCGAATAAAACGTGATAAATAGGATGTTGTCGCAATGAAAATATCTATAACGCCTGTCCACTTGGCTAATATTAGATGTTAGTATATGTTGTGTACTCACTCATGCAATCGGCAATATAATCATACTCGCAGTAATGAGGCGATACTGTCCAACATTCCCCCTTTTTTATTTCCATACTCACGTGGGTAAAATGTTATGCAAACTCATATTTTTTGCAGATATCCAGTGCTCCCTGAAAAGTCATTCTGGAAGAGGACACAAATACACTCCTACATAAATGAGGATGCCTCAAATGAAACGCATAATAATAAGTATAATAATAATAATAATAATAATAATAATAATAATAATAATGATGATGAAGATGATGATGATGATGATGATGATGATGATGATGATGATGATGATGATGATGATGATGATGATGATACACTCCTACATAAATGAGGATGCCTCAAATGAAACGCATAATAATAATAATAATAATAATAATAATAATAATAATAATAATAATAATAATAATAATAAACCTGATATATGCAGGGGCAAAATCGGTAAGTATGAAACTAAGAAACGAAGAGAATGGACAAAAGAGAGGACCGACAAAACCTGGATGGGAAATCAGACTGGAAACCCAGATCACCAAACTTCGGAAAGAAGCTAAAACCGTGAACAGAAGGAAGGAGGACATGAAACGATTAAGAAGCAAAAATCAGAAACGCAAGGAAAAACTAAATGAGAAACATGAAGAAATAAAACAAAGGATAGCAGCAATAGAAGGAAGACTGAGACGATACAGGTACAAATCAGAACAGAGCAAACAAAACAGGACCTTTGAAAACAATGAAAGCCAGTTTTACAAAAACGTAAATGGAGAAAAAACAACGACAGAGCAACCGAACCCAACAGAAACAAAACAATTCTGGAGCAAGATATGGGAAGTACCAAAAAAGCACAACAAGAATGCCCAATGGTTGAAAAACATGAAAGATGAACTGCAAGAAATCGAAGAAGGAACCGAAACAGAAATCAACAAAGAAACGATCAAGAAAACCCTAAGAAAAATGGCAAACTGGAGAGCACCAGGCCACGATGGAATACATGCATACTGGTTTAAAAAATTCACGACCCTGCATGAAAGAATAGCGCAGAAACTGAGCGGATGTATCCGCAAAACAGACATACCAGAATGGATGACGGAAGGAAGAACAACACTAATACAAAAAGACCCCAAAAAGGGAACGACCCCCAGCAACTACATACCGATAACATGTCTACCAATAATGTGGAAAATTCTCACAGCACAACTGAGAGAACAAATCTACCAATCCCTGGACAAACGTGGACTGCTCCCCGAGGAACAAAAAGGATGCCGGAAAGGACAAAGAGGTGCACATGATCTACTATACATTGATCAAAAGACTCTGAAGGAGGTGAAGAGCAGACAAAAGAACATAACCATGGCATGGATTGACTACAAGAAAGCCTACGACAGAATCCCCCAAACGTGGATAATTGAATGCTTAAAAATATACAAGATACCAGACAGGATTATTAATCTCATCCAGAAAGCAATGGAAACATGGAGACTAAAACTGACAGCCGGAGGACAATACCTGTCTGAGATAAAAATACAGAGAGGCATTTTTCAAGGAGACTCTCTATCATCACTACTGTTTATAATAGCCATGATGCCACTCAACTACATACTCAGAAAGTGTGATGCCGGATACAGGTTTACGGATACAGAACAAAGAATAAACCACCTGATGTACATGGATGACCTTAAACTGTTTGCAAAAAACAAAAAAGAACTGGAAAAGCTGATAAACACAACCAGGATATTCAGCCAGGATATCCAAATGGAGTTTGGAATAGAAAAATGTGCACTGCTAGAGATCAAAAGAGGAAAACTGGAAAAGACAGAAGGTATAGAACTCCCCAACCAAGAGGAGATGAGGGCGCTAGGAGAAAAAGATAGTTATAAATATCTGGGAGTTCTGGAAGCAGACACAATCAAATATACAGAAATGAAAGAGAAGATTGGAAAAGAATATCTACGAAGAACAAGGAAACTCTTAGAAACTAAACTATATAGCAGAAACCTAGTAAAAGGGATAAATACATGGGCTGTATCACTAATAAGATACTCTGGACCATTCATAGGCTGGACCAAAGAAGAACTCAGGCACCTTGACCAAAGAACTAGAAAACTAATGACTATGCACAATGCACTGCACCCAAAAGACGACACGGACAGACTCTACGTGAAAAGAAATGAAGGAGGTAGAGGATTGGTAAGTATAGAAGACTGTGTGGAAGACACCAAAAAAGAGCTGGAGAAATATGTAACCCAGAACACGGAAAGACTGATCGCCACAGCAAGAGACACCAGCCCAACAAACAACCCCGGAAGCACTGAACCCAGAAACAAAAAGACAAGAAAGGAAAAGTGGGAAGAAAAACAACTACATGGACGCTTTATAAGACTCACAAGCGATGAAGCCAATGAAAACAGCTGGGCATGGCTAAGAAAAGGAAACCTGAACAGAGAAACGGAATCTCTGCTGACGGCCGCACAGAACAATGCGATTAGGACAAACTTTATTAAAGCAAAGATAGATAAAACCCAGGAAAACAGCAAATGCAGATTGTGTGGACAAAGAGACGAAACGATAAATCATATAATAAGTGAATGCAGCAAGCTAGCACAAAGGGAATACAAGAACAGACATGACAGCATGGGGAAAGAAGTACATCGGGAAATGTGCAAACAACTGAATTTCGAATATGCAAGAAAACGGTACAAACACAATCCAGAAACTGTACTAGAAAACGAAAACCACAAAATCATATGGGATATGAATGTACAAACAGACAAACCCATAACAGCAAGGAGACCGGATATGATAATAATCAACAAGAAAGAAAAATCCTGCAAAATCGTGGACTTTGCCGTTCCAGCAGACCACAGAGTGAAGATCAAAGAGACGGAAAAGAGAAGCAAATATACTGAACTTGCCAGAGAATTGAAAGGAATATGGAACATGAAGAAAGTCAGTATAACACCAATAATCATAGGAGCACTAGGAACAGTCCCCCAAAACATGGAGAAAAGACTAGGAGAAATAGGAATCAAAGGGATAACTGAGACCATACAAAGGACAGTAATGATCAAAACAGCTACAATCCTGAGAAATGTCCTCGAATGCGGAAACCAACCCACATAAGCAACGAATGGAGAACAAACACATGGAAGCACAAAACAACAGAACCGGGGAAAATACAACCGCACGAGAGAGGCGCAAGCATAGGCTGACGCCACGAAAATTATGGACAGAGGGTAGAGGAGGGAAAGCGCAAAACCAGACCTCCACTGGAAGAGCGCGGACAGCTCTGGGACCTTGGGAAGGCTTGTTGCCACTCGGGCCCCAGAGGGAACCAATGGCCCTTATCAGCGGGAAATCGTTGGTAGGTGGCTGTTGCGATTACCGCAAGGTCATCAGCGGTGATGAACGAAAAGAGGTGGAGCATACTGGAGGCCTGAGGAGACTTGTTGTCACTCAGACTCCAGGGAATACCACAGGTTGTCGGCAGTGGGTGACCACTGACGATGACCAGTGTGATAACTCCTAGTGAGTAAATAATACAATCCTGAGAAATGTCCTCGAATGCGGAAACCAACCCACATAAGCAACGAATGGAGAACAAACACATGGAAGCACAAGACAGCAGAACCGGGAAAAATACAACCGCCCGAGAGAGACGCAAGCATAGGCTGACGCCACGAAAATTATGGACAGAGGGTCGAGGAGGGAAAGCGCAAACCAGACCTCCACTGGAAGAGCGCGGACAGCTCTGGGACCTTGGGAAGGCTTGTTGCCACTCGGGCCCCAGAGGGAACCAATGGCCCTTATCAGCGGGAAATCGTTGGTAGGTGGCTGTTGCGATTACCGCAAGGTCATCAGCGGTGATGAACGAAAAGAGGTGGAGCATACTGGAGGCCTGAGGAGACGTGTTGTCACTCAGACTCCAGGGAATACCACAGGTTGTCGGCAGTGGGTGACCACTGACGATGACCAGTGTGATAACTCTTAGTGAGTAAATAATAATGATGATGATGATGATGATACTAATACTACTACTACTACTACTACTAATAATAATAATAACAATAACAATAACAATAACAATAACAATAATAATAATAATAATAATAATAATAATAATAATAATAATATGAAACATGAGGAAAGTCAATATAATACAAATACTCGTAGGATCACAAGGAACAATTCCGAAAGAACATGACAAAAGACTGAGAGGAGACGGCAATTATGAAACCAGCTGAAATGTTAAGGAAAATGCTCGGATATGAAAACCAGCCGACATAAACTATGTACGCATTCCAGCAGCATGGAAGTTGTGATAGAAATTAAACAAAAACATAGAAAAAACCACAAACACCAAAGGGAACTGATACTGCAAGACATTTTATAAACTGCCCCCCTCCCTGAAAAAAACACACACAGTGTGATAGCACTCGCCTAGGCTGATAGCACCCAAAATAATCGTAAAGGTCCGAGGAATGAAATCACTAACTAAACCTTCACTAGAAGAGTATGGAGAGTACTGATACGTTTGGTAGGCGTATTGTCACTAAAATTCCAAAAATACCAATGGTTGTTTCCATCGAGGAATCAATTGTAAGCGGCAGTTGCGATAACGAAAAATTATTTGCAATAGTTATCGAAAGAGGTGAACAGCACTGGACACCTGGGAAGACTTGTTGCCACAAAGACTCCAGAGAACACCACCGGTTATTAACAATAAATGATGATAACCTGTATGAGGACTCTTAGTGAGTAAATTATACAAACAAAAAAACGCACTTTCTTTCAAACCACTTATATAAGTGATCGATCAAAGTATAACCAAGAAATCTCGAAAGATTATCTTTGTAGTTTTTTTTACATTAAAGGTCACCGCTTATTAAGGCTCAAAGGTCACTCGCGGATAAGAGTTACAGATTTTAACTCCATAATATGGGTTAAAGAGTTTGACTGGTGGATGGTGATAACATCGCGTTACCCGACTTGATGGTTGTAGCCGGGCAGACATTTATTATTTACGGGCACAGTTCAACAAGAACTTGTTTACAATTGGACTTGAAAACGACCATATCGTAGGCGGCAGGGAAGCAGGCTCGCGGCACAGTGTTCCGCGGATTGGCAGTGATAAGAAAGAAGCTTTGCCTATGGAAGTTTCGTTTCGTCGTGGGCAAGCAGAGAGAGAAAGGGAAATCATTGATAGTGGTGGTAGCTCGGCGGGTTCTTATTGTGAATGTTTTACAAGGGGGGGACCATAGGTTTGAGATAAGTCGATCACCTACCATGACAATCACGGTAGAGCAACGAAAGACTAGTATTGTCTCTTTTGTTAGCGAGTAACTGTGGGGATAAGAAGAGGACATCTCCCACTAGATTTCTAAGTCGATTTTGGACGGTCAAAGCAGGAAAGGGTACTCTGAGCGGCACCTCCCCATATGTGGCAGCAGTACTCCATCTTAGTCGAAGATTAATGCAAATATTCCAAGAAGACTAGTCGGTTTTCTTTCTACACAATAATACGCTTAAGCATTTCATCGTTGCACGTAGGTTATTTACACACATTTAATAAATGAAATCCTCACATCAATAATAATGGCAATTGGTGATAAATTTGATTTGCCAAGGATGTTTTTTAAAGTCCGACTCTACCCATTTTAAGGGGTGCCTCAAATTGCAGTCATTAAATCTATTATTATTATTAGTAGTAGTAGTAGTAGTAGTAGTAGTAGTATTTTCATAGTACGATTATTATTATTATTATTATTATTAATAATAATAATAATAATGATAATGATAATAATGATAATAATAATAATAATAATAATAATAATAATAATGATAATAATGATAATGATAATAATGATAATGATAATAATAATAATAATAATAATAATAATAATAATCGTACTATGATAATATTTAGTGCTATCATTAAAGTTTAATTTAAGTACTAATGTTATTAATTGGCCATGAAATTTTTGTAGGTCCGACTTGTTTATATCATTATGTGAAGACCCAGATATTTATTACAAATTTAAAAGATTAATTACAATAGTGCTGTGTGCGTTTATCTCATAAAGTAAGCTGAACTAGATTATTTTTCTGTATTTTTTGTTTTTAATTTTAATGGTTTGTACACATATGTTGTTGTGTTACATTAAGCTTACTATTGTTTTCTATCAGTAGTAATATACG
>OY744551.1:26814406-26851906 GCA_963556195.1 Sepiola atlantica
TGAGATTGGGATCGAGTCGTTTGTTCGACAGTCAAACAATAGCAATATTAACTAACTAAAGCTGTTCAGTTTTTTGCGATGAGATTAGCATTAGATATACTAAAAATATTCATCCCATAGCAGATAAAATGAATTCTCGTACAGAACACTTTTTGCCACTTTTATGTCCCTTTACAAAGATTAAAATCAAGATATAATGATACTAAACCGTATGTCTAGGATTCTTTTTTTCTAATTTTTATTAAAGCTAATTGCATGATTAGGGTTAAATAACATGTCTAGAATTTAAAATTAAGCTTAATGGCTCTTAAAAGAGAATGGAAATTCAGGGAATCTTGCTGAATTAGTGTCTAATGACTATGGGTTAAATTTAATGCAAATCTTTAATTTCATCATTTAAAATGTGATACATGTTTTTAAATTTTAAATGATTTATTTGTTATAAACGATTTTGCAAATAACTTTTATTTTGTGGCCAATGAGGAATTACGTCAGAGAAAATAACGAATTAATTGGGATCATCCTTCGAATATTGTCTCAAAACAGATTTAAGATCATGCTTGTTTGTCGTGCTAGTAAAGAAGCAGTGCCTGCCCTCTTCTAAATGAATTAATGCGAAAGTTTTATTCACTCCTATCTAATAATCAAAACGGATTACTGTTATTTCAATCAAGAATACAATATCAATACTTGATTCTTTCTTAATCGTTTATCTGCAGATACACGATTAAGAAAGAAGCTTTGCACTGCCTAATTAGCATAATTAATTAACATTTGTTATTGTTAATTTGGAATTGCATTTGCTTATGTTAGTTATCTTTATGCAATAGTTTCGTCCAGTTAAAGTTATTTAATAAATAAATTTAATAAATAAATCGGAAACATGAATAAAAAAAAAACCTTAAATTTAAACAACCAACGCTTAATCATGACCTTACAGAAGGTTGTGGCTCGCCACGAGCGAGACATAAGCGAGAATAGAAAGGGGAGAAAGGGTGTGACTTTCTCGCTCGCTTTCTCTCTGCTCCCTTTCTATCGCCCACTTCTTCAGTTTTTACATTTTCCCTGAAAGATAAATAAGTAACTTTTCTATTAGTAAAGTTAATGCATATATTGTAAAGTTTAAGAACAAACTTATTGTTTACTGTTTACAAAGACCTGATTACTATTCAGACTGACAAATTAAAACAATCGTGTAGTAGCACTGTGATCTGTCCATATTACGAAAAAATATTGATTCGTATTTTGGTATGATTGTAGATTAACATCCTCCGCTAAATTACCCCCCATCCACACCAAAAGTATTCTACCTGTTTTCGGCGATCATGTGTTAACATCCAGAAAAACTTCACGGAAAGATGAAAATAAAACAAAAGTATTATTTTGGAATTAAAAGTAGTGGAATTTTCTTGTATATAAATTAAATGTCAAATGATCCCTATTTTTAGACCAATTTTAGGTCAGTTAACTAAATTCCCTTTTTCTATGGGAAGCTTCTTTAAAGCTTCAGATATATTATATTTTGAAGAAATTTGTATCATATTGATAACATTGTCCGCTGCGTTCATTTTTTTGTGGGGGGTAACTACTTTTTAAGGCATTCCATGTCGTTTTATGACCTTGCCACTCAGACTTAGGGTTAGTCGTAAAAACGTTTGGTACGTTCCTTAAAATGATAGAATGGTCCGGAAATTGCAAACATAGTACGTTTAATATATATATATATATATATATATATATATATATATATATATATATATATATATATATATATACAACTGATCCCCCACTAAATTTTTTAAATATTTGTTTTTCTTTTATCTCCGTTTTTCACGGTGTTAACACGCAGTCGCCTAAAAAGCAGAATGACATTTTTCGAGGGGGGGGGTATATCGAAGGTGTTAATCTGCAAAATGTTCCTATATTTATTTATTTTTTTGGAATCTTATACATTTTTTTTTAACTATGCGTCTCTTTTTAATTTTATTTTTTTAGGGGGGGGGGTATATCTGCAAATTTTCCTATATTTAATTTTTTAAAATCTTATACATTTTTTTAACTATGCGTCCCTTTTTCATTTTAATTTTAAGCAATTGATTTTTGCTGTTTACGTTTCCCGTAAAAATTGAATAAAAACTTTAAAATTATCTAACTAATTAAATATCTTATTTTTATGGTATAAATAAAATATTAAAAGTTTAGATATTATTGTAGATGAACACCCATCTTCCGAGAAAATGAGATTTTACTTTTTTAGGTGATTTCGTGTTAATACCCTAAAAACTGGTGGAAAAGGAAAGCATAACAATATTTTAAAATTTTGACTGGGGGATTAGTTTCGCAAATAAATTTAACGTAAAATGATTCTCCATTTTCGAGCCATTCTAGGGTTTTATGGCAGTTAATTATTTTTTGCTCTATATAATCAGGGAGTTCATTTATGAAAATCAGGAACAATAAAGATTTAAGCATTGATCCCTGGGGTACACCAGAATTTATGTTAAGTTGCTTAGATGCACGGCCAGCGAGGACATCTTGGATCTTTCTTTTGGTTAGGAAAGATCTAATTATATTACATATTTCTCCAGTAATACCATGAGTGAGATTTCAGAAGCCCTTTATGCCAGACCTTGTCAAAGGCTTTGGATATATAAAGCGCTATCGCCCTAGCTTTACATGATTCCTCTAGTGTATTATATATGCGTTCAGAAATGACTACTAGGATATCCGCAGTAGATAGTGCTTACCTACATCCATACTGACGGTCAAAAAGAAGTTTAGCATTAACTAGGTGCCGGACTATCGCTAGATTGATTAAGGATTCAAAGATTTTAGCAAAGATCGGGGGTAGACTGATTGAGCAGTAGTTCTGAGAATCGGTTCTATCCGGCGGTAGTTCTGAGGATCAGTTCTGTCTACAGAATTCTTGAAGACTGGTACCACAGAGGCAATTTTCCAACTGTCAGGGAAGCAAGATTACGCGAGGCATCTGTTGTAGAGTTTAAAGGGTCCAGTTCAGCAGAGCATTTCTTTATTACTATTACTGGTATAAGATCAGACCCACATGCTTTTCTTTATTACTATTAAAGGTATAAGTTCAGGCCCACAGGCTTTGGAGGTGTCAAGGTTTTTTATGATGTTCCTGACCTGAGATTGATGTTACTGACCTGAGATTGGGTGATGACATGGTTTTCAAGTGTGGCTTCGGTCCGCAATGGGAATTTAGGGAGGGTGGTTTGCTGAGTTTAAAGTAGAGTTAAAAGCGAAACGCTGACAAGTAGTTAAGCCTTATCAGTTGCCGTTCAAACGACACCATTGTGGTTATATAGCGGGGAATTGTTAATTGCCCATTGTTCACCACACTATTGTAGATGTTCCAGAAATCGCAAGTACCTAGTTTATCTGACTGAATGCGTTGTATGTTATCTCTGTATACCTTCTCTTTGCTTCACCTATCGCTACTTTCCTATTATGTCTTGACTCTATAAATGTCTGTCGATTTGCAGTTGAGTTATGGCGACCGACTTGTCGGAATGCTTGCTGCCTCTTAGTAATAGCAGCTTCACATTCAGAGTTGAACTATTGACGAGAGGTGGGTGCTGAAGAATTTTCGCATGGGTAAATATGCTTCAATGTCTGCTTTCACCCATTCGGTTAACTCATTAGTACACTGATCAGCAAGAAGTTAAAAGGTTTCGCTGATATGATCTCTGATAAACTCAAAATCAACCAGCTCGTAGTATCTCGTTGTTTTGAGCAACGGTTTATCAGTTTTTAGACGAGTTTTTAAGGTGATATAAATTATTACCACGAGCGGGCTATGGGCATTCGTCACACAATCCTCGGGTAGTGAAGTCGAGAAGGTAGGCCTTCTGGTCAACATGATCAGGTAGGCGCGTCAGGAAAGTAGCAGTCTGTGAGAGGGAGTGAGCTAAGAAGAAATTATACCTAGAGTTACCGGCTGCGTCAGTAAAGCTGGAGAATCCCAGCTAGTCACGGTGGTGCACATTAAAATCCCAAAATACATGTATTTGGGCATTCGAGCCGAGTGACAGTGCTATATCCATGCCTTCAGAGACATGGTTAAGCAGGGTACAGTCATGGGTCGAAGAGAAACAGTATAAGAAATATAAGTAACTAACACTGTGATGTAAGGTCAATCTAAAGCACATGTAGGATTGGTCAGCTAATTCTTATCTATGTTATCTGATCAAGGGGTGGGTGTTCCGAATATAAACTCCTAGCCGGTGCATATGTTTGTCAGAGTCTTTAAGGTAGAGTGGGGGTAATCAGTCATGTCAAAGTAGTGAGAGGAGATTGAGGATTTAAGGTTTGTTTCACTTAGTGCTAGGATATCCGTGGATTTTGTCACGAGAAATGTTTATATTTCGTTGATATTGGTTTTAAGTCCCCGTATATTTGTGAAGGTGAGCCTCAAGGGTGGACGCGAAAATGTTTTTAGTCGGTGTCTGGTTTAGGTTTGATTGTTTTCCCTTTGTGATGGCATGTTTGTTTTAAGATTGAGTCGGGTGAACAATGTATATGCTTTTTTTGTGCTAATAAGCTCACACAATCAGTCTATTAGTCGTAACTTGGTCCATAGGGATTGTGACCTCGGGAAACCCCATCGGAGATAACTGTAGTGTCCCATTCCATGCGCGACATATCACGTACAGTTACCCACAATATCATACAACTTATTAAGCAGAAGCATTCTGTGTTGTTTAATAACTTTGCCTTATGTATGTGTGTGTATATATATAAAGAGAGAGAGACAGACAGACAGACAGACAGACAGACAGACAGTAAGAGGGAGATATAGAAAATAACAAAGGAAGCCAAAAAATATATTTTTTATGTATTAATCAACGTTTCGTCTTTATTGTGAGACATCCTCAGGATGAAGAAAAATGCAGAAATATAATCATACAATTATAAAATTTGATCTGCCCGAGGGTGGCCAGCCTACGGTCAGACTCTGAGTGAAAATAAATTAAAAAATTGAGAAAGGCAAAATTTCCAGTATGTCATAAGTAGCAGTTAACGGAGCATTCAAAGTTGGTTGAATATGAGTTTATTGTCTTTAGCCTTGAAAGAAAGATATTGTCTGTGTCATCATTTCGAGATATATATATATATATATATATATATGTCGCGCATTGAATGGGACACTGTTAGATACGTAATCCCCCTTTTTATTTTATTTACTTACTATTATATATTTTATTTATTTACGAATTTTCCAACGAATGTTAATTCTGCATTAGTTTGGTTAGTTTCTCTAGGAATTTAAACTGCATTTTCCTTTTTTTGTCTTTTTGTGTAAAATAACTCAAAGCTTCTTTAGACTATATATTGGGTATTAAGATCTGTATGGCTAGGTTTCCTTCCTCTTATCTAATTGCCTTTCTGGTACCTAAGGTACTAAAGCTTTTTTTTTTAATGCAACTTTAATTCCTATATAATTTTATTTCTAGCTACCATATCGCAGAATGGTTCTTGGGTGTAGTGTTTAGATAGTATTTTTTTTTAATTATTATTATTATTAGTAGTAGTAGTAGTAGTAGTAGTAGTATTACTATTGTTATAAAGAATTTTATTTTATATGCAAATTACCATACCACACGGTAGTCTTAAGGGTAGTATATTATTATTATTATAATTATTATTATTATTATTTTATTATTATTATTATTTATTTATACATAAGTAAAATTTTAATCTGAATTATTTCGACACTTGCTTATTGGGGAAATGGTAGTTTTATCTGTACCATTGGAGAGCCATGCATATACTGTCCTGTTTTTAAATCTCCGAAAAAGTTACATGGTAAACAGCTGATGACCCCCTGTTAATATTAGATGCTTACGTTAAGGTCTCCTGTTTTTGTTTTACTGTTAGATACTTTATCCCCCTTTTTATTTTATTTACTTACTATTATATTTTTTATTTATTTATGAATTTTCCAACGAATGTTAAGTCTGCACTATTTTAGTAAATTTCTCTGGGAATTTAAACTGCATTTTCCTTTTTTTGTCTTTCTGTGTAAAATAACTCAAAGCTTCTTTAGACTATATATATATATATATATATATATATATATATATATATATATATATATACATAAATATGCACATATATATAAATATACACATATATATAAATATAAATATATATATACATATAAATATATATGTATACATATAAATATGCATATATATAAATATATATATAAATATATATATATGTAAATATATATATAAATATTTGTATATATATAACTATAAATATATACATATATAAATCAATATATGTATATATATATAAATATATATATGTAACTATAAACATATAATTATATAAATTAATATATGTATATATATATAACTATAAATATATAATTATATAAATTAATATATGTATATATATAAATATATATATATCACTATAAATATATAATTATATAAATTAATATATGTATATATATATAAATATATATATATCACTATAAATATATAATTATATAAATTAATATATGTATATATATATAAATATATATAAATATATAAACATATGAATAATATATGAAACTAAAAGTATAATATATACTTTCACATTTGCATCTATCATGAAATAATTCATGCTCAATATACGAAATAGAGCAATAATATAGACAAATGAACGAAGCGAAATAAAAGATTGGAAAAAAATCTATTACGTCTTCAGTTATCTAAAACACGGTATATTCAAATAAATAATACATTTTTGAAAAGCCATGGCTTAAGGAAGGAAAAAATATTTTTTAATTAGATATACTTTGTTTTAGTAACTGAAGACGTAACAGATTTGTTGTTGTCACAGCTTTTATTTCTCTTCTTTCATTTGTCTCTCTCCCTCTCTCTCTCCCTCTCTCTCTCTCTCTCTCTCTATATATATATATATATATATATACATATGTCATACACCATCTACTATAACATACAATCCATACACCTACATACTTATAAAACGGAGCTGTTAAATTCAATAAGACAAAAGAGAGAAAAGTCAGTGTTCCTAATCATGCTGGCTTAAACAGATCTGAGAGGGAGAAATAACTAAATACCAAGGTCTTATGTACGACATGAAAAGAAACCGGAATCGTTAATATCTCCATCATTCCAGTAATCATATGAATAATCGGGCCCATTAAAAACTACCTAGCGAATATATTCGGTGAACCAAGTGTAAGAGGGCCCGAAACAATTGCCTTTAAAAAGATGCTTTTGATCCTAAAACATATCTTTGAAATAACGGGTAAATGTCTCGCATTCGGTATAGGATGCCCCATTCCCACCATAAAGAAAAGAAAAGAAAAGAAAAAAAAAGGATTATATGTTCTCTTACACGTACGACTGTTGTGGGTGGTCTGCTTTTAAGTTTAATCTTATCGAATCAATTTACATTCTAGCGTGCAGACTATTAGTTACGTTATAGCCGGATTTCTCTAAAAGAAACAACTTGAGTTGATTATATATTTTAGAGAGTCGAACATTTTTCTGCGATCTATTCTGGGGTTCTTTGAGGCATAACGCATTAAAATCCTATCTGGAATTCTTCAAACGAACACGGCGTTGCATGGGTGGCATTTGCGTCGCATTAAATAGAGTCAACCCGTTTGGCGTAATGAGATATGTAGTTCGGTAGCAATTCTTATTTTATGCATATTTCATTGAATATAATAGACAGTTCGTCCATATTAGTTATTTTGATCATCTTTTTATAACTACCACCTCAAAAGACGAAGGTAATCCTAGGGGAGTGGTACTATGACCACTGAACAGATATTACATTGCTTCAAATCCCACCCCACTGCCAAAAACAGGAGTCAATTCCTGTGATGTTGGTATCAATGCAAGTGAACATATACTACACCACCTCCCAAAAAGAGGATATAAAATGTTAGATAATGGTTTCATGGCAACAAAATAAATACTAAAGTACCCCCTCCGAAACAGAAAGGAGTAATGCTTGGGAAAATAGAATCATGACCACTGAACAGATACTAAACTACCCCTCCCCAAAAAGGAGGAGGAGGATATACCTAGTAGGATGGTATCATGACTGACGAACATATACTACACTACCTCCCAAATGGGAAGGTAATTCTGGGAAGATTGTTAAATGACAACAGAAAAGATACTAGCCTACTCCGCCCCCTCTCAAAACTGGAGGAGGTAATGCATGGTATGATGGTATCATGACTACTGAACAGATACTAAACTATCCATCACTCTAAATAACAAGGAGGATTATGCATGGGGGGATTATATCATTACGAACGAGCATATACTACACTGGTCCCTCTAAAAAGGAGGATGTAATGCGTGGGGGATAGTATGATGACGAACAAATATATATTACACAGCGACTCCTCACAGAGAGGTTTCAACTAATATACTGAATGTTTCTTTGAAATGTTACTTTTGTGAAAATTAAATTAATTTTTATTAAGGTGGAATTTGACTATTAAATTAATATAATATAATTATTTAAAATATGTTGCCATTTTTAAATGTCCTGTAAAAGTATAAGGTATAAATATAAAGACCTAAAGAATGACTTTAAAACAATATGGTATCTGAAAGAAATTAACATTATACCGGCTGTGGTATGGGGCAACTGGCCTACTGAAAATAAGATCTTAAAAAACGTAGAGACAATCCCTGGAGGGCCGAGCTGTAGCGAAATACAGATAACAGCGCTAAAGGAACAACGTTTATCCTTTAAATAGCTCTCGGATCAACATTTGAATTATAACGAAATCAAATGTGAACCTGTGTGTGCCAAGTTCGAATCCAGTTCGTTCCACAGAAACACATTCATCAAACCTACACCTGACCTTGTGTCTAACCTCTTAGAAAGGAGTGTAATAAAATAACGAAATGAAGTGTTAGCTTCGGAAGGGGGTGATCTGTTTTTACTAACTTACGTAAAATAAAGACAAACGTTATTATTTAAAAGGACGTTATACTAAATACAATGATTAATTATGAGTTTTTTCTTAAATATATTTTTAAAATAAACCGACAAATTAGACATATTTCATGCTGGTACCAACTTCTTTTTAAAACTTAATTGATCAGGTTAAAACGAGCGACTCCATGGTTGGCAGATAAAAATCACCGACCCCATACTTTTCTAGATAAAGGTGAGAGAGCCGGGACTTTTCCAGATAAAAATAAACGACCGTAGAAATTATCTTTCCCGCTTTCTTTTTTCTCTCATCCCTCTCTCTCTCTCTCTCTCTCTCTCTCCAACCCTTAATCTCTCTCCTCTATTATTCTCTCGTGTAAATATTTATCGCGTTCCATTACTTACAGTTTTTCTCTTATCATTCGCTCGTTATTATTTAAGTTATACACCTTTCCTTCCACCATGTAAAATATTTATGTACTGATAATGTGTGAACGGTGACAAGCAATATACCAACATCTTCGGCTTTTAATAGTATATAGATCTATATAATAATACGCTAAGGCATTTCATGTCCGTACATACGTTGTCACCTTTCACACAACTTTAAAAATGAGATCGTCCGATCAGCATAGATGGTGGACGGTGATTTATCTGATCTAGCTAAGTTAAGAAATTCCAACTTTATCTATTTTAGAATGAATTGTTCCAAAATCAAATTATGTCGACCAAAACAGTATACTTTTAAATAAATACTTTGTTTTATTGATTTGAAGTATATTTAGCTGACAATTATTTTTACGGTATTTTTACAGAGGATATTTATTGTTTCACAAAGTTGTGCACTGCTCCAATTTTAAATAAGTAAATTAATACATAGAGACATATTCTTTTCATGTATTAAAATCATATTTAGCTGATAATGGCAAGTAATTTTATGGAAGAAGAAAAAGTAATTTATTCTTAATATTATTGACCCTGACGGATATTTATCATTTCAAAAGTATTATTATTTTATAAAGTATACAAATTCATGTAGAAAATACCACGGAATTTCCACAAGGTACCGCTATAAATTAACATCTCATTATCATATTTGACTAATATCTCAACGGCAAATAAAATGATTGGTTGGGTGACTAGATTTTTTATTCAAGAGAGGGGGTATTATTGTAAGAATATTTAAGACATTAAAAACATCTCATTTAATAGTAGACTAAATCCACAGCCTGTTGTTTCGTCTTTTGATGACTAATCAGTGTGACTAAACACAGCAAGGTTAGGAACCAATATATATATATATATATATATATATATATATATATATATATATATATTACTAAGAAGTCACCACATCGAAAGTCCAAACGCCACTTGAAGTATTCAGATCAGGTCTATGGATAAGACTCCGGGTCTAACCAGAGCTATTATATAACACTTTAGAAGTAAACAAAAATACTGAAATAATCATCTTGAGTATATCAGTTCCTGAAATGAAACATCAACAAAAGTTTATGCGTACGATCGTTTCTGAGACCATATTTCTTGAATGATTCTGATAGCTGTGAGTGTATCGACTTTTCGCGAGCTCAGAGCTTTTGATTTGTCTCTACATACAGTGCCTTCTCAAACAGATCTTTATCCCCCTTAAAAGAATTACGTATTTTTGGTATTCCATAACTACGGTTTCTCGTTCTCTCCGATCTTCCAATGGCTCAATTTCAGATCAAATTCGTGCTTGTTTTTTTTTCTCTCTAAAACAGATACGAATTTGATACAAATTTCGTGCGTTAAATTTGGAGATCGCAAACAGCGTGAAACCGTAGTTATGGTATGAAAAAACGTAATTCTTTTTCGTACTACATATATATATATATATATATATATATATATATATATATATGATAATTTTATTTACACATGTTAGAATCCGATCTTAACCTCAGATCATATTTGGAGATAAGATCGGATTCTAACTCTGCCTGATGAGATCTCAGTTTATAGTAACTGTTGATCGATAACATCGACATGCCAGTGTCGCAGATTTTGTACATGTCTGTGTAAATAAAATTATCATACATAAAGCTCTATTTTGATATTGAGCACTTTTTATAAACCCGGTTAAAATTCTCTGGATTACCACCCTGTGGATATTTTTCACCTGGATTATTACCATTATTATTTATATATATATATATATATATATATATATATATATATATATATATATATATATATATAAATGAATAAATGCGAAATATTTTTCCATTCATCCTAACAATGTTTACATCAAAACACGTTACACTTATTAAATTCAATTATAAATTTAAGTATGTTCAAATACATTATATTTAGCCAACTGAACACTGCGTAAACGCATTCATCACGATGCCTCATTAGCATAATGTTTTTATGGTTGAATAGTCCTTTAATTTCTCGCACATTCTCAGCTTCGTCGTTGAGGGGTGTCGTCTCGATGTCGTCTAGTGGTTGAGTTCTTTCTTCGCTTCTGTACTGCCGTAAACATCGCCGTCCGCTGTGTCTGCAACAAACACCTTCCTAACACGATTCAGGAGGCGAACAATCTTTTAAATTTTGATTAGTTTTTTTCAGGCGTCAGTTTTCTGTCTCTCTTGAAGATGTTTTACTAACGTTGAGGGAGTTATGAATTTACTACTTTATCGTAGGTAATTCCTAGCTTAAGTCCTTAGCCATTCGAGGAGGGGGGAGAAGGAATCTCATGCCTGTATTCTCTTAGGGAAAAATTCCCCTTTTCATTTCGGACTACATAGAGAAATACGTCTGTTCAGCTTGCTTCCAAAAAACCAGACTGGCAAAACTCAGTTTCCCGCACAAAAGCCCATGACGTATCAAAACCCTTAAGCGCAGGTAGACCGTGACTCTTAACCTGAGGTCTCGTCAACGTGGTGGCCCTGTCAACGCTTGTGAGCTCCGACTGTGAGAACAGCGCTATTTTGAACTCGGTTGTACGGGTTCACCCGCACTACACCGCGCAAGCCAAACCAAACTATCCTGCACACATACGTCCACTCAACATGCGTCCGCCCCCCCCACAGGGCCATTATCCAACATTATAAACACGTTCTAATAAATTAATATTTTGAACAATTAATTTCTATTTTCGTTTTTCCGTTTGAGAAAACTCTCATATATATTTAAACGTTTTGTTAGTATTAATGTTATTATTATTAGTAGTAGTAATATTAATTTTAACGATTTTATGAAAAACATTTAACGTTCAAAAATGATTATTTTGAAATTCGAATAACTTCCGGTCGCGTAAGCATGCGTATATTTACATGAATCAACAACTTAGATAATCTGGAATAATTTATTTAAAAAATTACAGTCCGCATTGAACGCAATAACTAACAAAGTTTTTTTTTATACATAGTTTATATTTAAAAGTAAACTTCTTGTTCTTTTCGACGACAACGACGACTATAGAATATGATTATAGTTGTTTTAATGAAGAAAAAAAAAGTTCCTCACCCTCAGCTGTGTAAATAATAAAAAAACAGATTCATATTTCTTTAAAACTTCATTTTTTTCTGTCTTCTAAATAAATAAATGTGAAAGTTCCTTTTTTCCATGTATCCAAACTATATTTATATCAAAACACCAATTAATTGGAGATGGGTATAGTTGAAACAATGCTTTTACTCAGAGACCTCCATAATTTTAGAACAAACTTTGATAAATTTGTAGATTAACACCCTCAGCTAAGTTTAAACAATGTGATTTTACTTATTAGCGTCATTCTAACTTACTAGGTCATAAAACCACATCGCCTAAAATAGTAGAGCCCCCCCACCAAAAAATAACGGACAGAATTTATCTCTAATAGCAAAAATAAAATGGTTAACTGCCATAAAACTCTAGAATAGGCCGGATATGGAGGATCATTTTAAGTTGAAGTTATACGCGACACTAAATTCTAAAATATTATTTTTTTGTTGTTTTCTATTGCCGCCAGATTTTCTGGGTATTCACACGTAATAGCTTAAAAAAGTAGAATCGTATTTTTAGGGGGGCGGTAACTGATAGTGTTAATCTACAATAATACCAAAACTTTTACTATTTTTATTTATACATGAAAAGTAAGGTATTTAATTATTTAGATAATTTTAAGAAACTATTTATTTAATTTTCACGCTGGAAAATAACACAGCTAAACTCAATTGCTTAAAATAAAAATAAAAAAGGGGCGTACAATTAAAACACATAAGATTTTAAAAATAAAATATGAGTTAATTTGCAGATTAACACACTTCTCTACCCCCCCCCCCCTCCAAAAAAATATATATTCTACTTTTTGGGCGATTACGTTGAAAATTGAAAGAAAGAAAAAATATTTTAGAATTTAGAGTTATGGATCAGTTTCGTATATATTAAATTGTGCGTTATTCTGTGCGTTATTTGTTTTTCAGGAGTGGGGACCACTCTTTAGGCGATTACGTGCCAGTCGGTCTTACGGTTAGTCTTGAAACTATATTAGTAAACTATATCTTCCTCCAAGTAATTGCTGTCCGAAGAGTGGATAAGTTTTGCTAGTATTATATATAAATATATATATATATACATATATATATATATATATATATATATATATATATATATATATATATATATTCGTTTACATGTATCGCAAACAGAATAAACAAATGAATGACATCTATAAATAAAAGGCGATATTTTGCAGCACTAGCGGAAATTGAACCAGGAGTAGAGCTTCATACTACAGACTCTCATGTTCTGGCTTCGAATCTTGCAAGGTTCAGCCACGCTAATGAGTCGTAAAACTGCGAAAGACGTATCCGTAGATGATTAAGTTATATATATATATATATATATATATATATAAATTAGAATTTCAAATATTCAAATCGAATTCTGTAAATAAATATTCAACACTTTTTGTAAGTACGCACAATGTACATATATATATATATATATATATATATAGAGAGAGAGAGAGAGAGAGAGAGAGAGCGTGAGAGAGAGTAAGAGAGTGTCGAACACTATTGACGACATGACGCTTTCCCCCCGCCTCTCGGGTAACTGTACATTAATTTCAATTACTGTATATGCTTGCCATCGCCCACGCATTCACTGATGAAAGTAGAAAACCCGAAACGACATCGTCTGTAGGTATAAAACACATTAATATATATATATATATATATATATATATATATATAGAGAGAGAGAGAGAGAGAGAGAGAGAGAGTCAGGGAGAGAGAGGGATGGAGAGGGAGTGGGATATAAAGAGATAGAGAAGAAGGAAAAAATGCTACTGAATATAACGATTTAATTAGTTACCAGTTAAGACTTTCAAATCATGCCGTGCACTTACCAACCTCTTGCCTAACAAAGCGAACCAATTCCAATTTGTCACGCGCCTCGCGTGGCTTCACCCTGCAACAGGGCCACAAACATAAGAACATAAGAAATGGCGCTATTTGCAGGAATGATAATGGAAGTCATAAAACAACGAGTGAGGAAAGGATGCTTGTACAGCTGGTCGACTATCTCGCCATCGATCTAGATTAGCATGCACGCAGTTATCAATTTTACTCTATAGATACGTTCGGTAGCTATCTCGCCACGTTCGTATATCAATGTATCTCATGGGTGTTTATATGTGTGTCTAACGCAGTAACTTCATTACTTATCTATATATAATTATAACCTAACGCAATTTCAAATTCGTACTACGTTATCACTCCCCACACAGTTTTACAAAATTATCGAGAGGAATCTTCCTATGATTAGGTAAGATCATAAATAAAAAATACTGTCAAACTATCTTTTTCAACATCGATAAACGAAGCCTCAACTGTCTAACCTCCTGGAGAGGGAGTAAATAAAAACCCTACCTCAACTATTGTTAGTTCAAATAATACTAAAATAAATAGGAATCCAGATAGAATTGCAGTCCATCTCCAGGATAATAACCCCCGATGTAACTGTAAAAATTAAAATGAGTGCCTATTAGAAGGGAGATGCTTAATATTAGATGTATTATATAAATACAATATCATAGAAAGAAATAGAATTATGAACATATATTGGGTAGACAGGAGCATTTCAAGGACAAAATTAAAAATCATGTACACTCATTACGGAACGTAGTCTTAAATCAGTGGAGTCACCTACAACTTTAACTATGTTAAGGAACTGCGTAGTAACACACTCAGTTCAGTCGGAAATTGTCAATATTAGGTAAAGCAGGGAAGTACAGACCTAACAAATCTAACAGATGCAGTATCTGCACTCTGGAATCTTAGCATATAATTATTGAATAAGGAGGTGGTGGAGAATTGTTTGCATAGAACTGCATATCTTCTCTCTCACTAGAGACTTGCATAGATACCTTGAGGTATAAATTCCCGATCAGCGTAAATTAGAAGAATTATTAACAGTATAAAGAACATTTAAGATAAGATAGGTAAAATAAACTTTAAAAACAAAAAGTAGATAAGGAACGAGAATATCGGAGATTACATAATATACACCATAAATAGGGGCAGCGGCGTAGGTTAAATTAATCCTATGTAGAAGCAATGGACAGAAGCCTCACATTGATTTGCATGTGTAAGTTTTTTTACTAAGATCATCTACGATAAAATTGAAAATAAGACTACAACATACAGACAAATTAATGTGAGGCGATAATTATGAATACAGAAAATAAAAACTTGCATAATATTGAGTATAGTATAATTTGAAAGGGGACCTTAGATAATCAGATAAAGTTGGGGAGCCAAAATGTAATGGTTTATGTTGTTTTTAAAAGTAATAAAATAAACATTCTTTATAGAAAAATATTCATAGTAAGTAACAGCATTCGACAAGGAAAATATCTAAAAGAGATTGGTTTCGTTATAAATATTATGAATACCATAACAATTTTAGCTGACATTCGTAAGTTTAGAATCTTGATATTTTAAAATTATACCCTATTATGAAGAGCGCAAAATTATATTAGGAATTTTTACATAAAGGTTAGAAAATGTTCCTTTAATTTAAATAGGAACCATTGTGTTTTAAACCAATTTAAATGTTATGGAATAAGGAGAAAAACATTTTTAATGGAATACACAATTTGTATTAACTCTTCGCTTAGTTTCGTAATCAAATGAAGTAAAAGATTCAATGAAAACTATGTTTGGGTTAATGTTTGTATTTTATAGATAAACAGTAAGCATCACTTGCTTAAATAGACGAATAAAACTAAATTAAAATTACTGGAATAGGTTACGTGATTCATGATGCCAACTCGGAATTGTGGTTTCAAGATGGCGGACTTCCGAAGGTCGAATGTGAGTTCAAAGTTTTTTTTAACGTTTATCTATCATGTCACTATAAGTTGTATCATTTTTAAAATTAATAATGTTTTATGTACTTTCTGATAAACTTGAGGTGGACAAATAAAATATTCACATAATAATGTTCGTTGGTTTACTTTAAGCAAAATGATTCGTAAAATAATTTGCACTAAAGTGTATCCGTTTTGAAAATGTTTTGTGAGAAAAATAAAATGTTGTATTTTCGAATATAAATGAACTTTGCTCACTTTATATATATATATATATATATATATATATATATATATATATATATATATATATATATATATATATAATATATATATATATTTATCTCAAATTATTTAATAGAACTTTTTTATGTTTCAATTTTCCGAATAGTCCATTTAATATTCGTGTCAAATTTGCGCATGTAAGTTGCGTGGTTTTCTTGTACTAATTTTTTTCCTTTTTCGCAAGTTCGTCAAATGTGCATCAGGTGATGTTAGTGTAGTGTCTTTACAACTATGTTTTTACTTTTGCGTTTTTTAACGGCTAGTAATATACGCCTTGAAAATGACCGTCTATAATATTGGGATGCTGCATGCGAACAGGATTACGTTCTAAGCGCGTGTAAAATTCAAAAGTATGATTGCTTAACGGCTAAAACACAGAGGCTTTCGCGTTTCATCTCCGTAAGGAATCTTCAGGCAATATATATATATATATATGTGTGTGTGCGTGTATGTGTGTGTGTGTATTGGTTTGCCATTATCATTCTCTTCTGATCATTATTGAGCGATCCTTTTCAATTAGTCTACAGAGCCTTTTTTATCTATATATTCCCGAGATAGTTTATTTAGGAAATACTTAGCACGTTGTTTTGTTGGATAATGGCCCTGTGAAGTCGGGCGCATGGTGAGTGGACGTATGTGAAGGGGATCGTTTGGTTTGGCTTGCACGATTTAGTGCGGGTGGACCCGTACAGTCGAATGCAAAATAAAACAAGTGCTCACAATTGGAGCTCACAAACGTTAACAGGCCACCATTTTGATGAGACTTTTTAGGTCGCGGGTTCAACGGAGTTAGGTTGTGACTGACTTTTGGCAGTCTGGTTATTGGAAGCAAGCTGAACAGATGATTTCTCCATGTAGTCCGCAAATGAAAATGGGAATGTATTTCCCTAAAATAATACAGGCGTGATGAAATCCCCCCCTCAAATGGTTAAGGACTTAATGGACCATAGATACTTAGGAATTAACTACGATAAAAGTAGTGAATTGATCACTCTCCGTTTGTAAAACATCTCTAAGAACGACAGAAACTTGACGCTTAAATAAAAGTAATAACATTTAGAAGAGAGAGTATGCCTTGTTTTTCGCTGTGTATGAGAATCTTTGTTACAGCCCAATACAACGATGATGATACTGGACGCGCGGCGTGTGGCGATGATGGCGGTGATGTTCCACAGCAGTCCCGAAACGAGGAGAGAACTCAACCACTTGACGACATCGAGACGACACATTTCCACGACGAAGAAGAAAAGGTACGAGTAATTAAAGGACTATGTAACATATTCCTTTTTGGTGTTAAAAAGGACGAGTTGTTTAAGCATGAACATTTGTCACGAACCGAGGTTACCACAGATGCAAAAAGAAAGAAGAAAAAATAATATAAATATGACAAAGTGCGGTCCAAAGGAGAGGGTAAACAAAGATAAAGTAAACGAAAAATGGGAAGATCTAGACGAAGGCAGAACAGAGGTTCGACGAACACAACAAATTTGGGTCTGTAAAACGTGAGTAGCAACTTTTTGTTATGAACTGTAAGAGACGCACGCACACATGCACTAAAAGACTACGGAATGAAAAAAGAGATAAGAAAATGAAGAAAAATAAAACGTAACACATGCACACGCAAATTCAAACAGTGTAAAAAAAGGAAAAGTATTAATTCTTGTTAGAACACATACAAAAAAAGGAAAACAATAACACACGCACATATAAACTTAGTAATTAAGGTTATGAAAAAAACAATGTACTATGAGCACGCACACATGAATTAGATAATTATTTTAAAAAAGAAAATGATAGAAAAGACAAATAAGAAAAAGAAAAAAAACTGAAAAGCAAATTGTTGATTTTGTGGTGACTTTCTGTCTTTGTTTAAAATATGCATTCTGATGGAGGAGTGAGGGGAGAGATTTCTTGTATTGTTTATTATTGCCGGCAATTATAGTTGTTTTACTCAATTTGTTGTCTAAAATCTTTTTTTTATTTAAATGTATTGTGTGTATCGTATCGGAGAGAGAGGCCACACTTGTTGTATTCTGGTGTTTTTTTTGCTTAGCTTGAGAGAAAAACAGTTTTGTTTCCTCGAGTTAAAGGTTAATTAAAAAGAGAGAAAAAACAGTTACTTAAATCCGTGTAGTAAGGTCAGCCAGACAAACCAGTTTCGAATTAGGAGATTGACCTCTGTGGATGCAGGAAGGATAGGCGAAAGAGGTCCGAGGTAATATGGAGATGCCGGTAGAGGGGCGGTGTTTTGTTTATCGTATAAGCGTACTATTGATAGATATTGCAGTCGGTGTTCGCTCCGTGTTACCAGTTGGTAGCAATTGAGCTTGCGATTATACGAACAGGGATGGAATGTTCGGTGCATACACGTGAAAACCAGCGGACGGGTTGAATGACAGAAGGGGTCATTCTGAAAAAAACATCTCTAAGGACGACAGAAACTTGACGCCTAAATAAAAGTAATCACATTTAGAAGAGAGAGTATGCCTTGTTTCTAGCTGTGTATGGGAATCTTTGTTACAGTCCAATACAACGATGATGATACTGGATGCGCGGCGTGTGGCGATGATGGCGGCGATGTTCCACAACAGTCCCGAAACGAGGAGAGAACTCAACTGCTTGACGACATCGAGACGACATCCCTACACGACGAAGAAGAAATGGTACGAGTAATTAAAGAACCATGTAACAGTTTGTTGCCCATTCTTCCGGTTTTCTGCAATGGAAGGTCTTGGTGTATTTCCTGCAGCACTTCCGGGCTATTTCCATGGCAGGCTTGTTGTCCGTTTCTGCCTCATTTGTAAGAGAGTCCTATCTAAAAATGTTGGCCAGTTTTGTGATAGAGGTTGTTCTGCTTGCTCTGGTTTGTTGGTGTAGGAGTACCATCATGAGGTTTTGATTCTGAGAGCCTATCGAATATTGGCCGTTGCTCACAATAGTGGCTCAATGTTGATGGTCAATTTATGAGAGACCCATACCACCTTCTCCTCCTGGCAGATGCAGCCTTGGTAGACACTGGTTTCTGTACATACCTCTCTACACTGTCAACATTATTCTCATTTTAGTATTTAGTCTATCAATATACTTTTGTGGCCAATCAATAATTCCAAAGCTGTATATTATAACTGGCATAGCTAATTGGTTAATGCCAGTTTCTTTGTTTTTGTTTGTAAGCTGTGTTTTACAAAGTTGTCTAACACGGCGTATATATTCTTTGTAAATGTGTTCCTTCATCGGGGCATGTTCAAGTGAATCGTTTTCATCTATGCCGAGGTATTTGTATTGTTTCTGTTCTTCAAGGTTTTTGATGTTAGTATTTTCATCGAGCTGTGTGTTTTCCGTTTGGATCTTTCCAGCTCTAAGGGAGCACTTGGCACATTTGTCCAGGCCAAACTTCATTCCAATATCTTTTAAGCAGATATGGACAAACTGCAGGAGTCGGCTTAAGTCAACATCTGAACTAGCATACAGCTGAAGGGGTGTTTGAATTACCTACTAGACACTATCCTCGAGTGTATTCGGTCTCTCTGTACAAGGGTTTGTCAGGACAACCTGACATGAGGATATTTACCCCTACAAGTAAACCCTGACCAAATATTCAAAATTACATAGTATCCGCAGCACAAATAAGATCCCCTCATACGAGGAATAGTGCATCTTCTCCTAGTGGTGTTACCTCAAGTAACCCCACGTAGCTGGATACTCCACCAGACTAGATGAATTCTTGTCCTGGAATCCGGTAAGACCAACAGACCACAACCAAAGATATACTATCACATACTTAACTGGTCAGTTGGGGAGAGAAGAAATGTATTATTCTTAACTTTTTTACTAACTCAATGTTTGAGAAATAAAGGAGAATTTTAATAGAATATTCGGGTATCTATGTATCTCATATAGAGATCAAGTGTTAGCCCCAGGAAGGGGCCCCTTGATTTCTGAGAACTTCGAGTGAAGTAAAATTAAACTGAAGGTAATCCATGATTGTAGGCACTCCGGCTTTTGTTTAGTAATTTACTTAGGGGATCAATCGACAGACAAAAATGTAGAGGATATAAGTAATCTCCTTGGAAGATTCTTTTTCGGATCTTGACGTCAGAGACTTTCATTGTTCCATTAGTGTGGCTTAATGCTAATGTTGTTTGCCACATATTTATATGTACGGCCATAATTTTCTTGACCTGATCGATCATATATAGTTAAAGCAGCGCAGAAGTCATGTGTGGTCACACTATCGTATCTTTTTTGGTAATTGATCCACGCCATGCTCAGGTTTCTCTGCCTCTTCTTACGGTCCTCGAGGATAGTCTTATTGATCAACAACTGGTTATTGGTGCCTACACACTTCTTCCTGCACCCATCTTGTTCTTTTTCCAGGTACGCTCCAGAAGAGAGCTGTTCGTAGATGCTGTCTGCAACCAGGCCAGTGAAGAGTTTGTAGGTTGTAGTGAGGCAGCAAATCGGTCTGTATTTAGTAGAGTTTTGTGTCTCACTCGTTTTGGGTACGAGGATCGTATCACCTTTTACTAGCTATGTTGGTATGGCTTCCTCACCCGTCAACAGTCTGCTGAAGCACCTACCATAATGGATGTGAAGTGCTGTAAATTTCTTCAGCCAGAAATTGGGTATATTGCCTAAGCCAGTTTTTTCTTGTGATTCTGAAATTGATGTAACTTTCGTTTTATCATTCCAGACGTTATATCTGGCCTGTATGGCATTTCTGACTTGCTTTCATGACTTCAAGCTATATCTATAATCCATTTGGCTTCTTGATTGCATGGCCCCTCATTCTCAAACAATGGCCTCCAGTAGTCCTCTAACTCCTTCTCTTCCGGTGGCTTTTCCACCGTTATTGTATCTCCCACCAAATGTCGGAAGAATAGTCTCGTGTTCTTTTTGAACTGTCTGTTCTCAACTTTCCCCCTGTGCTTGCTATTATTGTCTTGAATCATTTTGGCAAGTGTTGGGATCCTGCTTTCAAGTTCACTCGCAACGTTTTCAATTTCTTCTACATTTTTTGTATTTAAAACTGAGTCTGCAGATCGTGCCCCCCAGCCGCCCCCGCACTGTAGAGGGTGAAAGGAATTGTTTGATCTGAGACACTTCCTTTCTGCAAAGGTTAATTTGTTTCTGGAGCTTCAGTTCCCACGGTGGTGTTGTGTCTTGTGCCTTGCTTTTGGAATTGAGGCAGTGTTTACTTGCAGCATATGTTACTTGATTTAGCTCTGTGAGGGATATGTTGGATGGAACACGTCTTTAGAGAGTGATGTTTATGTTTTTTATTACTGTCTTGCTAGCTCCTGAGGCTTGGATTTTAAGCAGTTGAGGTCTTTCCTTCAGCCTCATCATCTGGACTTCCTCAATGGTATTACCAAGTTCTTCTTCCAAGGCCAATTGTTCATCATCTGGTTTTGGTAATTTCTGAGGTAATGGTGGAGATTAAGGTGTTAACAATGATCTCGGTGATAGTGGTAAGGAAGACCTTGGGTTCAATGAGGGGTTATCTTGTGATTGTAAATTAACAGCTGATCGTGGTGGGATACTTGTCGGGGAATCACTTGATGAAGTCGATTCTGGTGTTGAAGTGGCCGTATGGTGGGTTGTTATAGACACAGACTGTTTGACGGCTTGATTTATGAGAAAATGGTAATGTGGTTCTGGCTGTACCTGTGGTGTTGTGTTCTGAACAATGATGGGATTTTTCTGAATGTTGATGAAGCTTTGAAGTGAACATATTTTTGTACTTATGGGGGCATCTATTTCTGGTGTCATATAGCCCAGCACAGCTTCATTGAACACGCTCAGACTGGTATACATTTGGCAGGTTATTTTGGGGGTGGAATATTTCTGTTGCCTGTACAGAGATAGAAAATATTTCCCTCGGGGTCTTTGTCTTCTTTCTTTGTTTGATATATTTGGCCTGAGCATATTTCATAGTTCATAACAATGTCAACTTGTTTGTCCCTCTCCCATCTAGACTCTTGTCTCCGTCTAGTTTCTAATTTCCGGATGGGAAGGTTGTCTTTTTTGTCCCTCCTCGTGACTGCATTTTTTATGAGGGTAGTCTCATCTTCTGTTATACATATGCCATCTGAGAAAAAAGCGATCGTAGGCGGGCAACCGGTGTATTTTCTTCTCTTCCGGATGGGTAGACTCTTATCTTTTCGGACAAGATTTCAGTGGGTGTTATGCTCAACTTTTAATACTTTGAGTAGTGGTAGCCAAACAATATCAGCTTCTTTTGTGCAACAGTCGATGGTTGGGATGTTTAGCCCTTTATGTTCTTTTTTTGTTGCTGCATATGATGGATATAGGTCTTTTTGTCTCAAGGCCTGATGGCTGACCCTGGTTGGCCTCTATCATGGCTGGAGAACCATTTTTAAAGGCAGGGCATTTTACACCATTGCCTGGTTTAGGAACGGGTTGATAGGCCCCTTTTATTCTGAGGATCGAACTTCAAGTATTTACTTTTGTTTTTATTAATATTTTGCTATCATTTCCTCATTGTCAACGGCTTCTAATTTGTTATTAAAAGCTGCCCTCTATCAATAGAGACGGTGACCCTGTCCGCTATTCAAGGGGCGTGCTGGATGTCTTGAGCTAACAGCACACCATTTTTTTTTATATATTTGGTCAGGGTTTACTTCAAATGGGGCGTATCCTTATGTCAGGGTCTCTGAAAAAACCTATACAGAGAGACCGAAGACACCCGAGGGTGGTGTCTAGTAAGCAGTCAAGTCCTCTCCAGTAGGCATTCAACTCCTCCCTATTCTGTGTGTATAGGTTCATATGTTTATATTTTTATATTTTGTATATTTTATGTGTGTCTTATTTTTTATTTGCGTATATAAGCTAATTCTGTCTTTTTATTGTGTGCATTTGTATGTATGTGTATGCATGTGTATTTAAGTAAATTTTATTATGTATGTGAATGTATGGGCTTTTTATTATGTGTGTATGTGAATTTTTGTGAATGCGTGATATGTTCGTATAGTGTGTATGTATACTTTTAATGTTGCTACTTGATGTTGCTTTTAATGTTGCTACTTTAACTTCTAGCTGGATACAGCAAACTTTTGATGTTGTATGTATCTGCGAGATAGTGCATATGTGTACGTGCATGTGTATGCGTAGACGTTCGTAATTTATTATGTATGCCTATTTGGTGTTCGTATATTAGCATGTGTGTATGGGCATTTTTATTTTAGTTCCTTAAAAAATACTAGTTTTCTCGCACCAACATTTTTTCTTTTTTGTTTCATTTTACTTTAGTCGAAGTTCTCAGAAATCAATTGGGACCTTCCTTAATGAGATAAATAGATATTCGAATATTCCAGAAATGTTCTCCTTTACCTGTCAAACGTGGATTCAGTAAAAGACTAAAGAATATTAATTTTCTTCTCCCCAATTGACCCGTGAACTATGTTATAGTATATATTTCTTGTAGTCTCTTGGTTTTCTCGGATTCAAGGACAAGAATTCATCTTGTCTGGTGGAGTATCCAGCTAAGTGTTGTTACTTGAGGTAACACTACTTGGAGAAGTTGCCTTATTCCTCGTACTAGCCAATGTCGAGGGGATCTTATCTGGGTTTCTAATACTATGTTATTTTAAATATTTGGTCAGGGTTTACTTGTAGGTGAAGTATCCTCATATCAGGTTATTCTGACAAATCCTTGTACAGAGAGACCGAAGACACTCGAGTATGGTGTCTAGTAGATAATTCAAACTCCCCTGAAGGTAATTCTAACTCCTCTATAGGTAATTCCAACTCTCCATGTATGTATGTATTATATATATATGTACGTGTATGCGGCAGCGTTGGAGCATAACATTGTTGAGGCATCATAAAACCACCTAGAGAAATGTCCCCATTAGTCTTCGTTTTACGCAGTCGAAAGAAAACGCTTATAGAACATCTGGTGCGATCATGTAGACTTGCTCTTTTGAGGGGGTCAGAGTGGCGGTCGCTATTAGAGTGTAATTTATTTTGTGCAAAGCCTTTCCTTACTTAAAAAAGCTTCACGTACAGAAATTGCATGAAAAGATTATATTAGTTAAGAATTTGCAATGCTTAAACACAAGTTTCTAACTATAGTCATCATGATTTGGATTATTGGGTCTACTGTTTTCAGTGATGTTATTCTCACAACGTTTTTGTCGATGTAACCATCTTCTTTAGATGCGTATTGGTAAACTCGGGAATCTTTATGTCGAATTCAGGGATCTGTACGAAATTTAATCCAGTGAAGTAGACTGCTTTCGTCCTGCCAGCTATGACCGAGTAAATTAAATAAATAGTTCCGTTTGGAATTTCCGTAAAGATTTCCGAGTTTGACACGTGCACCATAAAAATGTTAAAGGTCACATGCGTTGTAAAAATGACAATCAAAATCATCGAAATAGTATCAATTATCAATCCTCTTCTCAAACAATCCGAAACATCATATCATCATGTCTTCGGAGATATGTGTTATTTTGTATTTGTGTAGTTTTGTGCATATACGTGTGTACACGTATCTGTGTATATGGGTGTATGTGTTTGTGTATGTGTGTATGTATGCACTTTTGTGTGTGTGTATAGGTGTGGACTTTATATTGTTTGTGTGTACGTGTTTATATCTTTCATTAATTTCCGTCTATTTTCGGATATTGTGTGGAAAAAGATGTCGACATTTTATTTTTGATGTTGAGAGTCACGGTTCCCGCCTCTTTCTGCTATTCACCAATTCGTTTATTTCCGGTAAACCGTAGAACAATTTTCGTTAAACCGATCATCATAATGATCAGAAACAAAATATCGGCAATTTTGAAACACTTTGGCGATAATAAACACTTTTCAAAAAAATAAAAAAGGCAGGCACCCGTTTTACTTCCGGTTGACTCTCACATCCGTTTGTTTTGATTAAGTTTTAAAACGAGGCTATAATATTTGAACAGGAAGGCAAGAGATTAACGCTTCATTTTATCGGCTTTGTGAGATCACCGCCATTTTTAACTCAAACATATTACCTCGTGTTAGCATTTACAAATAAAGAACCTGCGTTTTTTTTTATAAATAAATGGGCCAAAAATGTATTGTCATATTTTATGCTATCAAACCAAAGCTTCTTTCCTTTAGCAGTTATGAGAAACTTTCAGAGCCGATAGTACCCGTGTTGAGCGTTCAGTGTTCAACTCCGCAGACTGACATTCTCGGGCAGCATATTTTATATATTAATGGGTCACCGCTTATCAAGACACAAACGCAACTCGAGGATAGGGTTAATGGGGTTGTAAGTTTGACGATTAGAAAACATCTTGAAATGGTTGGAAACGGTGTGTGAAATGGGCATAATTTGATTATCTAAGAGGACTGTTCGACACGTATTTGTTAACATTGGACTTGAAAGCTAGCGTGTTTTAGTCAAACTGGAAGCAGCCTCGTTGTATTGTTTTCTACAGAGGGGAATGGCTTGGAAAAAAACTTTCTTCTTGAGAGTTTTCTTTAATTTTAGGAAGAAAAAGAAGAAAAGAAAAGTATTTAGATGTTGCGAAGTAAGCCACCAGGAATATAGGCTCCCCCTACCGAACTAGAAATCTTCTCAAACCTGACAGTATCCTATATTGCTACAAAGCCACCATTCGCTTGTGCAATAAGTATTGTTAGCAAATCTGGGTTGGTGCACTAACCACTAATCTCTCACCTTGGACAGGCAGCAAAAGATATTTTAACCTAGGGTCCCGCACTGTCATCCAAGCTACAGCCCATGTCACATCGTCATGGTCTTGCATCACTGCGCTTGTTTTATAATTACTTCAATGGAATGTGTTTTGATGAACTTACTTCACTTGTATCTCCTCCAAAATATTATACCCGACCTACCCGGCTAGCAGCCCACCCCTTACAGAGGTCTATAGATTCCGGAAGATGTTCTACTTTGAAAGGTTTACTTGGACCGCTTGCCTTTGGTATTTTAGGTGCTCATGTTTCCAGGACCGTACCATCATGAAGAAATTTAAATGCAATGTGAAAAATATCTTTCTATAAACTCCCTACTCAGATTACCCAATATGACAATAGTTTCTAACGTATCAGTAGCAATATACCTTGCGTGGCGTGACTAAAAGTAATAAACACAAATTACTTGTTTTTATATTGCGTTTATCCTTCTAATCAAAGATTCGCACTGTAGTTTATCATCTAAATTTGTTTGGTTGCTATAGTTTTACTTTGAGTCGCCTAATCTGCTGCCAGAACAACGGAGAGACTTTTATGAACAACAGCATCTTCCAAAAAGTTTACCAATTTAATATTGGACATCCTTCTAAACTTCGGCAATCCTAACCGAAGTGTCAATAAATCTTTGAATATCACTGAAGCTGCAAAATTCGAGAATATCTTTAAATCTTACAAATCTACAGTATTCGCCGACATTTCCCTTGAAAATGTATCGGTCGAAAGGTACCTTGGGATTTAGTTTGCTACTTTTAGTCGAGACTTTTAAAAAAATTATTTTAAAGGTGTTTAGTCGAATATCTTCTGACTATTAAATATATAAGAAAAATGTTTCCTCTTTTTTTTTCTTTATGTAATATTGCCCTCAACTTCGCTCTGACTCCGTTTATTCTGTTTAAAAGCTTAATAAAAGTATGTATCACAAAGCATATGTACAAATATATATATATATATATATATATATATATCCCTCTAACTACTCGCGAGCCATTTTCTATCGGTCTATTCTCTTCTGCTCACCTTACCTTATCTTTGACCAATTTCACCCCCATCCCCTCAAATCATATTTTCAATCTACTTGGAAACCCCTTGCAAGCTTCCCTTATATATCTAATTTAATTTTAAACTGTAATTGTTACTCACTCACCATTTAAACTATAGATTATAACACTGACACTGCACTCAAGTTTTAATTGAACCAACCTAATCCCACCCCCATTACTTGTAATCGAAACAAACTGTTTCAAACAATCTATCCTTATCCCTTATGCTGTTCCCCTCTCCTAAATTTCAATATATCTGAGTAGCATAGACCTGATCTTTAATTTAACTAACTCTTTTCCCATTAATTTATTTCCACCTCTTTTCTCCTTGGTCATTTAATGTCTCTTTTAATTATTTATATAACCCTTAATTTGGTTTTAAAATATTTTTTTTTAATTTTCTTAAATTAACTATTCCCTAGCTCCTTTTAAATTTTAAATTTTAATTTTTAATTTTTTTAATTTTTTTAATTTTAATCATTCACTCTCTCTCATACCTCTATTTATTTTACCATGCTTTTAACTAATTCTATTTTAACCCTTTTTAAACCCCCAGAAACCCTTACCGGTAACTACAATTTAATTCGTTTTAGCTGCTTTACTTGTCACCTCTGAAATGTTAGAAGCTCACTCATTTGAATTCTATTTTTAGAATACAATCTCTACACTCCTATCCCGCTTCAGATTAATCCTACCCTCCAAAACATATATCCTACCGCCCGCCCACACCCTCAACCACCCTGTCACTTTAACTCCATCCCCATACCAGCCTTCCTCCTGTTCCTTTGCCTTCTTTTTTTATTTCCTCCCAACTCTCAAAGCTGCTATTTAAACAATCCCGTACCTCATAAACCCTCCCCCCTAACCCCAAATCTTTAACCATTTTGCCTTTTTGTTTCATTTGGATTTAAACCTGGAACTAGATATCATCTGCCTTATTTGGTCCTGGAAGTATATAAAAAAATGGCCAATTTCTCCCTTTTCAATCCCCTGTAAGTGCGTCTGGACTCACCTATATTTTGAGTACTTTCTCCACACTGCTCCCACGCAAAGAGTTTTCTTCACATTCTACAATTCATTTGACTTCTATTCAACGGAAATTTACCACCCGGACAATCTGCATATATTTTTCACGGATTTTTTCTTTTCATTCACTGCGTTTTTTTAACAAAAATTCCTTAAATAATAATTTTCATATTTTTCAAATATTTGAACTTTGTTTTTTTCGAAAGCCAACTTATCCATCTGTATTTCTCCTCTGATGATAAGATTTCGATCTTTGAAAAGCCTTGGCTTAATGAAAGAATAATAAACACTAGTTTATTACTGAATACACCTTGTACTCAACAATTGAAATTTGAAATAAATTTGGACAATCGTCGCATATTTATCACTCTTTTTTCTTCTATCTCTCTCTCTCTCTCTATATATATATATATATGTATATATATATATATATATAGTAGAGAATGGTAGTTTGCTTGAAGCATTGCTGGGTATAGTAGTAGTAAGTTTTTGAAAGGCTGTGGGCAATGCAATTCCGGGTAAGATGCAAGTTGAAAGGAAAGGAACAAAAACAATAAAAATAAATCGAATACGATATAAGACTTACTATTTATTTTTCCTTTTTTTTTTCCTTTTTTTTTTTTTTCTTACATAACAGCAAGAGTGTTTTAGCTGTCCGGGTGATTAAAAATCACTATTTGATATTTCGGGAAAAGACATCCCTTTTTCAAAAATAATTAGACCAGAAGAAGAATAATATTTTATTCTTCTCCGACTGTGTAGAGAATAATACAAAACAAAATGGCTGCCAGATATAGACCGCAGCAAAAACAGTTTCACAGGGAATATAAATTAAGTTAAGTTTTATTTTAATATTATGTTAAATATATGATTGGTGTTTAGAATATTAGTGTAATGTTGGTTAGGTGTATGGTGTTCGATAAACTGTTATTTTTGATAATATATATATATCATTTTTTTATTTATTTTTTTATTTTTTTTTATATTTGAATATTTACTTTGTTTTATCTTCGTATTTTTATTTTGTTTATCTTTCTATCGTAATTTAAGAATTTTAATATAAATTAAAGTAATTAGTCTCATATTTTAAATAGTCTAGATCTATCTACTATTGATTTCGATTATCATCTATTAAAGAAGTGTTATTAATTACTAATTGTGAGTTTCGTCAAATTAGATTAACGAATTAACTTATTAACTTGATATATTTCCCATAAGATAAAGGGGAGTAACTCTGGATTTTTAAAAATATTTTTTTATAATTAATTTTTTTTTTTTAATTTTTTTTTTTTTTTAATTTTTTTTAATTTTTTTTTTTTTGGTGGAGATCTGTATAACAATATTAGTATATATATACAACATATATACACAAATGCATATATACATATATATATACATATCTATGTATTATTGTTTGTTTAATTGTTTATCTATATATATTCATCAATTTCTTTACATATTTGTTTGTTTGTTTTTTTTTTTTTTTTTTTTTTTTTGTTTTTTTTTTAATTTTTTTAATTTTTTTTATTTATTTATTTTTTATTATTATTATTTACTTGTTTAATTTATTTTATGAATTATTTATTTAATATTTGTATGTTATTTGTATACATTCTATATGTGTTTGGATTTATTAATTAATAATGCTAGGTTATGGAGTGACTTATTTTGGTGGGTTAGACGAGTATGCTGAATATGGTTTTTGGTTTGTGGTTCAAGTGTGTAAGGATGGAAGTTCATATGGGGAGGGGCCTGTTTGATTGTTTGGGTGTATGGTGAGTTTATTATGGGAGGTGAGTAATGGGTGAAGTGGTGGAAACGGACTCTGTTAAGTGTTAGATATGGGGGTTGGTTGGTGGATGGGGGGTAGATATTATAGAATGAAAGGTGAGTAGAGCTCGTGACGTTGATTGAGTGAGGGGTTTAATCTGGAGATGAGGATTGATTCTGTGATTCTAAGGTCACCGATGTTTCTGACAGACGCTAAGATGGAGACGTGAATATCGCGCTGAGTGTTTGAGCAAATCTCTATGTGTTTGTGGAAAGAGGATATACGGGTATTCAAGTGCTCCTTTATGCGCAAGTGTAGCGGTCTTGTAGTGTTGCCGATGTAAAATTTTTTGCATTTATTACACTGTAGTTTGTAAACACAGTTAGTGCGAAGGCACAGACCTGTGTTGGAGATAGGGCAATTGGCCAGGGAGCAGGGTTCGGGTGTGTGGTTAGTGTGTTTATTAGATAGATGTTGGCGTAAGGAGGTGCCAGTATGTGTTAGTTGTATGTTAAGGTTTTCCTTATGTATTGCCTTGCGGATGGAGGTGGTGATCTTATCGCTGAAGAAAGGGAGTTTTAAGAAGCATGTGTTAGCGAGGGTGCGGTGTCTACGTGTTTTATATATAGATAAACAATTAAACAAACAATAATACATAGATATGTATATATATATGTATATATGCATTTGTGTATATATGTTGTATATATATACTAATATTGTTATACAGATCTCCACCAAAAAAAAAAAAAAATTTAAAAAAATTAAAAAAAAAAAAAAATAAAAAAAAAAAAATTAATTATAAAAAAATATTTTTAAAAATCCAGAGTTACTCCCCTTTATCTTATGGGAAATATATCAAGTTAATAAGTTAATTCGTTAATCTAATTTGACGAAACTCACAATTAGTAATTAATAACACTTCTTTAATAGATGATAATCGAAATCAATAGTAGATAGATCTAGAATATTTAAAATATGAGACTAATTACTTTAATTTATATTAAAATTCTTAAATTACGATAGAAAGATAAACAAAATAAAAATACGAAGATAAAACAAAGTAAATATTCAAATATAAAAAAAAAAAAATAAATAAATAAATAAAAAAATGATATATATATATTATCAAAAATAACAGTTTATCGAACACCATACACCTAACCAACATTACACTAATATTCTAAACACCAATCATATATTTAACATAATATTAAAATAAAACTTAACTTAATTTATATTCCCTGTGAAACTGTTTTTGCTGCGGTCTATATCTGGCAGCCATTTTGTTTTGTATTATTCTCTACACAGTCGGAGAAGAATAAAATATTATTCTTCTTCTGGTCTAATTATTTTTGAAAAAGGGATGTCTTTTCCCGAAATATCAAATAGTGATTTTTAATCACCCGGACAGCTAAAACACTCTTGCTGTTATGTAAGAAAAAAAAAAAAAAGGAAAAAAAAAAGGAAAAATAAATAGTAAGTCTTATATCGTATTCGATTTATTTTTATTGTTTTTGTTCCTTTCCTTTCAACTTGCATCTTACCCGGAATTGCATTGCCCACAGCCTTTCAAAAACTTACTACTAATATATATATATATATATATATATATATATATATGTATTAGTTTAAAAATTAATAAAGTGCTCGATTATAGATTTATAGTTTCACTAAACTGTGCTTAAGATTCGGTCGGACAATAATATTCTATTACAGAAACCGTATATCCAGACCGACGAACCCCTGGTATACAAAAAGACACTGTAATAAGTAGTTTTTAAATAAAATACTTTATATATATATATATATATATATATATATATATATATATATATATATATATATATATAAGTTAGGTATGTGTATGTATTTATATATTTCTATGTACAGAATTCACCACTGAACTCACTAAACGATCATTATGGAGTTTGGACACAGCTGCTAGGCGTAAGTGAGTGTGATATTGACAATATATAGAGTTTCCACAACTATATTATTGTTTCCTTTTTATCAAAATGAAATATACTTCTACAAGTACCATGGGTAATGTTGTTTTATAATATGAATAATTATGGGGGTGTTTTATCTCCGAAATCCGAGGTGATATTTGTGAATAAACAAACAGACGGACAGAAATTACAACTTTATTATATAGAAACGCACTGCAACGAGAGAAAACCGCTTCATATGTAGACAATTCCAGCTAGCGCATAATCTATGAATACCTTTGCAAATCTTATTTCTAACACGTCTTATTTTTTTACCTAAGATGACAGTCACATTAAAATTTATTATTTATCTTATGCATCGATTGTCTATTTTTTCTAATTTCAACGAGTTAAACGTCCAAATGTTTGATGAATGGGAACTTACGGGAGCCTGAAGCGGAAGAGATATTTAAAAGCCTGCAAGCTGGAAGCTCTAGAGCAGGGGTGGGAAACCTCCGACCCGTGAAGGCTTAGCGTCCGGCCTGCCACCCTGCTATGCTTTATTATTGCAATCCGACCCGCGGACTTCCCAGTAAAACTCATATCATTTTGTGACATAGACGTAAAAGTAGGTTTCGATTAATATTTACAGTGGGATAAAAATTTATAAATATCAGCGAGCGATGATGCATGTATATTTCATTTTTCTTTAACTATTAACTTCAAATCTTTGGCCTGAGATAAAAATAGAAAAAGAGATAGAGAGGCAAAGAGGAAACGAGAGACGAGGAAAGGGCATGCAACATAGAACTTATGTGAGGTGTGTCAAAACGAATGCTGGATCAACTTGCTACTTCCCCCGTCATTATTTTTTATGATTCCAAAATGGCTCTTTGTCGGAGCCTTTTATAATATTACATACAGAAGTCTTTTGAGAAAAAAATCAGATTTGTAGAGTGTGCAATGCAATTTTTGTACAATTTATTCATGTAAACAAAATATAGTAATTCTGAGATTTCGTGTTTCACTCCGGTCCGCGATCTCCTTCCAAAAGTCTCATCTGGCCCTTACTCTCAAAGGTTGCCCGCTCCTGCTCTAGGGAGAGAAAGAGAAAGAGAAAGAGAGAGAGAGAAGCGACACACATGTGGGAATCTAGTCTTTTGAGATGGACAGAGTTGTCCTCTCTGTGTTTCTTTTTCTGGGTATGGATGTGATAAAGGACAAAATGTGTTGTGTAAACTCGTCCCCGACTTATATAATTAATTGTAATATGAAACCAAATTACAAAACAACGATTCAGCAATAGAAGAAATGGGTGATTGTATAATAAAAAGCCGAAAGAAAGTTTTTTTTATCTTTTAGTGTTGGAGAGGTAAATAAGGGGCAGGTAACTCTTCACAACAGCTCTAGCTTTCGAACAATATTTTTCTAACCCTAACCCCTAAACCCTAACCCTGTTATGTCTAATCGACGTTCTCCTTGCACAGTAGCCATATGTGCAACGCCAATTAAAGTCGTCAGTTTTGATTACTGGAAAATTGTGTTTAAAATTCGTTGTAAGAGTTACCTGCCCCTTATTAACCTCTCCAACACTAAAAGACAAAATAAACTTTTTTTCGGCTTGTTATTATACAAGCACCAACAGAGGTTGTTGTTCATCCTATCAAGAAGTTACTAGCCCCGCGAAGACTCTTCTAGACCTCAGGGTTACGTATGAACAAGTGATATAAGTTTTTGACTTTTTATTTAATTTCATATACGTAATATTATTAACCACACATAATATGTTATTGGTTATTGTAATAGAACGGGAGCCTGTATGACTTCCACTGTACTTTCTAAATACACTATTCTATATAATCTACTGTTTATCATAATATTTCTTTTGAATAATAAATATCTGTAAGCGCCAACGCTATTTAAATCAAATAATTACTTTAACCGTAAAATTATTGTAATAAGTATTATTTAAATAAATAAAATGAATGTGTTTCTTTTTATTATTTATTTAAAATTGTAGCAATTTAATAAGTTTTAAAACAATAAATATTCTCTGCTTTCTTACCGTAAAAATAATTGTTAGCTTAATATATATTTCTAAAACATATACTACTTATTTAAATGTATTTAAAATTGTGGTGTTTAGTCGACAGGTCGACATAATTTGAATTTTGAAACAATTCAATTTAAAATTGTTTACCTTAACGAAATCAGATTAATCAGCTGATATTTTTTAACGATAAAAAATCATATAAATCGTTTTACACAAATACAAATGGGGGTTTCGCCATGTATGTTGGTTTTTGAGTTCCAGAGTGTAAACTATTCTGTACTCTTCTCCGTATAAAAAATCTTTCTACTCGTGAAAAACTTAATTTTATTCTAATGCGGTTTACATAAATTATGTGTTTTTATTGTTTACGAGATCTCGACTGTTAACTATTCTGTACTTTTACCTATACTTTTTAATGTTTTTAATTCATAGACCAATCTGTTGTATTGCAAAATTGATCGAAAATTATTATTTTTCTTTAGTTTACTATTTTTGTTACTAATAAACTAGTGGAAATTCCACGGTTGTTTTTGCTTCAATAATTCGCTGTTAATAACAATAGTATCCCTTTTGAAATAGTAAATGTCTGTCATTGGTAACTATTCAGAAAAAATATTTTATTTGTCCATAAAATAATTTTCAATTTTAGCTAAATATCTTTTAAAATAAATAAAACGAATAGTTTCCTTACTTATTTAAAATAAAGTTGCTACAATTTTATTTTTAAGAATAATGTTTTCTGCTTTCTTAGTGTAAAAAAACTGTTAGCTAAATATTGTTCAAATCAATAAAACGAACGTCACTTTATAAAATCTATTTATTTAAAACTAGTTGTATATTGCTGCTGTGCTTAAACATGGTTCCATTCTAAGGACGTACAACACGAACGCAAACACCACGATATTATCGTACCATTTTTTATTATATCCCGAAGAGCAACAAAGTGTATTTTAGTCAGGTTTCACGTTCGGCACAACACTGACATAAAATTAAAGTAAAAATTACCTTTTTTATGCATCATCGTTTTAAAAAAGGGTGGATAGTGATAATGTACGTAGGACCATGAAATTGCTTTAGCTTATTATTCAAAATTATACTGTTTTAATCTGGCGACAAAATAATTTTATATTAGAACAATCTGTTTTAAAATTGGTAAAGTGTGTTATTTGTTTATAACTAGCAGGGCTACCCGGCTTTGCCCGGGAAAAAGTGCAACACATTTCTATTAAAACTTCTATCGCTCTCTTCCCCTGTTTTCAGTCCAGTCACTCCCCACCATTCTTCTCACTTTACATGCACACACATATACACAGACAACTCGAGGAATGAGCGGGAATAAGGGAATTAATGTTAGTTAGTGGTTGTAAAACATACACCTCGTGACAAAATCTGCTTCAGTTTACGGTCAAAGAATGAAAGATTTTCTAAATTTTAAATATTATTCATCGGGGCAACGTCGATCAAGAAAATATCAACGTTGTGGGTGTTTTTTGTCGTGTTTTACTTTTAGCCAGACATACATACATAGATACATACATAGATACATACTTACATACAGACAAACAACTGCCCTTAATGTAATAGATTAGCGTCATCAAAGTAATCACCAATCATCAGCTTTGCTACTCGGACGACCTCATGTGTTTAAATGTGTGTGAAAGGCGGTAGCGTACATACGAACATGAAGTGGCTTAGCGTATTATATTACTTTAGTTATTTGTTATTAAAAAAAATGATTTCTCCAAATAGTAACATACTGCGACTTTCTAAACATAATATAGGAATTGAAAAGAATGTTCGGAGGGGAGGGGGCGAAATCAATAGAGCTTAATAATGAATAATAGACTTAATTATTGGGCGGAAATTTCTTCTTTTCTCTAATAACAAAAGGACGACACTAAAATAAACATCAAAGAATTTCTAGTCTGAGTTATTTATTCCTGCCTTTAAAAAATTCCACCGACCAGAAGGAGATATCAAATAATGGAAGCGAGAGACTTTAGCTCTCGCCGATCCCCTACCCATGCGAGAGAAATGAATGGGTTTGAGGAGGGACGGATTAGAAGGAAAAAAGGGGAAATATTCAGTTAATAGAGGAGAATGTACGGAGATGAAGATCTATATATACTACTAGAACTCTGTGACGCTTGATTGCGTGCTATCTTGCTTGTTTGTTTGTCCTCGTACATAGAGCGATGGGCGATGACCGTGCCCAGTAGATGATATCACATAAAGATTACGTCATACAATGAAAATAGAGATCAAGGATCACCAAATGAGAAAATGATGTCGTCATCCACCATATCAGAAAGAGGATAGGGGAAGAGAGCCTTTATGGCTTTTTTATCGAGACGACCCGTAAGCTGGTCTGTCACACATAAGTTTGAAATGGAATGTTCGTATGTCTGTCACGCTTATGTTTGAAATAGAATGTTCGTATGTCTGTCACGCTTATATTTGAAATGGAATGTTCGTATGTCTGTCACGCTTATGTTTGAAATAGAATGTTCGTATGTCTGTCACGCTTATGTTTGAAATGGAATGTTCGTCTGTCACGCTTATGTTTGAAATGGAATGTTCGTCTGTCTCTCACGCTTATGTTTGAAATAGAATGTTCGTCTGTCTCTCACGCTTATGTTTGAAATAGAATGTTCGTCTGTCTCTCACGCTTATGTTTGAAATAGAATGTTCGTCTGTCTGTCACACTTAAGTTTGAAATAGAATGTTCGTCTGTCTGTCACACTTAAGTTTGAAATGGAATGTTCGTATGTCTGTCACACTTAAGTTTGAAATGGAATGTTCGTATGTCTGTCACACTTAAGTTTGAAATGGAATGTTCGTATGTCTGTCACGCTTATGTTTGAAATGGAATGTTCGTCTGTCTGTCACACTTAAGTTTGAAATGGAATGTTCGTATGTCTGTCACGCTTATGTTTGAAATAGAATGTTCGTCTGTCTCTCACGCTTATGTTTGAAATAGAATGTTCGTCTGTCTGTCACACTTAAGTTTGAAATAGAATGTTCGTCTGTCTCTCACGCTTAAGTTTGAAATGGAATGTTCGTCTGTCTGTCACATTTAAGTTTGAAATGGAATGTTCGTATGTCTGTCACGCTTATGTTTGAAATAGAATGTTCGTATGTCTGTCTGTCACGCTTATGTTTTAAATGGCATGTTCCTCTATCTGTTATGTTTATGTTTGAAGCGGTATGGTTGTGTGTCACACTTATGTTTGAAACTACATGTTCGTCTGAAGATAAATAACTTTTTGTTGAGAAGAAAACGTAGAGTCAGGGTAGTAACCGTCAAAAACACGTCAAAAACAAAACAGATGTTGTATTGGAAATAAATGTTTGAAAAAGAATACTCAAATATTCAT
>OY744551.1:26856906-26981906 GCA_963556195.1 Sepiola atlantica
AATATACTATTGTACTATCGATTACTAATAGCGATTTTGTATCTGTCTGTCTGAAGTAAAAACTTCATATTACTTCTATTAATGTACTATTGTACTATCTATTACTAATGGAAATTTGTAATCTGTCTGTCAGAAGTCTAAACTATACTATTACTTATATTAATATACTATTGTACTATAGGGTAATCTAGTATCGCACAGTTCATCATCTTCTAAAGCATTACCTACTCCTTTAGGATGCGCCCGAGTCGCAACCATACTATTTTTCTATTAAGTATACTATTTGACTATCTATGACTAATGGAGGTTTGTTATCTGTCTGTCTGAACCAGCAACTGTAATATTACTTCTATTAATGTACAATTATACAGATTATTACTAACCGACATATAATGATGTCATTAAACAACCCTCCTAGGTATTACTTCCTCCTTTGCAGGACGGACAGTTTAGCATATATTCGTTGGTCATGATACCTTCCTTTCAGACATTTCCTTCTCCTTTTGTCGGAGATAGTGTAGTATCATTTGATCATTATATCATCCTCCCAGTAATTATCTCTTTTAGTGTGTAGGGGGTAATATCTATGTAGCATATGTTATATTGTTATAAGACCATCCTCCAGACATTATATTGTAATTGTCACAATCTTCTATTCATTAGCAAACTGAACACGTATATGATATGTACTAGCAGAAATATGCGACCAGGGTTAGCATATTATTGCTACTACTATTAAAATGTCACGATGGTTTTGTAGTTCATCTGTTCGTACGCAACTAGAAACATTTGATTGGTTGATAAAAGGGAATAGGCGACGTACACATTACTAAGGCGGTAGTTTTTACGATGTAAATAATCGAGTTAGAATTTCACGTAAGTCTAAAGGATTTTCATCTGGAAACGTGTTTTATAAATTTAAAAAAATTAACATAACATGATAACATTAAAAAAAAACATTACATATATATATATTTTTAAACAAAGATCTTTTTTGATAATCCGCAAATAGTAGATAAAACGTATTCGGCCTTACTTCAAAGCGAATTAATCTGCTTAAAAACATACTTTCTCATATGTTTACCAATAAACAAATACGAAAATATCTCCATCGTAGTTACTTACTCTCTAATGAAAATTCTAAGTAACATTTGTTTTTCCACAAAGTTTCACAAATATGTGTGTCTATACTAGCTATAAAGCGATAGAAGATAGTTAAAGATGAAAATTGACATATCAAGGTATGGTACCAACATAGCCAAAAAGGAACGGGTATGAACTAGTCTAATTAATATATGTTGATCTAGTGTTTTATTTTTGTTGTCTGAGTTTAATAAAAATGCAAAGCAAGACAGAAAACATATTGTCACTGAAGCATTAAGGACTACTCTGATAGGGGCAAGATTTATAGGGTGCGGGTAACCTGGGTGGGTTGTTGTGCAGCAAGATATTTGAATTTCTGCCTGTTGGTACGATCAGAGAAAAAGGGAACAAGGAGTGAATTCCAAAGACAAGTGGCCCGAGGAGAGAAGGCATAAGCGTAGGAAATCTTCTGGTATCAGGAGGCGTATACAGTGAATGGCTTGGATTTAGCTGCAAATCGTATTGATCGGGGGTATTTACGTTAAAGGGGTACAAGTGCATTCCGTGGAAGTATTTGTACAACAAGCACAGGGATGCAATACTGTGGCAGTGTGACAGGAGCTAGAGCTTGGAAGACCGTGACGGACGTATTAGGTTAGTAATTCTTTATTGCACCCTAAGAGGGAGAGGCTAGATGTTGGTGCACCAGCCCAGATGAGGTAACAATACTCCATGCACATGTCTATAACATTTGATCGTGATCGTTATTCATATATCTTCGAATGTCCTCGTTTATTTTTCTAAACCCGTCCCTCATTCTATTATATACAACACTCCAGTTTTATATTTTTAGATTTACGGTATCGATTCTTTGTTCGAGTCAGAGGAAGAGGCCCCTAAAGAATTAGAGAGAGAGAGAGAGAGGGAGAGAGAGAGAGAGAGAGAGAGAGAGAGAGAGAGAGTGTGTGATCCAAGAATCCAGGAATTTTCTAGATTTTTGCAACTTTATCTTGGAAATGATGGAGAGTAAAAAAGCCTTTCGAAAGTCAACCCCTTTTTATTAGGTTGAGAACACAGAAAGATCCAATCATACCATGAAAAATGATTCCGCACAATTTCTCTCTCTTCAGATAAAATCTCTATTCATATAGTTAACTATGTGTACATGCTTATATATTTCTATGTATATGATTACTTCCTAAATTAATTAAGCAAACCATTTAGTTTAATCCAAAGTTGGCAGAATTCAGATACATCCGATTTTTTTGAAATTGTGCGTGTGTTATTTAGTTAGGTTTATGTCCACAGAGTATAATTCAGTGGGCCCTTACTGTTTTTATAAAAGTGCTCAATAGTGAATAGAGCAGTATATGTGTTAGGTTTAACACTTTCTATTTAAGCAAATATTTTTGGCTCCACATTTGTAGACATGTTATGGTTTTAATTGGAGACCAACTGAACCTCTTCAAGGCTCTATTTCAAATAAATGCAGAGCTATGCATATAAATATATATATACTTTATAAAATTATGTCAGTCATATATATATATATATATATATATATATATATATATATATATATATATATATAATTATTGTAGCCTTATGCGGTAGTTCCCAGGTTGAGTTAGATGATAGAATAACGTCTGTTGAGTTTTGTTTTTCATATATTTAAATGTGATTTTAAAATAAAATTTGTTCTATATAATTAAAGTTTTAAGTTAACTATTTTTAATTGATCAAACATTTTCGTGGGTTTATTTTTTTAAATCCTCACCAAACAATTAAAAACGCACCAGCATGAAAAAAAAACTAGGCGTGGGTTCTAAATTAATAAAACAACATTTAAATCAAGAAAAATACTCACTGTATATGTATCTTTATGTAAAATTATTTATTTTTCGACGAAGAAAATTATTGAAACAACTTTCATATTTTTTTCACGAAAAAGTTAAATTTTCAAAAATATTTTTTCGGTATGATCCAGTTTTTTTTAATCAGCCAAATAAAAACGAACTTTTTTTTACCGTAACACTAAACTAAATCTAACTCACATTTATTGCCTTTGGTAATAATTATTTGTTGACTATTTTTTTCTATGTCGTACCTTTTTTCTTTGTTGGAAATTCTTGACAAGCGCCAATCCGTAAGCAGTCGGAAAAAGCCGAACGAAAAGTCGGTGTGTCTCGCTAAAAATCTGCACCAGTATTTGAAATTTAAGAAAAGTTGATAGGTATTTCGCCTTGTAAAATATGAGTTTATTATGTGTTAAAAATAATATGAAATAAAAATAGTTGAGGAAAGCAGTTTACAAGCTTCAAAATTCAAAGCCAAATTTGTCTTTATATACATAAAATGGTACATCTAAAAATAGGTGATATACAAAATTTAATTGGGATTTTTAAATCTTAACACCTAATGTCAGTGACCTTTTTGCTAAACTTCTCATTTCAACAACAAACTGCTAGAAGTTGTGGTCAACTTTCCGACGTCAAAGTGTAAAATATTGGGTGAGTATAATTTTCTTAGTTGAGAATAACAGGAAACATAGTTCAAGCGGAGTCAGTTTAGTGTGTTCGGATATAAGCTCGACCTCCTGTGTGCTGGAAGCAAACGTGGCGTCACAATACAGAGAAAGAGAGTTTACTTGGAGGCATACACGTGTGAACTGGTGCTTCTAGAGATGTCCGGATAAGATATAATTAATTAGTATTATCGGCCTCTGTCTTCCCCACCCAACTGGTCAGTGGTTTAGAACAAGTCGAATAAACCACTTCTTGTCTTCAACCGTTTGTCTCGTCTTGGTCCTTATTTTCTGGGTATGTAGAAACTTATTTTCAAGCAGGGTTTTCTCGGTCGGGTAAGATCACCGTAAGGAACAAACGGCCAGCACGGTACGTTATGGACGTTCATGTATTTTAATTGATTATGATTTGTGAGAACTTATACCTAAGAGGGGAAATATATACAACGCAAACAGTTCACGGTGTTGCTGCTGGATGCACCATAGCCGCGATTCTGGGAATGTAAGTATCTTTCAATGAATATTTTACCTCAGTGCTAAGTCGTGGTCCCGTCAATAGATTAACCATAGGCGCTTGTCTGAATAGGCTAAGGCGGCATATCTGTGTTTGTACTCCGTTGAACAGCCTAACAGAGGTGGCAGTGATAGTGATTACTATATCCAGGTTTTAAGTCGCATTGGACAAACATTCAGATGGTATATAAGTGCAATAATTTTATATATATATATATATATTACATGGCTTGCTGCACTCTGCTATTTTTGTCAATGAATTTTATTTTATTCAAAAAGGATCTCCATCTGAAAAAAAGAACGTGAGAGACGGTGTCAAATAATCAGTTACAAGACTTTCTAATAGAAAGTCAACGTTTTCATTTTTATCTCAACTGGAAACACGTAGGACTTTCCGCTGCCGTTGTTGAATGAAGGATTTGTAATGATGGAAGTTGGTAGAGGTGTCGATTCTGTAGTCCTCGTTTGGTAAAAAGGGTTACGGTTAGCTTGGTCATAAGAACAAATTCCTTACATTTTAAATCAATTTTATTCATACCTAGTTTCACCAACAAAGAGCCAGTGACCAGGAAAGAGTTACATAGCCAGAAATACAAAAGTACGATAAGTCGGCGTGTATGCGTATATCCATTGGTTGAGTCGTGAGTCCATTTATCTCGTTAACATCAAGTCTTTGGTTGGGGCGAGAATGGAACGCTTGATGTTCAAAACTCTGACTAATGAAAAAGTGGGAAAAAAGTATACAACAGTTCTGCAGAAGTGCCTCTCACGCGAAGTGTTCTGATTGGATAATATATTAATCACTCCACGTGGAGGAATAAACTAGCCTAAAAGAAAATAGATCGTGAAATTTACACTGCTACAACATATTCTTCTTGAAGATATTTAGTTTTGATTCGACATTCTTTCAGATTGGTTCTTTCTAAATGTTGGGATTTGAGAAGGAAATCTTGACAGACGTAAAATACTTTATCGAGATAATGAGTTGCACATTCGACAAACATATCAGTTGCAATCAAATCAATCCAAATCAACACCCAGTGCTGAAATAAGACATTAATAAATACACATTAAGATCTAGAATTTCTCAAGATCCGCGAGCGATTTCTCTTAAATTAGTGTAAACCCCCTTAGCCTAAAAAGACAAGAAAAATTGTTTCGGCAGTGTTCGCACTAATAGTCATAAAAAATTCCAGAATTGCGTCAGTAGTTTAATTTTTTATATTTAAATTATTGTCATTCCTTATATAAAGAAAAAAAAACACCTACTGTTGACTTTATTTAGAGTGGAGGATTTCTGTTCGAATTCGTTTCAGTCGAAGGGGGCTGTCTGACTTTCTATTTGCTTTCCAGTGTAGACTTTTTAATGCTTTTTATCATTTTAATAGGATAGGACTGAACTATCGGAAGTTGAAAAAAGTGCGAGTAATTTCTGAGGAGCTAGTGAAAAACATCAACGACGACTTTGTTTTTGTTTTTTCCTTCCTTTAATTATTGCAAGGCTAGTCATTAAAAATGATGCCGGTGTTAAAAAACATTGAGGCGTATGCGTTTAAAAATAAAATTGAAAAGGCAATTGTCGCTCTCTTAAAATAAAAAAAAACAAAACAAATAAAACACCCAAACTTCCCAAAAAGGAAAGACAAAAAAAACGTATGGATAGCAGAAAGGAAAAAAAAGACGTTTGATTATGGAAAAAAGATTTGCGTTCCTATTCCGGACAATTTTGTGTGACGGGATGGATATATATTTGAAAATAAATAAACATTGCTCTTGGTTATAGATTGGTTTGGCTACCCGTTAAAAATTAATTCCGGTGTATCACCAATAGAAGGAGCGAAAGTTTCCCAAAGTTCGTGTGCGCTCAATTTCAGCACATCATAAGTTCCCCAAAAACGTCGTTTCATCAATATGGCAGTATAAAAAAAAAGAGATAATATGATAGCGGTGAACAACAATGGAATCCCGGTTATCTCCTTAGCATATAGTTTCGTATAAAAAAAATTGAGGTATCGCCACCGGATGTAATAACCATGGGGTAAATAAGTTACAGATGTACTGATTTTAGCCAATGCCGAATTGTTTTTCCTGTGCAGACAACGACTTATTCGTTTTGTTACGAAAACAATGCTTATATAGAAATATTTAAAAAGAACAAAATCAAATTAAAAACAAAAGTGGGTGGGAGAAACAGATCGAAAATGAATGTCTTGCCATCTGTTCATACGCCGTCCTGCATGCACACTTTGCTCGGTTTTAATGTCTAAATCGCTGGTTTGGACAGACAAATTGCCCATAAAATGAAGAATCTGCTCGCTGATCAGACACACGTCGCCGATTGTCATATCCGTTAGTTAAACACAAAGAGGTCAATTCCGACATCGGAATTAAGGGTACACCGTTATGTCTGCAGTTAGACAGCAAAACAAAAACGACAGAGGCAAGATTTGCAACAACGAACGCAGAAACTTCGTGTCGCATGTAGAAACCATCAATAACCAAATGTAAACATTCCCGACGGAACCTTGTTTTTGTGCCAAACATTAAATGGTCCGTAGAATTCCTTGATGTCTGCAACTAATGTTTGAAGCCAAAGCTCACATGATAAAAATCGAAAAACACATAGCTAATGGGAAAGTTTATGTTTAACGTAAATTCTTATTTTGGAACATATATATTGTTTCGGAATTTGAGATGAGGATTGACAATTTGCATTATTTGGATCATTTTGGACTACTGTTCTCATCTTGGGTGTTATTCTCACAACGTTTCGATGTTAACCTCTGACTTTCTTCAAGTGCCCCTTGCTAACTGTACAGCATTTCGACCGGGACCTTTTATTTCATCTACGGGGGTTTGCTTGCTGACGTTCCATCAGCCATGACCGGGTAGTTATTCGTAATTGTATTCGTAGTATCGCTCGCACTTAAAATTAACTGTTAACTCTAGAAGACCGTCACTTAGAACTGATTATAACTTAGCACTTATATCCGTTACGCCACAGATCCTTGCAGACAATTCTAGTATGAATTTGAAGAGCCTAAAACCTATTCTTGTTTTAGACGCGTGGTCTTACTACTTATCACTGCAATATAATATAATACATATTAATGATATTTTAATCTATCTATGAGTAATGGTTCTCATTGTTTTAAAGTTTACACTAGGTCTACTGAGGTAATTGTTGTCCAACACAAAGGAGATCGGAGTTCACATCGACCAAAACGTGTTTAGAATAACATTCAAGTTGAGAACAGTAATCCGAATACTAATATATGTGTGTGTGTGTATTTAGGTAGCATATTTCCATTTAAGCAAACATTAAATAATGTTAAATAGTGTTTTTGCTTGATAAAACTTTTTTTTTTAATTTTACGAATAGTCCATTTAGTGTTTCGGTCAAATTGCTGTATGTAAGTTCCCTAGGTTTCTTGTTTCAAGATAATTGAACAAGAAACCTACGGAGCTTACATACAGCAATTTGACCGAAACAGAAAATGGACCATTCGTATAATTGAAAAAAAAAATCTTATCAAGCAAAAAAAAAAAAAAAAAGATCCGTATTATCTAATGTTTGCATATATATATATATATATATATATATATATATATACATACATACATACATACATACATACACATACACCTACACCTACTAGCATGGCTATCCGGTGTTGCTAGGGGCCATAAAATATAGAAATTAAAAAGTTTAACATCTTTATATTAAAACTATCTCTGTACCTCTTTCAACCTGTCTATCGTTATCTATTTCCCCCCTTCTGTTTCTGGAGATCATTCTCCCCTACCCCACTTTCTCCTCCACCCAGCCTATTCCTCTCTTATGTGAATCAAAATATTTTAATTTGAAAGTTATTCTCCCGGGCAACACTGAGGTTCTTCCCCTTTCTTCAAAAGTATATTTGTTTTAATTTATTTAAACTTTGAGTTTCTTATCTCCCATTTCCTTCTTAAATATAGGTTTCATGTTATTTTAGTATATTCCTGGGCAACGCCGAGTTTTTTGTCTTCTCCATCGAGCATATACCGCATAGGATATGAACTACTGTATTATTGCACACGCCTGCTCTACCTACGATATTGAGCAATGACTCCAAACCAACACACAGTTCTTTTTCTGGTATACAATAATATAACAAAATACAGTGAAAATCTTTCTCTCGGGCAAGGCGGCGTGTAAAAACACCTGCTCTACGTCAGATTACTCTTTCTAGGATATCGATTACTCCCGGGCAACGCTGAGGAAATGCACCTGCTCTATCTAGAATATTGAACACTTTGGATTAACTAATAACACTGTATTATTACTAGTATGGCTCCCGGGCAACATCGAGTTAAAAGACAATTCTTTCTTCTGTGCAACGCTGCGTTTAAACACATCAGCTCTATCTAGGATGTTGAGAACTTTTGGATTATTATATATCACTTACCAAATGTAACACGTAATCTTACATTTATTACTTCCATTAAGACCGCTACTATAAACACCAATAAAAGCATTCCCAGAGAACCATTTTCTAATCTGAAGAGAAGCTTAAATAACGTTAAATAATTTTGAATGAAAATGCAGAGCTATTTCCGGAAGGAATACATTTAAATTATAGTGTTTTAAATAAAAAAAATTTTTTTTTTTTTTTTAATAGAAAATAATGTATGTGTGTGCGTTGATGTCAGTGTGGCTATGTGTGCGTGAGTTTATAAAAGGCATTTTTCAGCTTTCACAAGGCCCGACAGAGGGGGCGATGGGTGATGGAAACGATGTTAGCCTTCACGTGGATTTGCGCTGAAGGAAAAATCTGGCATTATATGGGATTGAGGTGACTCTAAAAGCACAATTTCCATAAATTCAGAAACATCCGCTGATGGGTTTACAATATTTTTTTTTAATTAATTCTGGCGGATGCTGCGCAAAGCCGTGTGCGCAGAAACGAGTTTAAGCATTTTGGGCACCGAAATGTAAACTTCGCTGCTACACATGTATTTATCTGAATTTATCAAATTTGCCGTTTTGATCCACCCCGAATGCATATAATACCAGCTTTTTTCCTTCTACAAACATGTTGAGCCAAAGTCCACGACAGATCTAACAACGTCATTTCGCTGGTTCCTCTCGTCCCACTGTCGAGCGATTGGGGAAGCTATTACTTTTCTTCACTCACGCACAGTCATAAGTATTTTCACTAACACATGTACAACGCATTAACTCTTTCACCCTGTCGTCTGCTCATCAAAAATAAATGTATAAACATTGAATCCTCTATTTTATAGCTCTTAACATTTCTCAATGAACTTTCTACAATGAAAACAAATGAACATTGACTCTTATTAATAACTTTCAATCAAATGTTATTGAGTGGGGAAATGTTTATGATTTTTCATACCTGTGGACAAGTCACAACCTTTTAAATTATCGACTCTTAATTTGCTCAACCTATGAATCCTTTTTGTTCTGCAAGGATCTCAAAATATGAACAAACATTCTATGTTAACAAATCTATGTAAACTTACACCTTTAATTTATATAATATATATATATATATATATATATATATATATATATTTTGATAACTTATGCTTTTGAACTTGTTCTGTTTATCTTATAACATTTTTCTAGCTCACATTTAAGTATTAATCTACAACAGGTATCCTTAAAATGATTTCTTAAAATCGGGTCTCCCCTTCATCTTGCCCCCAAAACAAGGAACGCTAAAAATGTATCCAAAGAATCAGCAATCGCTCATCAACAGCAGCTGCAGCTATGTTCATCCTTAATTACGTCACACTGCTTTTAAAAACAAACATTCATCATTTATGACGTCAGCCATTCTAGAGTAAATATGTATATACTTAATGGAAAATGAAAAAAAAAGAAGTGTTTATATTCATTCAACGTTTCGTCTTTGTTTCAAGTCTTTCCCAAGATGACTGATTTGAAGAACAGGATAGAAGTCAACGTACTTAAACATTTTTGGGTTTTTTTCTTTACGTTAGATTATTATTTCCATAATTATTATCACATTAATAAACATGATGTTATTGTAGCAAATAAAGAGTAACAAGTCAATTACAGATCGCAACAACTAACTCTTTTGTTAAACCCTTCCGATTTGATTAGACTCTTTTTTTTTCAAGTATGGTGTATATCTGACACCAGTTAAATATATAAGTATTGTCTTTCTTTTCCCATTGCGGGATTTGAAATTTTCGACAACGCCTATCGCATTTTTCAACCAAATATGACATGAAAATCAGTAGAACAACGCCATTGCATTTGTTGAAAAAATCGGACTACACCGTTTTTTGCGTGGATTAGTTTCGCCTATGTACGTTTGAAAATACATTTTATGTTTGCCCACGAATACTTCTGTTGTAAGATGCTATTGTAGGAAATCAATTACAAAAACGTCAATTACAGATCGCTACAACTCACCGTTTTGTTTTTTTAAATCCCTTTGGTATGATTGGACATTTTTGTTAAGTATATATATATATATATATATATATATATATATATATATATATATATATCTATATATATCTATATATATCTGATAAATACTGATTTTTATCTACATATGTATACTTTACATCCTTACGGGAATCGTCAGTGTAGAGAATAGTATACATACTAGTCGGCGAACTCAAACCCTGGGACACGAGTCATGTTTCAAACTCAAATTCCGATGTCTTCGCCCACATGACTTATCAACACGCACATCCCAAAACGGTTAAAATTAATTCCCCGAACTGGTCAGTTCTGCACCACTGTTATGCCCCCTTAAGATTAAAATAAATATATAATGCCACTAAATCTTATTCTAGAATCCTTATTTTAATCAAAATTCATTCCATGATTTTTGTAATCGGAAAAATATCTCACATTTAAGGCTAGTTTAAGGATTCTTAAGATGAAATTTTAATTCGGTGGATTCTGGATTAATTTGTGTCTAATCAGTTTGCATATCTGACATATTTTCATTTACGAATGTGAGGTTGGGCCCATATTATGCCCCCTAAAAACACTTTAAAATTCTAAATAAAAAAATATTTCAAGAATATTTATTGATGTCTACTAAAATTCAACTAAACATAGTACACATTATTACCCCTTACGCCTATCAGCTATTTTCTAAAATGTATAGACAGTTAATTAGTTTAGGAGATAATTATGCACATACAAATATATGCACATATACACACACTAATTAACACAATGCTACGATAAGTATATGAAATGGGTGGATTAGCATGGAAATAAACTTATGACATCGACATGTTTAGAGCTCCTTTTTTTATATTGTTAGAGCAGAGATATTTCGATCTTTAAGTTGTGTATTATTCATAATTTATATTGAAAAAAGAAATTTGTATTCATACAATCAGGTTGATAAAATCTAGTTAGAGTGCGGAGCGCGCGGTGTTTAGTTCTGATGAACGGTAAGAAAAGACAGGAGAGGTTGAGGGAGAGGTGGTAATTTAATGTTGGTAGGTACGTTAAACACATGGATGAAATTGATTGATGGCAATGAGGGGATCGGTGTTGAGTTGTCCGGTGCTTATGTAGCGACGAAGTTTACCCCTTTTGTGTCCAGAAATGAAAATGCTTAAACGCGTTTCTGCGCAGGTAGCTCGACCCATACACTTGCCTGAATTAATAAAAACGAATAAAAATATTTTAGAACCAATCAGGTTTTATCTGAATTTATGAATGCATAAAAAGGCAGATTTTTCCTTCATGACATCGACATTTAACCTTTTGGCCAAGATCAAATTGTAGTATCTGTTCCAATGGATACTGCACTCCATAGACCGGTATTGTCTTGGCCTTCGGGGCTTGATTTACGCTGGTCTATGGGTCTGTCCTGTTCAGTTCTAGGAGGTCCATCCTCCCAGGCTTTGCCTTCTCACTCTTTGAGAAGGGGTTAGTTTATTGCTAATCGCCTGAGGCGCTCCTACTGGGGAATGCCGACGAGGCTGCCCAGGCATTTTTGACGGTCATAAGTATTCTTCCTCTCGAGTGCTGACTTATGAAATCCCACTTCCCGACCTTGTGTCACATTTTACCTTGTGGGAGGTAGATAAAAGCCGATATTTAACCAGTTCCTTCGCCCTTCTGTCAGGCGATTGGAAAAGCTAATGTCTTTCTCAACTTACACACCTAGTCATAAGCATGTGCATTCTCACACAAACACAAGGCGTTAACTTTTTCACCCTATCTTCTGCTTATTGAAAACAAATGTATAAACTTTTCTATTTTAATACTTTTAACATTTCTCAATTAATTTCTCACAATGGAAACAAATGAACTTAAATTTCAATCAAATGGACATTTTATAATTGAGTGAGGAAGTTTTGATTACGATTTTCTAGACCCTGGGTAATTCACAGCCCTTAAATTATCGACTCAGACTTCCTCGAAATCTCCCTTGTTCTGCAAGGACTTAAAATATGAACAAACATTTGATGTTTTCCAATCTATGTAGACATGTAGATGTTTAAACAAAATATTTCTTGTGAACCTAAGCTTTTTTAACTCATTTTGTTTGTATTATATTATATTACATTTCTTTCGCATTTGAGTATTAAACTAAAACTTTTTTTCTTTAAAATATTACTCTATAACTTGGTTATCAAACATCTCTCCCCCCCCCCCCCCAAAAAAAGGGAAGCCTATAAATACCCCTCCAAACTTCTACAGAAACCGCCTTTTTCCAGACTAAACCTTACTTAAGGGTTAAGGTTTAAAAAAGTCTCTTCAAATTCTGTAGAATCCCTAAATGTTTCTATTTTGGCTCATTCGTTCTAATGCTTATCCACACATTCCATATTCAAGTTGTGCGGCTCACATAAACATAAGGACGAAGTTTCAATGTTCGCAAGCGGATATAACGAGTACCCACGTGGAGTGGCTCTGAGAAATTTGCAAAAACCAAAACTTGTCATTTTTTTCACTGTCATTTCGAAGCCAACGGATGATCTGCAATAATCCTATTATCAATTCTCATCTAAACGTTTTATTCTACAGATTCACTCTCGGACGTATTGAATACCGATTGTTATTTTGTCCAGCCCGAAAGGGCCTAGGGGTTAATATCCTTTCCAATAAATATTGGTGTCTCATTTGATCTGAATTCTGTATAGATTCCATGAAAAAAATGGCAGTATACTGAAATCATATGCCCTTAATAGGGTTAAGATGAAAATTCATATACACTAAATGTACAAAAGCAAGGAAATTCCCAATTTTTTACACTTTTATTGTAATTAAGGGTATGACTAAATATCAACCAAACCATTTCATTATCACATCTCTATACATGAGTGGATGAAGTGTGTGAGGTGCGCTGAAGAAAAATTCCTACCAGTAAAATACACAGCCCTGTTGTTCTCGCATACCCTTAATGACAATTAAAGTGTAAAAATTTGGGAATTTCCTTGCTTTTTTACATTTAGTGTATATGAATTTTCATCTGAACTCTATTAAGGGCATATGATTTCAGTATACTGGCATTTTTTATGGAATGTCACTACTTTTGTAAAAGCTATGCCTCAATACAATGCCTTCTCATAACTGATATAGTTAGTAGTTTGACTAATCAAGGTATATGGTGAACTGAAATTAAAATGCCATCAACTAGACACTAGAACCTCTATCTTTGCCAAAAATCAGCTGAATCCATCAGGCGGTCGATAAGATAGAATAAAGTGTATAGCTACTGATCATTTTTAAGAATTTTCTGGAAAACTAAGGTATATGGTAAACTGAAATTGAAATGCCATCAACTAGCCCCCAGAATCTCTTTCTTTGCCAAAAATCAGCTGAATCCATCAAATAGTTGATGAGATACAGGGTGGCACATACGTATGTACACACATAACATGATTGAACTTTCTGGATCTCTGGGTTGCCTTGACTAATGATGCTGAAATTCTACACTTATAAAACCTATCAAATAAAAATTTTGTGCAAAATAACTAATTTGGTTTATTGGTTTTTGAGTTATGATTGATAAAAAAAAGAGATTTCCACCATAGGCCATTCGTGTAGTCTATTAAGGGATAGAGCGCTCTCGCGCCTCCCTTGATTATTGAGGAGTCCGTAATGGTATCGATTGGGGATAACACGCACCAGCTTTATCTAAAAAATAAATAAAATGCTTTCAACGACAATTATGTGCCTGAAGTGTTTAAAAAAATGTCTAATTTTCTTTTTAAGGAAATGAAATACTGTTTGCCTTCATTAAGCAAAAAGGCGCCATCTTCATTTCCTATATTTTCGCTGGTGAATTTATTTACTTGTGCTTAAGGCCGACAATTGGAGACGTCGTTAATTATCATAATTCAGTAGAAATCCTTAAATTACGGTTTCCAGTTATATACATTGCTAACGGATATTTATTTCTTATATATGAATATTCTATCTTTAATTAACCGACTATGAATTTTGAACAGATGCTAGGCGTAAGGGTGGGCTATAATTTAGACTAAGTTTTATACAAAAATGGCATGGAAGCCCTACGTGAATTCAGATACTTTAGAATTTTAGGTAATTTAGTTTAAGACTTTAGTTTTTTTTATAGAGTATTTAAAAGTTTTTTAGGGAGTATGATATTGGCACAATCTCCATTTGAAAATTCAATCACTTCACATGTGCATTCAATTTTATCCCTAACCACGAATTAAGCAAGATTCTGAATTTCTACTCTTTTGTGAAGACCACTTAAGCTAAAATTAAGACTTTCCAACATCAAAATCATGTAATCGATTGATAAAAATTAGAATAAGTATTCTAGACATAAGATTTAGTATCAATGGTTGACTAATCCCTGTAAGGAAAAATTTAATGCAACTGTTCGTTTCTTAAGACGCCTTATGCTACAAATTTTAGACATTTTCTAGATCAAAATTGTGTGATGGATTTTGAGCAAAATTGGAATAATATTTTAGACATCAGGTTTATATCGTGATGCTAATCTTAGTAAGAAAATTGGTACAAAACTTGTCTTCAAATAATTAGACTGGTATTCTACTATATTATATAATACAATATATCGTAAGTACTCCATTAAATAGTAGGATAGGTCAGACTTAAGACATGGTTGGAAAAAGAAAAATTTGAAATACCAGTCTGTTCATCTTGACAGGTTTCTAGTCGTTCTGAGTTCTTCATTGGTACACGGGGTATTAATTGTCTTTCACTCTAGTCTTGCGAGCCAAACAGTCCTCCGAAAGCCATATGTATTTTTTGTAATAGATATGTCTGGACACCAAGTGTTAGCGAGTAATAACTGCTGTACAAATCCATTTCAAGTATTTAGGAGGCTACCCGCTTATAATCTATTTCAATAATGAGACGTTTTTTCTGCTTTCTATCCAAATTTATTTTTTCCATTAAGAAAAAAACTGGAAGTTTGAGACGTTATTGGTCCCCCGATTTATAAAATCAGGGGATTTATGTTTTGAGGCATGTCCGTCCGGAACCATCGATTGAATTTCTGAAATTTTGCATGAAGTTGTAACTTTGGTCAGGTTAGAAAGTGACATTCTCCGATCTTTGAAAAAAAATCTGGTTAGCCCCCCCCCCCCCCCCAGGGGGTCAAAAGGCCCCGAAATGGCAAAAAAAAAAAAAAAAAAAAAAAAAAAAAAAAAAAATGACCCTTTTCTCCTATAACGTTTGATCCATCAATTCAATTTTTCTGACACTTGGCCAAAATGTAGAGGCAATTGTTCTGGATATAAAATGAGCATCCTCGACCTCAGAAAATGTCTGGTTCGCGCCCCCAGGGGGTAAAAAATGCCCCAAATTGCCCAAATTTATTGCATTTTACACTCGCCACATCGAGTCACATACAGAGGGGGACCACACACGCGCGGCTTGTTATTGTTTAAACTGTATCCATTAAGTCATTTAATATGAAAATTAGTTCTAACATTGGAAAAGGATGATTTGTTATAGTTTTTTGACGGACGGTGTAAAGATGTTTGTGTTGGTTCACTGCACAGGCCGTGGTCGTCCCTCTCGTTGTGCCGGTCCAAAATTATTCGATTCAATCAGTGCTGCAACATACAAAATTATCCCTCCAAATAAAACCACAAGTTTAGTTTTAAAAACTTGCAACGAGGGTTTACCTTTTCGTGAGTTTACGAATTGTACTAGTTGTCTTGCAGTTGAAACACTTTGCCCGACATAGCTGAAGGAATATGTTCATTGGAGTTTAAGAGCCTAACTTATTTGGAGAGCCACATAGATCCAACTAACAGTCAAACCCCGGAGAATCAAAACTATCTGTCACGCCGGGGGGGGGGGCTCTAATTTCCTCCACCTGCCCATAGATTGAAAATATGTACTTTTTACCGGAAATCTATTGTTTTTTTTTCAGTCATCCCATTAAATCACCCAGAAAGACCACTCCGATATCCAGAAAAGATAGCGCATAGACAGTGTCCACTCAAAAGGGCTTACCTGCAGACAATCTAGGAACATTACTTTTCTCAATTAGGGTGCTCTGGGCATGAACCCTGATTAAATGTGGCACTTTTTCTTTTTTTTTTTTTTAAATTTCAAACATAATACACAAATCAGATAAATTCAATTTCGTCCGTCCCCCCCTCTCCGTTCTCTTCGGCAAACATCTCTAACCTGTAGAAATCAAGTTATTTGCAGGCACCGCCAACATGTAACCCAGTACATATGATATGAGTTCAATTGTAAATAAGAATAAAGTTAAGTTAAGATCAAAGGGTTTTTATTCGCAATCAGATTTAGGTTTTATTCGCTACAAACTTACGCAAATGTCTATAGAATTCCTCGCAAGACGACGGCATAACTGCATCGACAAGTAAACTTGACACGTTTCCTCCCAAATCCGGCTGTAGGATACAAGTCACCTTAGTTTTATCCGGCTCACCCTTTACACCGAAACAGAAAATGCCACTAGGGTGGTTGAAACCACGAACAAAGTCCGGCACAGGTGGATACTTGTCGAGGGTAACACTCTCGGCACAGGTCGCCAGATAGTCGGTGGTTTTCACCGTTGTGATCAGGTCCACAAAGTCCCGAGCAGTGAGGATGCCGGCCAGTTCAGATCTAGTGTAGGTCCGCATCAAATTTGTCGTCGGGTTAATCACGTCCAGTTGTTCCACGCCTTCTATCCGCTTATCCCACTGAAGGCGAAGAGAGGTGGGACTTATCGCCATGTACTTGAAAATTAGCTCGGGCGAAGCGTTGACAATGCCTTCAACTTTGAACATCATACCTGGAAAGTCGCTGGATCTCTTCTGATAAACTGACACTCCTTCCTGGCTTTTCCTAAGGGACCATTCACATTTGTACTCCACGTAGCCGGTCACTTTGTGGATCAACTCCTTACTTGCAATTTCTAGCTCTTCTGTCAGTTTCTTCACAGAATCATCTAAAGAACAGAAAAGAAAAAGTGTTTGATTATGCATTTGATGTACTAGAAGAATGCCTGTGCTCGTACAGGTACATTAACGCCCAGTACAGAGGCATCGCACTACATTTGTCCTCTCACGAAGATTAAAATAAAAATACGATACAAAACCTTATGTCTGGAATCCTTGTTCTATTTTTTAATAAAATATTAAATTTTCATTCTAGTAAAAAAAATGTTACGTTTTTAGAAAGCCGCGCGTGCGTGGTCCCCCTCTGTATGTGACTATGTGGCGAGTATAAAATGCAATAAATTTGTGCAATTTGGGACATGTTTGACCCCCCTTTTACCGCCTGGGGGCGCGAACCAGAATTTTTCTGAGGTCAAGGATGCTCATTTTATATCCAGAACAATTGCCTCTACATTTTGGCCAAGTTTCAGAAAAATTGAATGGATGGATGGATCAAACGTTATAAGAGAAAAGGGTCATTTTTTGCCATTTCGGGGCCTTTTGACCCCCTATGGAGGCTAACCAGATTTTTTCAAAAATCGGAGAATGTCACTTTCTAATGTGACCAAACTTACAACTTCATGCAAAATTTTAGAGAAATTCAATGGATGATTGCGGAGAAAAATCCGGACGGACGGACATGCCTCAAAACATAAGTCCCCGATTTTATAAATCGGGGGACCGACTAATATAACCCACATTACTAAAATTTACGCTTAGCAGTCGTGTTCCAAATCTCATGATCAGTAAACTAGAAATATATAAACATACCTTAATTTAACTAGACTAGACCACCTGTAACTAGTTAGATCAGTATTAGTTATAAAATGCATACCTATATACAAAATACTAGCAAAAACATTGTTAATCTGACCGTATATTTTCCAGTATATATGATGAACGAACATTCTACACTACCCATCTAACGAGGTAATGTCTAGAAGCATGATCTCATAACAGTTACTACACTAACTTCTCCCGAATTAAGCATTGAAAGATAGTAATTGTTTAGTTTTACAATAGACAGAAACCGAATCTCCATTTGTAATGTTCCAGTGCTACTATATCAGGCTGTCTGAAGATACTACAAATGCATCAAACATTGATGTTTCTCTACAAAGTAACCAAATACATAAAATCTTACAAAAATGACCGGATTCGGCATTAAATAACCAGAAAAGAGTTTGACATGCCATAAAACAAAACCCAAATCGATTTGAAATGCGATTTCATTTTGACACCGTCAATAAATCAGCAAACGCTTTCATACTAACCTCCGTGCACAGCTTCTGGCAACTACGATTCAAAAAAAAATTTTTATGTCATACATTTTCAAGTATATACATTTATATTCTTTATAAGAAGTATGACAGGATCAAAAGATTTTTTTTTAGTAATGTACACATAAGAACTGCCCGAAACTTGTTTTAACTATAATTGCTGCAATTTTCAACTAGATACTTACGTTGGCCAAGAGACTTTTTTCAATTTATCTTTGTTTTTTGCTGGAGATGGGGTATCCTACCGGATGCCAGACAATTTACCCCTATTTACGAGACTCCCGAGATCTTGTAATAATTCACACCGTCGCTTTAAGCGCAATTGTGTGTATATTTTGCATCTGAGTCACCGGGTATATTCGCAAGCTAGTTTTTTAAATGTTTTCATGTGTCTGGTAGCTCCTATAATTACTGGAATTATGGAGATCTTCCTAGTGTCTTCTAATGCGGTACATAAGACTTTCCTATAGTCATGATAAACGTTGAATGTTCAAGCAACTTTAAGGATGTATTATTATCTAGATACTAAAATAAAACTCATCCGTAGTCGTGTGTAATCTGGTTCTTTTAATGAATGGGTGTCCAGATAATTTTCACACTTTGACGGACTATTCAGAGTCAGTGTTAGAAATGGCCGAAGCAGTACACGAATAGAAAGCTGCATTTTTATTCGCTACTAGGCCTACCCGTGATCCAACCTGTCACAACCACAACCTTTATTTACTGTGATTTCATTCAAGGATTTCACATCGTGAGATATTTTCACATAAGTTTTAGTCCTATATTATATAAGTGGAATCCTCATATAAGGGTAAAGAGACTCCTTTGTCATCTAATTTGCATGTGTTTGGCATGTACTGACAGTATGTAAAGTACATGTTCATGCTGAAGAAAAAGTTTAAATGCTCATAGACATTAATATCATTGTATTGAATCAATAGTGTGGGACAGGGAACGAGATAAATACATAGACAGCTAAGATTGGTGACTCGTTTAGTTACTGATGAATTACAACTGATTAGAACAGTTGTTTCAAACATAATTCCAGAACGAAGAAATATTTTAGTAGGATTGACTTTTACCGCTAACTTAAAATGGAAGACTTACAAATTGTTGCTGGAAAATGTTGGATCATTCCACTGCTCCAGAAAATACCTCACATCTGACGCAATTCTCTAGATACACGAGAGCTAGATAAGTCTTATGATGGAGTACTGCTGTGATATCGTTACAGGTGCTGCTCTGAGCCCTCTTTCTTGAGTACAAAATAGACTCAGCTATCTAGTGATCTCTTTACGAGTTCAAAACCAGTTTTTTTATTATACAAACATTCTCATAATTTCATACCGCTTAAATGTTCCCGGAATTTTTAATTGCACTAGTTTGTAAACATTTCGTTAAGATTTAAATTTCTTTTACCACTAACCCTAAATCTGAATGGTAAGGCCGTAAATACACAATCGCCTAAAAAAAAAAATTTTTTTTAATTAAGCTGAATAAATTATATTTAAAAAAATTTTAATTAAAAATAATTAAAAATAAAATTTTTAAAATTAAAATAAAATTAAAATTAAAAAACAAAAAACTAAAAAACTCAAGAAATTAAATTATTTTGAAAATAAATTTCCGCACGAAGTAGGTATTCAAGTCTTTATGGAAGTTTCGCCAGAAAAGGCTTAAACCTACTTGATGTAAGGGGCTAAAAAGAACGAACAATTATGCAAAGACAGGGGATTCCTATTGACCTTAGATTTGAAAAAGGGGCAAGGTTATAGGAAGAAAGGAATCAGCAAGAAGGGTTCTACAAGTCTGCAGTTCTTGGAAATAACCTACTGGAGTAGGAAGATGTATTATAACGAGGTATAAAAACAGCGAACTGATGACCACTAGAGCAACGAGTCAAACAAGCTGGAACAAAGGAAGCAAGAATACATCAAACAATCTTGAAGAACATGCCATAATACTCATAATCCGATAGCAACATCACCTCTAAGAGAGGGTGCAGAGAAAAGAGTGTGGAGGTCAATCAAATTACAGATACGCTTTAGAACCTTATCAAGAACTCTTAAATGTGATAGATTCACCAGCCCAAATATGACAACAATACTCCGTGCTAGGCCTGATTGTTATAGAGATAGATAATAGACTGCGGTGAGAAATGTGACTGGGGCAATGGAGAACGAACTTTACGGAAAGCAGAAAGATGACCGAATAATTTTGTTTTATTTAATTATTTTGAAATCCTAAAAATACCAATAAAAATGTTTAAACATTTTTATACATTCTTCAGAGAGTTCGTTTCATTTTATTATTTTTTCTTATGGAACTAATATTTCAAAAATGATTTTAGTTTTGTCACGTTCTAATATAGTTCAGTTATTTTAGAAAGCTGACATAACCGCAACTAGTCAACCTTATTAGAGTCAAGGGAATATCACTATGAGGTCTTTAGATTCTGTGAAAAAAATGATCTTTTAACAGAATTCTATAAGACAAACTGTTAGGATACCTAACGAAAACGGAATTACCTCCCTTGAACAATTTCGGGAGTTAAGAGTTATCGCTCTTGGAAAAAAAAATCGTCTGCCCAGAGAGAAAGAAAACAAAGACCGGCGTCAGACTGAATATATCTATCAGGTCCAGCGGCCAATAAACTCATTAATTCATTCTGTGTTCAGTTTTAATAAAACTGTTAAACGTTTCTCTTGATAGTTCATCCATTTATTTACAAGTTATTCATAATTAACCTAAATTGCGAGGTTATAAAACATTGACTTATACGACTAGCATGAAGATCCGACATTGCTCGGGATTGGATAAGGGTTGCTATGTGCTTCCCTCTATGCTCATAACATAACTGTTTTTACTGTCCCCTACTGCCCCCGCGCCCCCGTTCCGCTCCTAATATAGCCAGAAGCTTAAATGTTGGAAAACTAAATTTATTATTATAAGCATTTAAAGCTTTAATGGGGTTCTGTCCCCATGGATCAGTTAAGTAGATTGCACCTAGATGTTCGTCGTAATTAGAGACCACTACCAGAACATTTTATATATGATTTAAATTTTAGAAAAATAATATTTGAAGTTTTAAGGGTGTTATTTCTCATGCCCTCTCAGGGATGCACTTAAGAATTCAGGAACATTTTCACTGTCTTCACGAGTATATTTCACAGGATACACTTAAAGTTTATGAAAATTCTTAATAACGGACGTGGGAGGGGTGTAACACTTCTGTGCGAGGCAGTTTTGAAGGAATATCGTATTCACAAGCGGGTTATCACGTTTCCCCAGACAGGATATGTTACCGAAAATATAAAAAATTGGTTCTAATATAAGATTCTAACCGTATTGGCGCTAAAAATATTTAATATTACGTATAAAATAATTGGGGGATAGCTAAGTAGTTAACGACGCGAACTGAGGACTTGGGTGTGCCGGGTTCGAATCCAGTTCGTTCCACAGACTTATCAAAACCCACACCTAACATTGTTTCTAAACTTCTGGAGATTGTAAATAAAATAGCACGTATAAAATAAGACCAAAAAACAACTTCAAATGAGCCGACACAATGGCATAATTCGGCGAGTGACGCTCGCCGATATAAAGCTTGGGATGACAAATAGGCAAAACGAATAGTAAAGTTATAACAAAATAGTTTCATTTAAAAATTATGTTGCGAAACAATTTATTAACTGTTTTAAATATTTTTTATGTAACTCACTAAAAGACTATTCGGTGCTTCTTGCTTAAAATGCCGAAAAAAAGATTTCTGTGTCTTTTAAAGTTGAAGAGGTAAATAAGGGGCAATAACTCTTATCACCTGTTGTTATTACATGTAACGTAATTTACTGCGACATTCAATTAATTAGTAATAAATGAACAAATTATACGTAAATGGGAAATTTATGATTTTGAAAATTTTTTAGTAATAAATGAACAACAATGTATACATAAATGGAAAAATTAAGATTTTATTGAAAATTTACGCATTTATGTTGCTTATACTTGGGTTGTTGACTGGGCTTTATACTGAATGATAGTCTGCAATCTGTTTGCAAATTTGGGCGAAAGCATTTACTGGTTTGAATTTCTGCCGCCACATAAATTCTGCGAGGTAGGAATCCACCATTTGCGTGTGGGTGCCACATTCAATTTTGTTTCTTTTTTTTGCTTCACACCACATGCGTTCAACGTGGTTGGTGGTCGCACCACTTTGTGGGTCAACAAAATTATACTTGTGATTCACACGCAAATGATGGAATCCTTCGGCACCAAGGCGATCGTATGCTCGCCAACAATCAGACACAATGGTCGTTCCCGGTCTGATATATTGTTTGATTAAGGGAATCAATGTAGCCGCATCCCTTGAAGGCACAGTGACCAGAAAACCGGATTTTGTGGCTTTCTCATAGCCACCAAATACCCACAAACGCCTCGTAACACGACCGGTGTGGCTTTTCCTTCGTGAAAATAGACTTTCGTCTATTTCCACGGTACGTCCCTTACCTCCTAGAATTTGCGGATTACGTAAAAAATATTCCATACAGAATTCCCGCATCCTCATCCGCCATTTTACGATAGCTTTATCACTCGTAATTGAACACTCAGCTTTTACGTAATCAAGGTCAGCTTTGCCCTTCGCCCATAAATAAATAAACTTCAACAGTTTGCGAATTGATAATTTTGATTTATCGAATATACTGTTACGTCTAATAGACATTCTACGTGCACAGTATCCGCTCGTACAACGCCAATGGAACCCATCCGTTTTCCCTCGTGCTGGCACAAGTCGCATTTCATGCCCACAATTACAGGTCTCTTCTCCAGAAATAAGACCATGCGCTTGCAAAAAATCTATCTGCTTTGCTTTTTCTGACGTAAAATATAGCACATCTTCGAACTGGAACAATTTCAAATCCATAATTCCAGTTGAAGATAATATCAGTCTTGTTAAAAATTAACGATAAATTTTGGCTCAAAATAACAATTCAGAATAAAGTCTGGCTCAAAAATAAAATTAAGAGTTATTGCCCCTTATTTACCTCTTCAACTTTAAAAGACACAGAAATTTTTTTCGGCATTTTAAGCAAGAAGCACCGACTATTCTTTTTCGTCTTATGTATCTGTGTCGGCTAATTTACTTGTTTCAAATGTGTTTACCTATTTCATACGTAATTAGGTCAATGTTAACTCTAATACGTTCAGCAGATCAATCTTATATAAATAGAGAGTTTGTCTATCCGCCTGTTTGTCCTTGTCGCACATTTTTTAACGTACAACATTGCGAAATAGGGAATACTGCATTAGCTCATCTAGATAGGAAATATTCACATTTATTCATAAGTATATTATAAAAACTTTGCAGTCTTAAATATGATACAGTATGTATAGTAAACTAAACACCGTCAAACAAAACCAGCTTTTGTACATTTTTAAGTTTCTAATAAATCAATATTCTGTAATATACATTTATAATTGGTATTTTCAAAATTTTATTTATAATCTTAAAGACAATTTTTAGCTACTGCATATAGTTTTTCCAATAAAAGAACATGTGCCGCAAAACGACGCGATTGTCCGCCAGTTGAACGAGTACCCCGTTCAAGCGAGATTTGACGTAGTTAGTTTTTACAGGAAGGTGGTGCCGTACTCGTACATACATCGCCTGGTATTCCCAAATAGTCACCCATTTAGTATTGACCAGACTCACCGTCGCTTAACTTCGATGATCAAACGAGAACTGATGTGTCAACGTGATCATGCGGTTGTATACGCTTTCAGCTGCACGCGTACAAATAAAGAAATATCTCAGAAAATGTTTCGAGCAATTAAAAATTAAAGTTAGATTTTGAAGACTTGAAAGTTAATTTTATTTCTGTACAATACAAGGCATAATTGTGATCAAAACTAGGTGCTAAAAGATTCAAACGGTCCTTGTACAATTTAATCAGATAAATGCCCCTAACCCCACGAGGATAATCTGCCAATCAACAAATCCGATGCGTCCGTCAATCATGCTGGTTTGAAGCGCGATTTTCGTTCAACACCACGACCGAATGAACGCAACTTTGATTAGATTGATGCATTCAATTATCTCTAGAACGGTTAGACTATTTTTAATTACTGTCCATTCTAGGGCAGTGTTAGACGCAAAATGTTTTTTTAATTTAGCGAAAATATAGCTCCTATACCCGCACTGGTTGGGACAAAAATAAAAATTGCCCAGTCTAGGTTTCTCCTTCACTGACCAAGGAGATAAAATATTAAGTGCAGTACCAGAACAGACACCACACTTTGCTCCTAGCCAAAAGGACAAGTAACGCTCGAGTTTAAAGAATGCTTCTATGAAAGGACCCATTTCGATCTGAATGTTACGGATTATGATTTACGAAACTAACCGAAAATGACCGAAGCATTTTATGATTAGAAAACCGCGACAAAAAATGTAAAGCCAGACACTACAGCATACGAATGCAAACCCAAGTTAGGTTAGAGTTAAGTATTTTTTAACTGCCCTCCCCACCTACAAACAAAAGTTGGAAACTTCAACTTAGAAATAATGTTATTCAATTGTTTTGAAAACTATTCTTAACACGGAGAGAATATTAATTGGCCTTAAAATTAAGTCAGGGAAATGAAAACGCTTCATTTAATGTCGGTCCTAGTTTACTGTTCGCAGACGGCTCGGTCATTTCCGGTCTGTTCCGTAAATCACAATCGGAACATTATGATCGATATGAGCCCTCTATAGAAATACCGAAATACTGAAATGTTCATTACGCAACGAGCAGATTTTAAAATGAGCGGAATTTAAATGTGAATTTGGCGAATACGTGCTCTTCGTTTTATGACCGTTTTAAAAAAAAATTGTTAATCCATCTATGCTCGTTGTTAGGTAAGGGTCAAGTACCGCTAATTATTGCAGTTAGGAAAGATGTTTATCTGCCTTGTTAAGGGAGTTAGTTTTTATTTTCATTAGAAAAAAAGAAATTGGTGCTTGTACAGAGAAACGTCCGTATTAAATTATTAATGCCACACAATAAAATTTATGATATACTTACGCAGATTTAAATGAGTATCCTCACTAAAAAGTAGGAAATATGATAGAGTAGAATTTTAAGTACTATCATTGATTTATTACGTGTTATTTACAGACTAGGTTACCTCCCTCTGAATTTCGTGTTTTTTCGCTCGAATCAATGTCCGACCCGATTAAACAAATTTTTATTTTTATTACAATTCTAATCGATAGTATTTGCTAATTTTTGGTGTACAAACCTATTTTTGCTTGATACATAAGTATATCAAAGAGTTTTCCTGTTAATTTAATTGGAACTGCGATTTAACGTTTTCATATGGACGCTTCTGTACAAGCAAACATGTACAAGAAACTTATTTTTGTACTATTCGAAATACTGTTCAAAACGTTTCGACCGATGTAACCACCATTTTTCAGGTTAGTTTGTCGAACTCTGGAATATTTGTGTCGAACTTTAATATGTTCCTATTTTCGAAGGAAACCCTTTTATTTAATTACGTGCTCGTTCCGTCAGCCGTGGTCGAGGTAAAAGTCTTAATTCGTAATTTTAATCTTTAATATCGCCCGCACCGAAGAGTGAACCATGAATCTCCAGAAGTCGATCATTTCGAACTAATTGCTACTTTAGCAATCCATCTGTTACGATACGGATCCTTGCGTTGTGAGAACAACCAAGGCAAGAACAAGTGTCCGAATAATTCAAATACAAATTATCAATACCATAAAATTTCGAAATCTAATTTTTTTTCGAAAACCAAAGTGTCATTCATTGAAGGAATAGTTTTTTTTGCGCAACGCAAGCGATACATTGAAACAAATGTCCACACCTATCATAGTAACCCGGTTGACGGTAAGGTATATTGTGGCCATTACGTTTTTTTTCGGCGCATATGAATTTTAGATAGTTTTTTTTCTCACGGCTGGATCTTAAATCAGTTCCATACGAAAGCAAAAACATAAATTTAAAGATTTACTATTAGATTAGGTATCGTACGAACGCCAAGCCTGTCAGACCCATACGGAGGGGGAATATTTTATTCCTCGCCTAACATGACAGTTACAATGTGTCATGTGGGGCAACTACATGCCAGATCGAAAATGTAATTCAATAAAAAAATGTTTTTACTTGAGATTCTTTTAATTTAAAGAATATGTTGAAAACAAGTTTACTGTAAGAAAGAGGCTATTTTGAATTTATTTAAATTGTAACAATATACAACTTGAATAAAAATGCTAAAGCTCGTTTTATTTACTTCAAATATTTAGTTTTACAATTATTTCTTACAGCAAAAAGAAAAAAATGTTTAAGATAAAGGTTGTTTGAATTTAAATTTTAGACATATCCGTATTAACTGACAACAGCAAATTTTCCTAGAGAAAAAAAAAGACAAGTTTTACTAAAAAAAAAAAATTGTTACATAAATTATTTCAAACGAAATAGTAAAATTGAATAATGCAGATAGATGGAAGCAAGCGTCAAATTTCCTCTTAATCCTGCTAGTAAATAAATACCTTGACGATTTTTTTCCATCTTGCCGTGTTTTTTTTTTTTTAAATAGTTGCGGAAAAGTTGAGCTATTATGACGTCAATGGTGATATACGCCGTTGTATGAATGTTCGGTCTATTTCGGATGCTTTACTTGATCAAAGTAGTATCTGTTCTGACTGTCCTGTGCAGTTATGGGAGGTTAACCCCCTCCCATGCTTTGCCTCCCCTCTTTGGGGAGGAGTAAGTTTATTGCTTACTGTCTGAGGCGCCCTGCCCAGGCAATTTTTTGAGATTCACCTCACTCTTCCTCTAGAGTGAAAATTCCCACCTTCCGACCTTGTGTCACATTCTACTTCGTGGGACGTAGATAAATAGGTGCATGAATGTTCGGTCTATTTGAAAATAATTTCATGTACCAACATAAAATACGGGTGCTTCTTAATACGCGGTACTACGCTAAATAATATTTCAATATAAGAAAAAAAAGTTATAGTGATAATAAAACGAGTAACAAAATTAAGAAAAAGCAATCCAGTAGTTTTTTATCTCATAAATAGGGATGTTGTCCGTCCGTCACCATGTTTTTAACGTAATATATGTCAGAATTTGTCTAATTTCGAAAGTAGATATCCAGATTACTTTTAGAAATGGATAATATTGCATTAATAGTGAATAAATTCAACAAATAAAGCGGATTCCATGACCGGAAATTGAAACTAAACCTTGAGATTCTAGAGACAACGCTTAGCCTTCGGTGCCTAATCGGCTCGATGCACGCATTCGTTTTAATTAATAAAAGCAAATTAAAAAATGTTAAGCCAATCAGATGCATTTCTCTGAATTTATCAAATGTGCAGTTTTGATTCACCCGTAATGCATATGAAGCAAGAGTTTTCCTTCAACAAGGAGGTTTAGCCCAAATCTACGACAGAGCTAACCGATATTTCTCCAACCACCTCGCTCCTCTGTCAGGTCTTGGGAAAGCTGAGAACGCCTTTTCTAAACTAGCACACACATAACCACTGAGAACATACACAATGCATTAACTCTTTCATTGTCTTACGCATACGCACACTAAAGGCAACACACTCCTTGAATCCCTTTTCAATGTCGTCTGCTGATCGAAAACAAATGCATAAACTTAACTTTAATACTTCTTACATTTCGCACTGAACTTTCTCATATGAAAAGCAAATGATTGACTATTTAATACTTTAAATGAAATGTAATTGAGTGAGGCAGTTTTGATCACGACTTTTTAGACTCGTGGATAATTCACAGCCCTTAAATTATTAACTGATTCCACGATATCCCGACTAATGAATTCCTAGTTCGGCAAAGACTCAAATATGAACAATTATTCTATGTTTTCCTATCTTTGTAGACTTCCATTTTAAACATAAAATATCTCTTGTGAATTTATGCTTTTGAATTCATTGTTTGCTTATAACATTCCTCTCGCCCTCACATTTTAATATTACTTAAAACTGATTCTTTTAAATGTTTCTATAAAACTCGGCTAAATCCTAAATACTCACCCCCCACACACTAAAAACTGGAACCCTAAAAATGGTTCTCAAATCTCAACTAATGAATCCTTGTACTGTAAGGACACTCAAAATATGAATAATTATTCTGTTTTCTTATGTAGACTTCCATTTTTAAACATAAAATATCTCTTGTGAACTTATGCTTTTGTACTCTTTATTTGGTTTATCATAACATTTCTCGTTCTCACATTTGAATATTACTTAACTTTCTTTAAACATGATTATAAAATTGGTCCTTCCCGAAATATCCTCCCCACCCCCAACAAATTAAACCCTAAAAAGGGTCCCCTAAAAAATCTTCATCCTGACAGTCTACGAACTGAGCTATTTGCACTTATAGATCTTAAAACATCCCCTTAAGAAAATAAGTATAAATGTGGCGTTACGTCAGATTTATGATTTACGTCATATTTCTAAACCTGAAATCAAACATAACGGATAAAAAAATCTCGGCCTTTTGGCTAAGATCAAAGTGTAGTATCTGTTCCGATGGATACTGCACGCCTGTCCTGTGCAGTTCTAGAAGGTCCACCCTCCCAGGCTTCGCCTCCCCTCTTTGGGGAGGAGTAAGTTTATTGCTTACTGTCTGAGGCGCCCCTACCGGGGAATGCCGACGGGGCTGCCCAGGCAATTTTTAAATGGCCAGAGTGCTCACCTCTCGAGCGCTGGCTTTTAACCCCACTTGCTCGACCCGATCTTGGGTCACATCTTACTTGTGGGAGTAAGATAAAACTGGCCTTGTGCCTAACTCCGCGAGGAGTAAATAAAAATCTTTAATAGTCCAAAACAATTTAGCTTTAAATATGTATTGTATGTAGTTTTCAATTTTATAATTCTATATAAGAAAATAAGGACCCCCTTTCACAGACAGGGAAAGAGAAAGGGGGTAACGCGGTAGACTGGCAAAAATATGCAACCGCAGGGAGCATATATTTGCTAGTTTTGCTTTGAATATAAATTTGTTCAGTCGATGACTTAAGACGCCATGTTAGTAATTATAAGGAGCTAGAGAATTGTTCACATCGACCTGCGGCGCAACGGATAAAGTACCAAGTGTACTTCATTCTAAGTTTTGAAGGTTTTTATCCTCAGTACAGGTGATATTAATAGAATTGCTTAAACATCTATCCGGTCATGGCTGTCGTGGATTAATAAAGGGTTCCGTTCGAAATTTCATACAGATAACCAAACGCATCTGAAGGTCGGAAGTTACATCGGCTGAAACGTGAATATCACATCCAAGATGTAAACAATAGTCCGAAATACCAAATGACTATTTTATAGCACAAACTGATTTGTGGGGTTGGTTTGCTGTAAAACAATTTCCAACAGAATATTTGGGGCTGGACTTTAAATGAACGCCTAGAGACTGCGCTTTACTTTATTATTACATACGACAGAACTACATTATTTACCGACCAGTATAATTTTAATGTGTAGAAACTTATTCTTATTTCAGAGACTTATTTCTATGTTCACGTGTTTCATCGACACGAAATACAAGACGGCTGATATCGCTTAGGCGATTAAACGAGAATTGTTTCGGGGACGGTTTGTGCCGAGGTTAGTAACTTTTTTTCTTCTGTTTACTATCATTTCAGCATGAAGTTAGTCATAACTCGTCGCCATGTTGGTCTATCGACACACGAACATCGAAAAATTAAATAAAATAACGCAGCTTTCACACGTTGAAATATACAGGGCGGTAGAGAATGTTATTCTATTGCATTTTCTATTAAGTATTTGTTTTCATTGTGTTTAAGGGTTCTGTTAACTATTCGATATTCAGTAAAATTGCTAATATGGGTTTAAAGCTGGCAACAGGGGTTTATTCGAGTAGACGTTCTCATTCAATCTCAGGTAACGCCGGATGTCCCTACAAATAGATATTGTTGTAAATTCAAAACTGGCTATTTAATATCGATGCTTCTACAGAATTGTAACCGAAGCAAACCAATTTTAGCCAACTAAGCGTTAGGTTAAGGTTAAAAATCATTTCGATTCAAATTCTGTAAAAGTAACTAATATTAAATACAGCTATAACGTTTCATAAATGGTAATGATTTTATATTTATTTTTACGGTAATATCGCAATCAACATCCTTTGTCTTAAGTCATCCATCAATTGATGGTGAAGCCATTACGAATTTCGTTCGCCATGATGCTTGCTTAATGCGGACAGAAGCTCCAATCACGACAACTAGTGTTCTTACCTAGGTGTCATAATTATAATTTTTATAAAAAAAAACATTTTAATTATGTATAGAAATAATTCACAAGATTTTTGAAAACATTTTGAAAATGAGACTTGTATAAAGCGTAATGTGACTGAAATGGTCAATTGAGATGAAGAAGATGAGAGGATTGAACATGATTGGTAGGATGGACTGAGTTCGAATACTCGTGGGGACGGTTCGTAACAGGAATCTGTTGGCATTAGACTAAGACGACCATGTTGAAATCTGCAGGGAAGCAGTCCCGTTATGTCTTCCATAGACGAGAATCCTTGCTAAGAAGCTGTTTGTAGAAATTTAGCCTGCCCGACAGGTTATAAAAGTTAATGAGTTTTGAAAAAGATTTAAGAATTAACCTAATCAAACGGACTAACTCAATTTCTTTGAAATTGAATCAAATTGTTTATTCTTTTTATGTGAAAAGATAATTGCCTAAAGTGAAACTGGAAAAGAAATTTAACGGTTATTTGTCCCAATGGTAAACGAGTGAAGATTCGACTAAAAATAACTTTTATTTATAACATTTAGCATTTGTCTCTTTTTTCTAAGTGCAGATGCTATTTTGTAACACACAAATCGAAATTAATAAATTGGAAAGTGTTTTCCATCGATCCTAAGTATTAACATCAAAACAGGTTAGGCTTCATTTTAATACAGGAATATTTTCAAATACCGTATATATATATATATATATATATATATATAGCAATCTTAAAATCGATATTTCTCAGCATATTTTAAGTTTCTAATAAATTAATATTCTTTAATATACATTTCTAATTTGTATTACCCAATTTTCTTCTATAGTCGCAATAGTTCTATCGATAGTAATATAAAATTACGATTTTATAAAGAATAGCTTTTTAAAAACTTTCAGAATTTTTAAGGTGAATAATTTACATGAAAAACGTCAAATGTAGCTGAGATGTTGAAAACATACCTAAAATCCAATTGCCCATAATGTATTTTGTTACTAAGCATTTTAAATCTTTAAAAATCGAAATGGCGTGAGTAGTGTAGTATCGGTTCTGTTGCCAAGACAGTCCTCCCAGGAATTACTGTCATTTTTGGGGGGAGCGATGGTAGTGCCTGTCCGTCATGATTCCATCCTCCAAGTCAGGAGGACTATGTACTATATGTTTGTCCACCATAATACCATCCTCAGGCTAGCAAGAATGTTTAAATCATGTTTTTATTTTAATTTATGTGTTTCACTTAATAAATCCTGTTATCAACATTTCCCGCCACCAATAAATAAATAAAAACAGCCTGCTGGCATTTATTAATTTCGTTCAATTTACGCGACTGAGATGGGAAAAGGAGTTTTTTATCAGATTATTCTATCAACAATAATCTAAGAATACTTTTATTTGGGGTTAATTCATGTTTGTTTAAATAGGTTTCATGTTTTGACTTAAAAATACGTGTTACTAAGTAAAATAAAACTTGAGGGTTTTTAATGTTTCGTTATGCAAAGTTTCATGGTACACGTGAAACGCTGAAATAAAAATTTAGTTAGAATATAGTCTAAGAGTCATAGCTAAGGAACGATAACTTCGTTTATAAACATGTATTTTTTTTAATTAGAAAATTAAGTTATAGTTCCTTCTCAGCTGGCGACTATTTTTTGTCCAATTTTAATTTCAGCGTTCTACGTGGACAATGAAACTGATCTTTGTCTTTAATGTTATCTAAATGAATAAATGCGAACATTTTTTCGACCTATCCTAACGTTAAAACGGTTTATGCTTATTCAATTCTGGGTAATATATTTTCATTCGTCATGATACATTCCTCTCAGGTATCACCTCTTGAGTGGGGAGTATAGTATATGTTCCTCACGATACGATCCTTCCAAGATTGCCTTTTTTATTGTAGTGTATTATCTACAGGGTGTCTCAAAAAAATGTACTCGTAGAATGACGAGAAAACTTTTATTTATGAACATAGAGTGAAATGAAATAGCATCGAATACATGAGACAGATGTAATTGAAGAATCATGTTCGCAAATGTTCAAACTGATGACCATTATTGTTCAAACAAAGTTTCATGTATTTGAAGCTATTTCATTTCTCTATGTCATTCTAAGAGTGAGTACATTTTTTTGAGACACCCTGTATTGTCATATGCTCCGAGGTATTAACTTACTTTTTTATATCTTTCATGATATTCTCAGCCTAGCAAAAATATGCGACCGGACGGAGCATATATTTGCTAGCAGTTGAATAAAATTAACTTTTTCTAAACTAATATGCAAATATCAGGTGTCATCGGAAATCCTGCTTGTTAAGCAGGCTGAGAGCAGAAGTTTCCTGCAATAATAACGATGGAGAGGCGCTTGTACAGCAAAGTCAATTAACGATGGTTCCGGTATAGCGATCAAGCCTGTTAAGAATAGTGCGCGTGGCAGAGTATATCGCTCCAGTGACCGCAAATATGAAAACCGGCGTATTTTGATCAGTTACCGTCCTCTGCTGTCGCTGCTACATGTCCAGGGTTTTTCGCTAATTCTGTCACTGACGAGGAATCAAGAGTGCCCACACAAGTCGAATCCCATGTTAGCAACTTGCTGTTGGTAAAGGAAAATACCGTCAGTCTATCGGGCCGTTTGCCGTCTCCTCTGTCGGGGCCAACTGGTTCGATGATCGTCAGGAAGCCAGCGACGTCCAGTTTTTAGACGTCTGAGTAGCTTTGTGTTTCGATAAACATCCATATTGCTTTCAATTGCAACAATAGCCTCATTATAAACAACTGGCGCAATATGACCCCCCCCCCCACCCACAAAAAATGTAGACCTAATTTATTTAATATTTCGTTTTAAAAAGGAGTCGCCATTCAATGCTAAAATCCACCCAAGGATAAAGTTTAATGAGATGAATAGATTGTCAGCTGAATGGTGAATATCATAAGATTAAAGATCAAACGCATCAAGACTGCTTAAGTTTTCAATGACGTCGTCATCTTGTGGAAACTTTCAGATGGGAACTTCCATTTAATTTTAGGCACCATTGAACAAAAAAATTTTGCAGTGTTTTTCCTTATGGATCACCACTTATCAAGGCCAAAAGCCATTCACAGGTTAATGAAAGTGTCAGTCGAGATTAAAGACCTGAAAGGATTGAGAATGATTGCTGCGATGAACCAAGTTCGAATACTTGTGAGGACGGTTTGTAATAATCTGTTGACATTGGATTTGAAGACGACCATGTTGTAATTTGCAGCGAAGCAGTTTCGTAATGTGTTCAGATGGGAAGCCCTATTAAAGAAACTATGTTATGAAATGTCAATTATACTACAAGCCATAAAAGTTAATTTCGGAGTTTTCGAAAATATCCTTGTCGTAAGAGTCAACCTAGTCTAAGGGACCAACTCAATTCTTTGAAGTAAATCAAATTCCTAGTTCATTCTTTTGAAGATAATTTCCTAAAGTGGAACTGGAAAAAAAAAAAAAAAAGAAATGGAGATTAATTTTGTCCGATGTAACCGCCGACCTTAAGGCGCATCTTTCCGAATTCATGAAAACTTATCGATCTCGTCAACTTAGAATTTCGTACACAAGCCTTTATTTAATTCAGCAGGTAGATTTTTCATGACAATGTAAGTGTTAATTATCTGCGTTAGTAAGGATTGATCTTTGAATTTCTCCGAAGACGTACTTAAAACTGATTGTCAAAAGACCTAGTGAGTAACAGGTAATGGCGTTGGTTAACGATACTAAATTGGCAGTCTTCTGGAGGGTGAATGTTCAATATTTGCGATAGGCGATAATAAGTACATGAAATTGACACTTCCACCTAGTCATGGTGGACGGAATGAGAACAAACTCCCCTGTACATTAGAATAAAAGCTTCAGTTCGTAATTCTGTACAGAGTTTGAAAAAAAAAATTAACTGAAGGTCGGATGTTCCACTAGCCGAACTACGAATATAACAATGAACAGTCCGAATACGCCAAACAAATTACAGCATCTAAAAAATTCAGGAAAAAAGCCGGATATCTTTTACAATAGCCCTCAAACAAAAACGCTGAAAAAAAACAAATATACAACAAATAAAAGTTACCGTAGGCGATAAAACTAGATTTCCAACATATGTGACATTAATGATTTTTTATAAATCGATATTTTTATCACACGCAGACTTTAAGAATAAAATGGCGCCGGCGTCTCTACATTTTCGCAGCCTCGTTTTCGCTTATTTTTTTTTTTTACTGGGACTCATATTTGAAGCGCAAGTTTTCATTTTTCAGCCAAGCAAAAGAAAAAACTATATTTTAAGCAAAAGGAATCATTTTTTTTTAAATTTATTTACATGTCATTGTTCTTTTATTTACATATTTTCATTCGTCACACCGTAATATTTTTTTCCTGTTTCTTTCATAAAAATTCATGTTAATGTTTAAATTTTTTTGTTTCTTTAAAAAAATCACTTACCCTAACCCTAAACCTCAGCCCTAACCCTAAACGCTAACCAAAATGATCGTTAAAATGTTAGTTTCATAAAATTAAATTTAAAAAATGCAAACCAAAAAACAAAAAACGCCGCTTTGATTATGAGTTCCGCTAAAGAAAAAAAAAAAAAAAAAAAAAAACGGGAACCCAAAGCGAGGCTGTCAAAACAAGACCGGCGACGCCATGTTTGTCAGTAAACATTTGTGCCCAGAAAAAAAAAATGTTTATGTTTAATAAAAACCCATTTATCCTACTTAAATACAAACAAATGGAATAGCTAACTAAGAAAATCTCCAGTCTCGACGTACGTCGCATTTATTTGTTGTATATTCATGTGTTTGACCACGTTTTACAACTTATTTTGAACCCGACTCGCGAGTTTGAGGGCTATTGTAAAAGATACCCAAGAAGCTTTATATCTTTATATAAATTCAGATATATAAAACTACGTTTCAGATTCCCTCATAAACGAACAAACATTAACCGATAGTTAAGAATTCTGGAACAGAACTAATAGGCGTAATAGTGAGTATTGTGGGTTACATTTAATTTAATACAAAGTGTGCAAAGAAGTGGAAGCCCTCCGTGAAAATTACGATACCCCTGATGAGTAAAAGGTATTAGCCAGAAATTTCTTATTTCTAAAAAAAAAAACCCTTAAGCTTAAGGTCAATAGAGTATTTGTTAGATTTATGTCACTATGTACACGTGACCGAATCTATAGAATTAAGATAATGGAACGGCAAAAATGACAGGTCAAAAATATAAAATTTAGACAATTATAAAGAATATTGACAAAATTTACTGATTTTTCGAGTTTAATCTTCGTAAAAAAAAAAAATAAATAAATTAAAAAAAAGCGGTGAAAAACTTTGGTTCGGAGAATTTTACCCATCCTCGAATGAGTATTCTAGTATCTTTATATTTGCGATAGTTTAAATCGCGTGTTTTGTCAAGCCTACTAGATTCATTTGATAGGATTAGTAAATTGTTTCGTTGGTATACAGAAAAGAGGTTTACATTTAGCGTTGTTGTCACCGAGGTCCATAACATTGCATGTCTACCTTTAGTCAAACTTACCTACTAATTTTTTGCAATAACACGAGGTACATCGCCCACAGAATTAGAAATAATATTCTTTAATCTGCTTGCGGTTTCGTTTAAGACATCAAACTAATAGTTTACGGTGATGATATGGATAGTAACTTGGTCGGCGAGCTGGGCGTACCAAGTTTGAATCCTGCGTATTCATAGTATAACTTTCACTATGGATGTTGTTAACCTTCATGTAGTCACTCCTATAATTCCCGATTCTAGAACGACTGGGGAAACCAACGCCAACAATAGAATCGAACCGATCAAGTGTCCTACCACCCTGCTCATGAATTTACGTTTGACAAACTCCAAGGTAGGGGGAACATACAACGCAATAACTCCTATTGAAATGAGGCGTTAGTGACGTAATGGGAAAGACTCATCTTATTACCACAGCTGCAAAGCATTATTCTTCCGTGTGCCTAGCATCAAACGGAATTTCCATGAACAGTTATTTCAACGAACTTCATCTGTGAAACATAACGAGACTGCTTCCTTGCAGATACGTCATTGACCATCCTTTTTTTTATCAAGTTTTCAGTCTTTAATCATTATTCAGATCTCATATCACTAACCCTTATTGAATGGATTCCTTCCTAAAAATTAAAGCAATAAACGGATTACCGTTTACTTAGACGGGTATGAATAAAAGCGAGGGATTTTATTAAAATTAGTCTCATAACTATAATACTATTCAGTTAGGCGCGTACAATGTTTCCCAATTCTTGTTACTTTTAGGAACTATTTAAGAATTTCAGTACTTACGTCATGAATTCCGAGATTGGTGAACGTTAACTATGTACACAAACGAATTGAACTTTGTTTTAATTTTTACCAACTATTAACTAAATTTTGACTTTGGTTGCAAAGTTAATTTAATTCGGTTCATATTGTGTAAAAGCATCAGAATCCGATTCGGCTTGCTCCGTTCGGAGTCAGAACTGCTTATATCACGACTGCAAGTTCCTGGATATCTATTCCTTAAAAGTATCCATTTTTCTTAAACATGCGCGTTTGTATTCATAAACAGTGTTCAGAAAATAATTTGGGAATCTTTAATAATAGCCATACAACTCGCGAGTCGGGTTGAAAAAAAGTTGTAGAACGTAGTCAAAAAAATAAATATGCAACAAATGCAACGTACGTAGAGACCAGAGATTTTCCTAGTTTTCTATTCCATTTGTTTGTATGTTTACGTATGGTAAATGGGTTTTTATTAGACATGAAAAAAAAAAAAAAAAAAAAAAAAATTTTCCATGTCATTTATTTAAAAAACAAAATGGCGTCATTAGTTTTTGCTATCGGTGTCACGTGTTTTTTTTTTACCGGGACTCATAATCAAAGCGGCGTTTTTTTTGGTTTTTTTTTGGGGGGGGGGGGGTGCATTTGAAATTTAATTTTATGAAACGAACATTTTAACGATCATTTTGATCACCGAATGAGCGCGCATGTCGTTACGTCATTGGGTGTTAGGGCTGGGTTAGGGTTAGGGTTTAGGTTAGGGTTAGGGCTGAGTTTAGGTTAAGGTTTAGGGTTAGGAATTTTTTAAAGAAACAGGAAAAAACTTTACGGTTTGACGAATGAAAATATGTAAATAAAAGCACACTGACATGTAAATAAAAAGAAAATTTTATTCCTTTTGCTTAAAATGTAGTTTTGTTTTTCTGCTTGGCTAAAAAATGCAAAAATTGCGCTTTGACTATGAGTCCCAGTAAAAAAACAACCGAATTCAGAACGAGGCGGAAGTCTCGTTCTGGATTCGGTGTTTTCTATCGAAGCAGCCATTACTGTTTTTTTTCCACTTCACTTACGCTAAAACTATTAACTTATAGAAAATAGCACTTTTAACGGATTATAATCATTAATAACTGTCACAGTTAACTTGGAAATTCAGTTTTATCGGCTACGGTAACTTTTATTTGTTGTATATTTGTTTTTTCAGCGTTTTCGTTGTTGGGCTATTCTTAAAAATACCCAATAATTTGAGCAAATAGGCATTCTTAGGGCTAAAAAAAATAAAATAAAAACTGTCCTTAGTCCGTGAAAAAATACTTCTATCGGAGAGCAGCGAGAGCGTAAATTGCAACTTGTATTTACACGGACTACAGCTTAATAAATAATGGTTACAGCATTAAAGAATCAAGAAATCCCAAGTAAAGCAAACCTATTGGAAACCATTTACATTTTTGCACGTAATTTTGTAAGTTTAAAATAACGCAATCATCGAAGAAGAAATGAAGATGTGTAGGTCTGTTTTAACACCTACAAACATAAAACTGACACTTCGTTGTACATATACCCAACGGACGAACATTAAGAATCGTATTTTCAACTGCAAATAAAAAAAAATCCCTGACAGTAAAATCAGAATTTTTTTTACGTACCGAAAATTTATTGCAGTTTCCTCGGCGTATAGGATGAAATAAATACCCGTGAGATTTAGTTTTACTTACAATTACAAAGATTTACATTTCTAATGCATATTGATTTAAAAATATAAATATTTAAAAATATACGGACAATGGATTTTGATTTACTTTCATTTCCTATTCTAGTCAAAGAACACAAGATTTCAGTAAAAGTCTATCACGACCCAAAGCGATAACTAGATTCAATAAGGTCTGCGTGCACACTGTAGATTCACTAAGTTATGCAGTATAATAGCAGATATAACTCTTTGTAATAAGACTTTAGTGCAAACACTTTAAATTCATGGATACTGGTACAGCTTTCAAACCAGACTAAAACCGAACGTTTTTTTTTTTTAATCCTGACCTTGTATTGCCTTTAGTAATTTGACTTTTTTCAGCCTATTTTTCTGCTGGAAATCATTGACAAGCGCCAATTTAGGAGTTACTCAATTCACCATGCAAGTTGTTTGCTTTTCTCGCTTTCTGATTGGATAAGCGTTTTGGCCTCTTCCGGCTGTTTATGTAAATGTTGAAAAAAGCCGAACGAAAAGTAGGGTTTGTCTGGTTCAAAAGCTGTAACAGTACATGTGCGAATATAATATATATATATATATATATATATATACATACACACACTGACATTTGTGTTTAGGTAACATTCTTAACTTACTGCATGTAAGATTAAACAAATAATTTCGACCTAACTTCTCAAAAGATACCTAGGAATAGTGTTCGTGTTGGATCCGTGAACGATAAATTTCAGTTTAAGAAACCCAAATTCAAAATGGCTGCCACACATGTTAACAATAGTAAAAATTAGAATTAACATATATATTACATAAAAAACCTTACGGAGGTAAAAGTGCACAATAGTTAACACAAATCGTAAAACCATTAAACCAAACACATAGTTTAATTATCTACCGAACCGTATACTTTTAAAGTGTGGAAACAAAAATGTATTATCTCTGAATTTTCGTTCAGTTGAATTATCAACACTAAAAATAAAGGCCATCGATTTTGGAGGTGGTCGCTTTAACCAAGATAACTTCATGCTGAAGAGAAAGAAAATTGACATTCAGTTTTAGAGTTAGTGGTAGGGTGTGTTTTGTTTGTTTTGTTTACTATGTTTAGTAGTAAGTAAAGCGAGTAAAAATGTAGATCAGGTAGAAGTTAACTTAACGTAAATAAATTCAGAGATACAGCTTGCAATTTCCACACTGGGAGTATACCGGTCGAGAGAATCAAGTTCTACGTTTCCTATAAATGTTGTGTTCACGAGTTAACTAATCGGCACTTTCACCCTTACACATCGTCGTACTATCTGAATAGAAGACCAGACGGGGTTAAAGTCTCAACTCTAATGACATTTTCGACAACACCTCAAGAAAAGGGTTGGAAAAGTAAATGTTAGTTTAATTTGGTTACAGTGTTACTATTAATGTTGGATTCTGGTTCATTTCGGTTTTAAGCTTCAGTGGGAAAATGTTATACGTTAATCTTCCGGGTCTCCAATAGCAACAATGATCTCTTTACAACATTCCAGGTAGCTTACCTCGTGCATGTATGCTACAGTTTGTGAATGTTTGGTAGCCATGTTAGACTTAAGGCCATTTATATAAAGTTGCATCGTAAATAAGATTAAAAAATAATTCACTTATTCGCATAAAAGATCGGATAAGATGTCAAATGTGATCGACTGTTCTTAATCCAACATTCGCATATATATATATATATATATATATATATATATATATAAATAAATATATAAATATAACAATAAGGTGTGCTTATTACTTACCCATGGTTGTCATTTTAGAAACCATTCAACCGATACTACACGAAAGATAACAAGCGGGTTTTTTTTTTGCTGGAAGATGAAAGCTATTTGTAGTTAATGGAGAATCCACCTTTCAGGTAGGGGGTGAAAATAGACTGATCCAGCTGGTACACAAGTATGGCAAAAGGGCATCTATCTGTATAATGATAGGTTTTAGCATTTCGTATTCTGACGTATGTTATAACCCTTCACATGTATAAAAAAAATGAGATCGCCCGATCAGCAAAGAAGTAATTTATCTGATATTACTGAAGTAAACAATTCCAACTTACCAATTTTAAATTGAAATATTTCAAAAATTGTTATCTCGTCGACGAACACAGTACAATTTTTAATTTAAAAAAATTAAATGGAAATGTTTCAAAAATCAAATTGTCATCTCGTCGACGAACACAGTACAATTTTTAATTTAAAAAAATTAAATTGAAGAACAGTTAGCTGACAATTACTTTCAATATGTACTCGTTTAAAAAGAATTGAATTAATGCAATTTTAAATAAACAAAGGGTACTTGCACAGCTTTAGAGCCGGACAAAATCCGAACTTTTCTTAACCTAAATTAACCGAAACATAACTCTAAACTAACCCTAAGTTAACCCTAACCTCCTCGGTTTTTGTCCGGTTTAAAGGCTGTACCAGTACTAGGTAAAGAAGAGACATACTCGTTTTAGTTATTTTAATATATTTAACTGACTATAAAAATATTTTTACTTACGAGTATTAACCCTGACAGACATTTTTTTTAAATTTCCAAAGAAATATTAGTAACAGTAAATTATACATATTGATGTAGAAAACACCGTGGAATTTTCACGGAGTTCCGCTCGTTAATGAATAAATGCTTGCAATTTAGTTTCTTAAACACTGTACCCCTCCCACTTATTTTAAACAACCCGACAAAAAGTGGGCGGTGTACACTTCGAAAGAATTCGGAAGGGTCTTACTAACTTAGCTTTTTATTTTGTCTTTTATTTTTCTTTCGTTTTAGGTTTTCTTCAAACGTCTTCTGTGATCAAATGTAAAGTCTTGCGAGTATTAGTCATCATTAAGCGTTCCAGTGTGGGACTGTGCAAAATATGTGTTGAAGGCATCAAGGAATCTGGTCGAAATGTAGACAAAAGAAAAGATGGATAGACAACGTTTGTGAATAAAAAAAAACATGAACATACACCAAGCGAACACCTTGGCCTAAGATCGTGAATCTTGGAGGACACTCAGCTATGTTAGTGCGTATTCTGCCGTTTGCAGAGGAACGTTTAATAATAAATTTGAATTACTCTCCATCATTTTTAAGTGTATGTATGTATATTTTTTTGTAAATAAAACTCATTTTAAAACCATTAGAGATAGTTTAATATGCTTATCTCAAAGAGTAAATGTAGTATTACGGTGATAGTCTAGATTACGAATTTGACACCCGACCTTGATTAAAACAAAATAAAACAAAATATAGCCGACATTTAGACCCTTTATGCATAGCAGCTGTGTTTTAAAAGTCATAATGATCGGTTAATTAGTTTAGGAGTCGATCATGTGCATACAAATATAAAAATATATAAACATACCTAACTTTATATATATATATATTACTGTTGTTCTATTCTACTAAGTAAAAATGGATGTTATAACGGGTTCAGTTCTCCTCTTCAATCTGCAACATATTTGTCTTCAAATATAAACAAATACTAGTCGAACCGTCAGATTGTGTCTTTTTTATTCATCGTTTTCAAGCCTTTCATTGTTCATTATCCAACTGACAATAACATTCACCCTCATCCTCGAGTGGCTTTTGGCCTTGGTGAGTGGTGACTCATTAGTAAATACCGGAGGTGACGGTGGGTGCATAGTTAACGACACAGACTGACAACCTAAGTGAGCCAAGTTCGAATCCAGTTCGTTCCACAGAAACACTTTCACTTAGGATGTTGGCAACCTTCACGTGGTCCCTCTTGTAAGTACGCGATGTTTTTCTACAAAGAATTCTAACTAGAAAGATATCGGGGAAACCAATGCTAACAATAAAATCATCTGATTCATACGAAATGAATGAATTAGTAAAAACAAACAAAAGGAAAACTTTGACGAAAACAATGTAGCAAATGCGAAACACTACTTGCGAAATCAACACATATTCTTTAGAAGTCAAGATTTTCATCTTCATTTTCTTGCTCGGTGCTACCGTTACCACCGCCGAGATTCTTTTCCCCCTTAACCACATCCTTGACTTCCAACGTTATGAGATAATGACTTCTCCTTCTAATAGAACCAATCATCAATCATTGTTTGCAGTCCTTTTGCCAAGATGGCGAAAACTAGGATAATTTGCGTTCGTTACTCGTTTCCGGTGTTTTCGTTTCTTGTTTGTTTCCTTACATGTTTTTTTTTCATTTATTTATTTGTTGTCCTAATCTTATCGTAAAAAAAGTTGGGAAGTTTTCCATTACTTGTTGCATTTATCAATTATTCTTTTTCTATGTAAATGTTTTTTCTTCTTCTTCTTTGATTTCGTTAATGCATTTGTTCCCATTCATCACATTAACCCAAAACCATCGCATTTTATTTATTTACGCACACACAAACACACACACACACACACACACACACACACGCATACATGTATATATAGAGAGAGAATAGAGAAGATGAATACCAGGCTTCAGAGTCAAGGGTTACTTTGTGACTGGGTTCGAATCCTTCGGTCAGCAGTAATTGTCATCTCCTACAATGAAGACTGTGTAAGCAAGAAACACTAGTGTATGTAGGTTAAAGATAATTATTTATTCATTAAAATATTGTTATACATGTATATATATATATATATATATATATATATATATATATATATATATATATATATATTTGTTCCTAGACTGAAGATTGCGTTAGCATGAAACATCGATGTCTCTAGGTATTTAAATATTTAATATTTATTAATAAAAATATTATTGTATATATATATATATATATATATATATATATATATATATATATATATATATATATATATATACACTGTATAGTGTATGTTTTTTCAAGACACTTTAATCCAAGAACTTTTTACTCTTTGTGAATTTTTTCTGATGATTTTGTAATGTTGCAGAGACGATATTGACATAAAAATGTTGTTTGGCACAAGAAAAATGAAACGGACCGTAAAACATATATCTCACAGAAATGTTATGTTTTTTTGGAAATGTGAAAAAATAAAAAATAATAAAATAAAACCATGGTTATTGGAATATAATATGAACTGACTAATATATATATATGTGTGTGTGTGTGCGTGTGTGCGTGTGTTTCGGTTAATTTTGTTTATTATTGTTTTAAGATATAAAGAAATGTGAACGAGTTCCATTATCTACAGTGATGCATTTGCCAAAATGCTATTGAGTAGTCACCTTCCTTACATTATATGTCTTACCCTATACATGGTACGTCTATATATTACATCATTTATGAAATAATTATTTTATATAATAATTATGTTATTAAATATACATATATATATATATATATATATATTATATATATATATTAAATATATATATATATATATATATATAGTACACGTATTGTATTAGTTTCTGTAGATGTAAATCCGTTGAAACTCCAGTGTTTATAAAAAATGCTCAATAACAAGTAGAGCTGTTATTTCGTATACATTTTTATTTATACAAACATTATTGGTTACATATTGGCATACATGTTTCGGTTGTACTCTTCCCAGAGAGTCAACCTTTTTAGATCAAGTCTGAAGAAGTTGACTCTCTGTGAAGAGTACAATTGAAACATGTATGCACATATGTAACCAATAATGTGTGTATATATATATATATATATATATATATATATATATATATATATATATATATATATATTACTAGTGGAATACCCGTCCTAGGACGAGTACAAGCAATAAATATAGAATTAGTTTTCAGTTTTGATTTTCTTTGTTACTTTGTATGGTATGTTTCGGTTGCACTCTCCTAAATCTAAAAGTGCTTCCGTTACTCACCTTACTGCATAGACTTCATTCCAAGCACATACATATTGTTGACGCTCAATCGCGCGCACGTATCTTTTAAAATGTATTACTTAATATAACATAAAATTTAATGTAGAACAATTCTTTACTCCATTAAATGTTTTGCATGTAACTTATTTTAAACGTTTTTTGGGAGAGAGGTTGCGAGTGTAGGTGGCGCACCACCTAAATGGTAAAGTTTACAATAAAAATAATGTGCCATTTTTCCTGGAATATATATTCACAAATGAATAATGATCGGTTCATAAAAATAAATAAATGAAAAAACGTTATATATATGCATTCCCTAATTTTTAACATTTACAACAATAACAATGTTACTCGCCGTTTATAAGATTAGGATATTACCTTGCCCACACACACACACACACACACACACACACACATATATATATATATATATATATATATATATATATATAACCTACAAGACACCATCCTCGAGTGTATTCGGTCTCTCTGTAAAAGTGTGTGTCAGTATCACCTGACATGAGAAATCTTCACCCTACAAGTAAATCCTGACCAAATATTCAAAATAACATATCATTCAAAGCCCAAATAAGATCACATCGACACAGCTATACACTGGCTCATACGAGGTATGGTGCGTATTCTCCAAGTAATGTTACCTCAAGTAACAAAACTTAGCTGGATACTCCACCAGACTAGATGAATTACTGTCCTGGAATCAGGTAAGACCAATAGACCACAAGAAATATATACTATAACATAACGAACTTGTCAATTGGGGAGAGGTAAATTAATGTTCTTAATTTATTTACAAACTCAAAATCTAGCATGGAAAAACTTTAATGGAATATCTATGTATCGCATAGAGATATCAAGTGTTACCCCCAGGAAGGGGCCCCTTGATTTCTGAGAACTTCGACTGAAGTAAAATGAAACAAAAAAGAATATATATATATATATATATATATATATATAGTAATCATCATATATTATTGTAATTCAGTCATTATAATAATCCTATTATTATTATTTTATCATTATTTTTATGTAAATCACTTCAGACAAGTCATGAAGCCACTTGATGTAAAATAGTAAATAGATATTACTTTAAGGTAAAAAACTAGACAACGATGAGTGTTAGATGGGTAGATTCCGATCCAGAAAACAACAATGATTCCCCCTTGGTCAGAAACATCGCTCATGAAATGTAAGAACTAAAGGTCAAAATAAGGGACGCGAGAGTTACGAGGTGCCGAAAGTAAACCCAATGTCCATTCTCTACGTTCCTATTATTTTTGCTCACTAGGAGGTTATTAAACAAGTCATCGTCAGTGATTGCTCACCGACAACAACCACTGGTGTTTCCTGGAGTCTGAGTGACAACAAGCCTCCCCAGATTTCCAGGACTTTGAACCTCTTTTCGATCACCGCCGCAAATAACCTTACGCTATCGCAACAACCGCTTACCATTGATTTATCGCTGACAAAGACCATCTGTCTCCCCTGGGATTTTGGTGCAGTAAGCCTTCCCAAGATGCCAGCACTCTCCGCACTCTTCTAGTGGGGGTCTTGTTAATGCTGTCCCCCATTTACCCTCTACGACTATTTTTTGTGGTGTCAGCCGAAGCCGGTGCCATCATTTTTCGGGGGGAGGGGTGCGGGGGCAACTTATGATATTCCTTGCAATTTCTGTTTCTTTGTCTATGCGGTGGTGTTCTTCCTGTGGTTTTGTTTTCGTTCCTATTGTAACTTCCATGTGACTTGTTACCATTTTAAACTTATGCGGGTTAGTTTCCGCATTCGAGGATTTTCTTTAAGATTACAGCTGTTTTGATCATTGCGGTTCTTTGTATGATCTCAGTGATTCTTTAGATTCCAATTTCTCCCAGTTTTTTCTCCAGTTTTTTGGTGGACTGTTACTTGTGTTCCTATGATTATTTTTATTATATTGACTTTCTTCATTATCCCTATTCTTTTCAGTTTTCTGCAAAGTTCCGTGTATTTACTTCGTTTTTCCATCTCTCTGTGGTCTTGTCGATTATTATGACATCTGGGCCCCTTGCTTGTGTTAGTCTATTAGTTTGTACATTTATATACTAGAGAATTGTGTGTTTTTTGTTTTCCAGTACTGTTTCTGGTTTTTGTTTATACTATTTATCTCTGTCTTCTAAATGCAATCGTTTGCACATATCCCAGTGTACTTCTTTCATCGTACAGTCATGTATGTTCTTGTATTCCTTTTGGGATAGTTTTCTGCATTCACTTATATGATTTACTGTTTCGTCTCTTTGTCCCCACATTCTGCATTTACTGTTTTCCTTTGTTTTATCTATTTTAGCTTTAATGTTAGAATCGCATTGTTCTGTGTAGCCGTCAATAAACATTATGTTTCTCTGTTCATGTTCCCTTTTCTTAGCAATGCACAACTATTTTCGTTGGTTTCTTCTCTTGTCAATCTTATGAAGCGTCCATGTAGTTGTTTATCTTCCCACTTTTCTGTTCTTGTCTTTTTTGTTTCTGGTTTCGATGCTTCCCGAGTTGTTCGTTGGGATGTCTTTTGCTGCGGTGATTAGCCTTTCTGTGTTTTTGGTTATGTATTTCTACAGATTTTCTGTGTGTTTTTCACACAGTTTTCTATACTTAGCAGTCCTCTTCCCCCCTCCGTTTCTTTTCGTGTAGAGCCTATCCGTATTGTCTTTTCGGTGTAGTGAATTGTGCATTGTGCATAGTCACTATTTTTCTAGTCCTCTGGTAAAGGTGCCTGAGTTCTTCTTTAGTCCAGCCGATGAATGGTCCAGAGTATCTTATTAGTTATACTGCCTAGGTGTTTATCATTTTTACTAGATTTCTGCTATACAATTTCGTTTCTAACAGTTTACTTGTTCTTCGCCAATATTTATTTCTAATCTCTTTCTCATTTCTGTAAATTTGATAGTATCTGCTTCCAGAACTCTCAAATATTTATAGCTCTCCTGTTCGCATAGCGCCTTCATTTCCTCTAGGTTAGGCAGTTCCATGCCTTCTGTCGTCTCCAATTTTCCCCTTTTGATTTCTAGCAGTACACATTTTTCCATTCCAAATGACATTTGCATGTCTTCGCCGTAATTTATCTTAGTTAGGTGTTGTTCTCCAGCTGTCAGTTCTAATCTCCATGTGTCCATTGCTTTCTTACCAACAAAATTAATAATCATGTCGACTATCTTCTATAATTTTAAGCATTCAATTATCCATGCTTGAGGGATTCTGTCATGAGCTCACTTGTAGTCAATCCATGCCATGGATATGTTATTTCTGCTTTTTACTTTCTTCAGGAACTTTTGATGTATGTATAGCATATAATTCGCCCCTCTTTCCCCTTTCTGGCATTCATTTAGTCTTTGATTGTTCAGCGATTGGTAGATTTCTCTCTTAGTTTTGCCGTTATGATTTTCAATATTGTTGCTAAACAAGTTATTGGCCTTTAGTTGCTTGGGATCGTCTTCTTTTTGCATCTTTTTGTATTAGCGTTGTCCTCTCTTTGGTCATCCACTTATTATTATTATTATTATTATTATTATTATTATTATTATTATTATTATTATTATTATTATTATTATTAAGTTTTCGACTGTCTTCATTATGTATTTAAATATGTTAATTTGCTGTATCCTATGTATTTTCATTACTATTATCATTATGATCTTACAAATGAAGCAGTGGGAAATTGCATGATAAGGAGTACTTTTTTACATATAAAGTAAATATATATTTTTTGAATGATATTAAAATTTGATATTTTGCTTGCGTGACTTCTATAGGTGATGTTATAAAGGGCGCTGATGAAGACCTCTTGCAATCATCTAAAGTATAATACAAAATAAAATTTTCCAAATTGTTTTGGAAAAGATCGTACGCAAAATATTCGTTGTGTTTGAATTATTGGAACTGATAAAAATAATGTTCTAATTTTGTCTATCTCAACTTTATATATATATATATATATATATATATATATATATATATATATATATATATATATATATATATATATTCACTGGTAAAGAAAAAATACCACTCCATTAGTGGTCGAAAAACGGTAGTGAAATCTCCTTTTACTTATAAAGTAGATAGGAAAGAATCTGAGCGGAAGTTATTATAGCAGACCGGAAGTTACGTGGGTACGCATGCGCACATTAGATCGAGTTAAAAGCGGAAGTGCCGGTGGTTAAAAGCGAGAGAGAAAAGTGAATGGCCATCCGAAAACCGTACAGGGGAAATATGTGAAGTCCTTCGTTACACGCTTCACTTCTTCATATTCTTACGTCCCTCCTCAGGGGAAAAATAATTCCATGCTGTAAGCGGAAGATGTCTTCTGAATTTTGATGTGATGTGGTTATTTTGCGCGCATGTGTTTATGTGTGTGTGTGTGTTTCTGTAAATGTTGTATAGCTCTCTAGTGGAGACTTATGGATTCTGTTTGCTTTTCTGCGCTACCTTTGGCGAATGAGTCTTAAAGATACTATCACACACGCAGCTAGAACACTCCTCTAAGTACGTCGACGATAACACTACTATAAAAGGTTAGAATAGTATCACTGTTCGCATTAGTCTTTTAGTATTGTGCATGTATGCTACGGCTTGGGATGAAGAGGCAAAAATAGAAAGAGGGGGATAAAAGCGGAAGACGATAAAAAGATGAAAGAAACGGAGAAAAGTAAGGACAGCGGAAAGAAGAGAAGAAACGCCGGTCCGGGCTAGAAACTTGTTGACTTGAATTATTCGGACTACGTTTCTCACCTTATATGTTATTTCACAACGTTTCGAACGATGTAACCTCCGACCTTCTTCGGGTGTGTCTTGTTGAACTCAAGAATCGGTACTTATATCGATCTTGACCCAGTTTTCACGAGTTTCTTGTCGGAAGCGTTCGGCTATCCTACGCAAACGCCCGAGAGATGACGAGCCGATTTGTACCAGACGACAATTTTGATACGGTGCTGCGTCCTATGATTTTAAGTTATATTTTCAAGAAATCTTCTAAAAGAAACAACTAACAAACAAACCAAGCAAAACATAGCGAAGTTACTGTTATCAGATAAATATTTTTTGGTGTTTTGATACGTTGCTGCGTCTTATAATTTTTAGTTATATTGGCAAGACATTTTTTAAACAACAAAACAAATAAAACAAGCAAAACAGAGCGAAATTACTGTTATCAAATAAATATTTTCAACCCTAACCCTAACAACAACAACAACAACAACAACAACAACAACAAAACAAGCAAAACATTAAAATCATAGGACGCCGCACCGTATCAAAATTGTCGTCTGGTACAAATCGGCTCGTCATCTCTCGGGCGTAGGATAGCCGAACGCTTCCGACAAGAAACTCACGGAAACTGGGTCAAGATCGATATAAGTACCCAAGAATCTTTATCTTCAACTGGAGAATCTGTACGGAATTTTGAACGGAACCCTGTATTTAATCCACGGGTGTAAACTGCTCTCGTCCCGTCAGCCATGACCGGGTAGAAGTCTTACATAATTCGTAATTATATTCTTAGCATCGCCGCTTAACTTCAGTGATCTAACGGGAGCTGGTGTGTGATTAAGCGATCTTGAGCCTGGTCAGTACTAAAAGGGGTGACCATTTGGGAATACCAGGTGCTGTATGTTCTCTCCATTTATCTTGGCATTATGTTTAGTCGTCTTGAATTTCTCCTTGCCACTAGTATCAGGCAGTGCCGACTTAACAGAGTTGTTGTTAGAGATTGCGCAAGTCTTGCTTCACAATTCCCCGCACAGTCACCTTGACAGGGGGTATCTATTTCTGTTGAGATTGAAAGGAGGCCATGAATTCTTAGTATCGTCTGTACTTATTTAACTTCTAAAAGACTGTCATTTAGAACTAGTTACCACTTTGTACTTTATCCATTGCGCCACAGATCCATGTGAACATCATCGACCCAAACGGTGTAGGAATAATATTCAAGATCAGAACATTAGTCCAAATAATCCAGGAGTGAGTTTAGTCTTTGATTTTTACACGTTTCACTACACTACGTCAATTACGGAAAGCGACTTCCTCTTCGCTACGGCACTCTCATTTACTAATTTATATATTGCGTAACCTACTAATCTCACTCTAAATATTGTTTAATAAATAAACTGAATTTTGTCATCAAAACTAGTTTTGCCTCTACTCATGTCATTTTCCATCTTTACCTGGCTTCTACCGCTTTATAGCATAGTACGATGAAAAATATTTGTGAGATTTTGTGGAAAAATACGGTACTTAGTATTTACATAAGAGAGTAAGTAACAACGATTAATGCATTTACGTACTGTTTTTATTAGCAAAAGGATCATTTGAAATTAAGTTTTTACGCAAAATAAATTGGCTTTAAACTGAATACTATTTGTGTACTTTTTGCGGATTATAGGTTAAATCACATTTTTTTAATATTAAAAAATGTTTTTGTGTTATTATGTCATGTTAATTTCTTTAAATTTATAAAACTAGTTAAAAATTCTTTAAATTTACATGCGATTTGAACTCGTGTATTGACATCGTAAAAACTCCTGCCCTGGTAATAGGTACTCTGTCTATTCCGTTTTTCTAAACTAGTAACATGATTCGATTTTCGTACGAACAGACAAACTGCAAAAAACACAATAACCTTTTAGTAGTATACAAAAAGATGATTTGATTTGACAGTAGATGACTTGAAAAGGGTGATATGCTGTAAAAAGCCAAGTATGTTTCATGTTTAGACGTATTTTGGGTTCGAGATTCTTTCAGTCCAAGCCCAAGGCAGCCCCTAATATGATGAAATTGTACAGGGACGGCTATTAAAACTAGTTTTTATTAAAACCTTATATCTTTTATTACCCGTTGAAATTGTATGGCCGCGCTAGTCAAAAGTAATTACGGCTGAATCTTTCTCTTAATGTAACCGCTAAATTCTTTCTGACATTTTTTGCTTAGCTCTCTTCTTGTATTTCTTTTAACTAACACTTGGTTTCGTTTTATCGTAAATCGTACTGAACAGTTTTTTTAAACTTGTTATTTTTTCGGTTTTTCTTCTCTTAAAATTGGTTCGGAACTATTTATCGCTGTTCACGTGATTGGTAATCGATTTCCTAATTGTATTAGTCCGCATGCGAAAATGAAACGACTTAAAATTGATTATTTTCTATCCCTCCCTCTTCTCTTGTACCTTTCGTTAATTCTTTCCTTCGTATTTCATTTCTTTTTCCTTCATTTCTTTCTCCTGTTATTTATTTTACTCTTCTTTAATGTATTTAACTTCTTTCATTCCTGCTTTTTTCCCTTCTTCATCCATTTATTTTTCCTTTTCTTTTTTTTCGTTTCTTCTTTTCTTTTTAGTTTTTCTTTTCTTTCTTTCCGTTATCTCATTCCTTATTATTTCATTCTTTCTTTTCTTTCATTCTTTCTTTTCTTTCATTCTTCATTTTGTTTTTCACTTTTCTTGTATTCTTCTATTTATTTTACTATTTTGTTTTCTTTTATTTCTTACATTCCATCTTTTCTTTCATTACTTTATATACTTCTTGCTTAACTTCTATCCAGTTTTCTTCCGTCCTTCATCCTTTCTTCGGCCCTTTTCTATTTTCTTTTGGTGTGACAAACGTAAGTGTCTATTGTTTGTATCATTCGGATTATTGTTCCCATATTGGATGATATTCTCACAACGTTTCGCCTGATGTAACATACATCCTTTATTGTTGTTGAAAGTTTGATATAAATTAATCGAGATAAAATGACGACATTATATCATGTTATGATCTGTAACTGAATCCTAATAACATATTACGACCCACCAGAAAAATCTAGGTTATCAGCAATAATCCTGGATTATCATGAAACTGAAAAACTAGCAGCACATTTTCAATCAAAAGAAGAATTACTTCAGTTTGTGTGTTATTCTTCGTATGTTATTTCTCGTATGTTATTCATCGTATGTTATTCCAACATTTTGACCAGCATGTCTGGCTATAGAACTGGAATTTGTGATGGTGATTATCCAGATACATTAACTGTTTACCTATTGTGATTCAATGACTTCAACTCACACGGTAAAATATTTATTTTTTGTAAGAAAATTTTTTTCACCCCCCCCACAATTTTTTACCCCAAAAAATAATTTTAGTTAAAAGTAAAAATAATTTTATTTTTTTTAACTAAAAGTTAAAAGTTAAAAGAAAAAATTTTTTTCACCCCCACCACAAAAATTGTTTTTACCCTTCCCCCACCCAAAGAAATATTTTTAGTTAACAGAAAAAAAAAATTCCCCCCCCCATCAAAAACATGTTTTTCTCTCCCTCACCCAAAGCAATATTTTTAGTTATAAAAAAAAATGTTCACCCCCACCTAAAAAAATTTTTTTACTCTCCCCCACCCAAAAAAATATTTTTAAGTAAAAAAATGTAAAAAGAAAAAAAAAACTTTTTACCCCCAATCAATTTTTAGTTAAAAGAAAAAAATTTTTTACTCTTCCCGTCCCAAAGAAATATTTTTGCTAGTTGGAAGCCGAACAGAAACTACACTACATCTACACCTCTCAAATAAAGAAAGCGGTAATGTCTAGGAGGATCGTATCATGACAACAGAACAGATACTACACTATCTCCACACCTCTGAAATAAGGAGGAGGTAATGACTGAGATGATGGCATTATGACAACAGAACAGATACTATACTTACTCCACACGTCTCAAAAGAAGAGGTGGTAATGGCTGAGAGGATGGTATCATGACAATAGAACAGATACTACACTACCTCTACACCTCTCAAAAGTGGAGGAGGTAATGCCTGTCAGGATGGTATCATGACAATAGAAGAGATACTACACTACCTCCACACCTCTCAAAACAGGAGCAGGTAATACCTGGGATGGTGATATTATGACAACAGAACGGATACTACACTACCTCCATACCTCTCAAAAAAGGAGGTAATGCCTGGGAGGATGGTATCACGACAAGAGAACAGATACTATACTACCTCCATACCTCTCAAAAAAGGAGGTAATGCCTGGGAGGAGGGTATCATGACAACAGAACAGATACTACACTACTCCCACACCTCTCAAAAAAGGAGGAGGTAATGTTTGGGAGGACGGTATCATGACAATAGAACAGATACTACACTACACTATGCCCCTGAATTGAGCATTTAAAGATAGTACATTAGTCTGAAATAGTATATACTATACTATTTCATAATGAGTACAATAGTTTTAAATAGTGTAATTTTGGCTTCAGACAGACAGATACATGAACTCCATTATTAATAGATTTAATTTAATTGGTGTAGTATTTGATTTGTACTCAAACAAAATGTCTTCTAAATCACAAGAACACCTACGAAGAACGGGTCTCCACAAAGATTCAAGAGAAGACAAAACATGCCTATACCAGAGAAAGCTTCCTTGCCGATTCGACCAATAAAGATCGGTTACTCGAGATAATCTGTACTTATTTTGAGAAAGCGGGAATCACCAGGAAACAAAATGGCGGAAATGATGGCGTATCAAATATGAAAGCTGATCTTGAACATCGAACAGCAGGAAGAATGGTTGTCATGGCAACATATGATACATATATACTTATCCTGTTGATGCAGCATTATTGGAGAAATGGAGAAATTAAGAATCGACTTTCAGTAAGGAGATAAAAAAAGAGAACAGATTTTGAAGATTAGGCTATTAGAAGAATTTTTATTTGCTTATTGCTCAAACCTAACCTGAACAACTTTTATTTGATCCCGCTTTGCCTGACGGTGATACAACTTCATAATAAGGAATATAAACAATACTTATTTGAATAATTTGTTCATGGCTTACATATGGGAATGAACTATCAATTATTATATTATTATCCGCAACAGAGAAAGTGCGTCCATAAACTAAAGAATAAATTGAAAGCCGTACGTAGCGTGCGCATCAAGTCTACTCTTTAAGGAGAGTTCCCTTCTAAACCATATCTGAACCGACACATTGATCTTTAAATCTAAATCTGACCAATTTCTCTCCAGCTGGTGATTCGGATTCGAATCTGACTATCAGTCCAACGGAAAGAATCTGGAAGCAGATACTCAATTACAGGCCTCTATGATGTTTGCCCTCGTAATCTTTCCTCAACTTGCAAACGAATCTGTCGCCGCTTCCATATCTCTGAAGATCGACAAAAAAACAATGATATCATCAGAAAACGCGGAACCCTTTGAACGCATCCTGTCAAATACAGAGATTTCCTGTAGGGCCGAACGTGTCACCTTGTCGTTTTGCATAACAAGTAACAGCTGTAATACAAGTACATATAATCGCCTGGTGATACCAGATCAGGCTGCCCTGTAACTCCCTGAGACGAAATTCACCTACATTGACGTTTTTTTTTGTTTTTTTTTGTAAAACTTAATTATGTTCTACAAAACCAAAAACAAAAACAACAGCCCCTCTCCCTTTCTCCCTCCCCTTTTTTATTTTATTTTTCCTACCCTACTCCCGGTCCTGGATATGACCTTAAACTACATCCGATGGTGAGATCCGGCTTACGGACTTTGGGGAATGTGGAGCCTCCTCTTAATTACCATTGCTCCCAGGTCCACCCTGACCCGGAGTGGTAGTACCTGTTAGGGTCCCAACTATGGGTTAAATAGAAACAGATAAACCAAACCAAACACCATCAATAAATATTTGAACATATAAAGAACTTGAAACATAAAAACTTTCTCCAAAATGACTGCATTCGGCATTGAATAGCCTGAAAAGGGTTGATATGCCGTAAAACAAAACAACCAAACTAAACACCATGAATAAATATTTGAAGATATAAACAACTTGAAGCATAAAAATTTTCACCAAAATGACTGCATTTGGCATTAAATAACCTGAAAAGGGTTGATATGCCGTAAAACAAAACAACCAAACAACCAAACATATAATCGGGCCGAAAGCGGACAGCCCTGACGAACCAGCCCAGAAACACTAGACTATATAGACCATTTCCCATTTACCTAGATCATTGTTGTTGGCGAGCGATACACAGTGGGGGTCTATTACAAATCAGGCGATTACTAAAACAGATGAAAAGATTCAAGAAAAAAAAAACTGGAAGCAGGCATTTGACTAGAGGCCGTTTGACTGGTTGCGATCGATGTGGTCCCTCGTAATTGTTTGTAAATTACAAACGACTTTGTCGCTACCCAACTATTTCGGAAAGCCAACACAAAGAGACTGTTATCATCAGCGATCGCAAACAAAAACTGGAACACGTCTTGTCAAGTAAATCGATTCCGTATAGGACCGAACTTGTTATATTGCATGCGAAGTAACGGTTCCAACGGAAGGACATGAAATAGAGCCAATAGTGGACAGTCTGACGAACCGGCAGAGAAACAGCAAACGATCTCGACCGCTTTCCATTTACCGGAACGCACCGCTGGTCATCGGGGAGCGATAAAAGGTTGGATATCCATCGGTGGAAGTCTAATTCAATAAAAGGTGGGAGATCCATCGGTGGAAGTCTAATTCAATAAAAGGTGGGAGATCCATCGGTGGAAGTCTAATTCAATAAAAGGTGGGAGATCCATCGGTCGAAGTCTAATTCAATAAAAGGTGGGAGATCCATCGGTCGAAGTCTAATTCAATAAAAGGTGGAAGATCCATCGGCGGAAGTCTAATTCAATAAAAGGTGGGAGATGCATCGGTCGAAGTCTAATTCAATAAAAGGTGGGAGATCCATCGGTCGAAGTCTAATTCAATAAAAGGTGGGAGATCCATCGGTGGAAGTCTAATTCAATAAAAGGTAGGAGATCCATCGGTGGAAGTCTAATTCAATAAAAGGTGGGAGATCCATCGGTGGAAGTCTAATTCAATAAAAGGTGGGAGATCCATCGGTGGAAGTCTAATTCAATAAAAGGTGAGAGATCCATTGGTGGAAGTCTAATTCAATAAAAGGTGGGCGATCCATTGGTGGAAGTCTAATTCAATAAAAGGTGGGAGATCCATCGGTGGAAGTCTAATTCAATAAAAGGTGGGAGATCCATCGGTGGAAGTCTAATTCAATAAAAAGTGGGAGATCCATCGGTGGAAGTCTAATTCAATAAAAGGTGGGAGATCCATCGGTGGAAGTCTAGTTTAATAAAAGGTGGGAGATCCATCGGTCGAAGTCTAGTTTAATAAAAGGTGGGAGATCCATTGGTGGAAGTCATTCAAACCGGCTGATTCTGAAACATGACACGAATCAATGGCCGAGCTTGTCTAAAGCTTTCAATTAATATAAATTGAAACAATTAATTCATGTTATCTTCTTTCCATCTATGATCTCACAAAGCAGATGAAAATTGTTCCGGGTCGATCTCCCTTTCATAACCTAGTTCTATAGTCAGTTAAATACCCTACGTCAACCCGGAAACGATTCGACGGGATCCTTGCCCAAATCTTTACCTCTATGTTTAGTTGAGTTATGGGCATGTAATGATCGAATTTTCTTCAGCATACCTATTATTCGTCTCTCTAGAAATGTGGTCACAGCCAGAGATCGACCCCTGATTAAATCAATAAATTCAACCTGAAGAATAATAACGAACTAGTGCAGCAGCCTTAATAGCAATTCGTAGGACAGGTCCTCATTCTTGGCGATTTTTTGTAGCCAAATTATCTCACCGTATCCCAAAACTAACAATCTATCCTTGGCCTATCTGCTTTGATACTACACTTCATATTTTCTGTACTCGGTCAGCGAAAGAGAAATCCTTCTAGACTTAGCCAAGTTTCATTTTGTCCCAATCTACAATTCAGAGTGCCCCTTTTGAGATAACTGGATTTTTCCCCAGATTAAAAAACAAGTTTGAGACTAACTCTGCCATTGGGGGGGGGCGATTAAAAACTGTAATGCTTCCTTAACTGCACTGGCCGTATAGTGACGTGCAAATAGTTGGCAAACCACTAGAATGGGAGCTGTGTAGTTTGATAGAGCGTCTTGGCAATACTTCAGAAATCCCTCACATATCTCCTTACACTCTATGTGCATCTGTTCGGGTTCTTGACCCTCTGAATGTATCAATCAGGATTTCGACGAAACTCTTCCTTACACTTATCTGCGTCCAAGTTCACAGATAACTTTGATCAATCGCTTTCTTTAACGTAACCCTAACTACCTATCACAGATAACTTTGATCAATCGCTTTCTTTAACGTAACCCTAACTACCTATCACAGGTAACTTTGATCAATCGCTTTCTTTAACGTAACCCTAACTATCTATCACAGGTAACTTTGATCAATCGCTTTCTTAAACGTAACCCTAACTACCTATCACAGATAACTTTGATCAATCGCTTTCTTTAACGTAACCCTAACTACCTATCACAGATAACTTTGATCAATCGCTTTCTTTAACGTAACCCTAACTACCTATCACAGGTAACTTTGATCAATCGCTTTCTTTAACGTAACCCTAACTACCTATCACAGGTAACTTTGATCAATCGCTTTCTTTAACGTAACCCTAACTACATATCACAGGTAACTTTGATCAATCGCTTTCTTTAACGTAACCCTAACTACCTATCACAGATAACTTTGATCAATCGCTTTCTTTAACGTAACCCTAACTACCTATCACAGATAACTTTGATCAATCGCTTTCTTTAACGTAACCCTAACTACCTATCACAGGTAACTTTGATCAATCGCTTTCTTTAACGTAACCCTAACTACCTATCACAGATAACTTTGATCAATCGCTTTCTTTAACGTAACCCTAACTACCTATCACAGATAACTTTGATCAATCGCTTTCTTTAACGTAACCCTAACTACCTATCACAGATAACTTTGATCAATCGCTTTCTTTAACGTAACCCTAACTACCTATCACAGATAACTTTGATCAATCGCTTTCTTTAACGTAACCCTAACTACCTATCACAGGTAACTTTGATCAATCGCTTTCTTTAACGTAACCCTAACTACCTATCACAGGTAACTTTGATCAATCGCTTTCTTTAACGTAACCCTAACTACCTATCACAGGTAACTTTGATCAATCGCTTTCTTTAACGTAACCCTAACTACCTATCACAGATAACTTTGATCAATCGCTTTCTTTAACGTAACCCTAACTACCTATCACAGATAACTTTGATCAATCGCTTTCTTTAACGTAACCCTAACTACCTATAACAGATAACTTTGATCAATCGCTTTCTTTAACGTAACCCTAACTACCTATCACAGATAACTTTGATCAATCGCTTTCTTTAACGTAACCCTAACTACCTATCACAGGTAACTTTGATCAATCGCTTTCTTTAACGTAACCTTAACTACCTATCACAGGTAACTTTGATCAATCGCTTTCTTTAACGTAACCCTAACTACCTATCACAGGTAACTTTGATCAATCGCTTTCTTTAACGTAACCCTAACTACCTATCACAGGTAACTTTGATCAATCGCTTTCTTTAACGTAACCCTAACTACCTATCACAGGTAACTTTGATCAATCGCTTTCTTTAACGTAACCCTAACTACCTATCACAGGTAACTTTGATCAATCGCTTTCTTTAACGTAACCCTAACTACCTATCACAGGTAACTTTGATCAATCGCTTTCTTTAACGTAACCCTAACTACCTATCACAGTAACACTAGATAACCTTGCATTGCAGCTCTCTCTAATTTGTTATGTGTAAGGGAGCCTCTCGGCCGTCGTCTGGTTAGTTTTTATTGTAAGTGCTTCTTCGGTCTGGCCTTATTTAATGTGAGATTATGGCCATACCTGTGGTCGCAGACGTTAATCTAAGCTGTTAAATTAACCCACCACACATTTTTGGCTACTGGACCTACTGTTACCTGTCTTCTAACCAAGATTCGGTGCGACACAAAGTCGGATTAAAGTCCGGAGCCCAGCAGCCTGAAATAGGGTAACTCGATTTACCTGCCTCCACACGAGGGTTGGATGTGACACAAGGTCTAGTTTTATGAAGGGTTGACTTTGAGTATCAAAGGAGAACAAATCGCCTGATCGGACAGTTACAATTCCATGCTAAGGGCGGCACAGACGATCGGAAATAAACTAATCTGCACTTTTAACCCAATTTCGCCCTTTTGAAGGGTAAAACCTCAAGGCATTTTGTCATTATCAATATATATATATATATACATATATATATATATATATATATATATATATATATATATATATATATATATATATATATATATATATAAGAGAGAGAGAGACAAAGAGAAAGTAAGTTTCACAAATAAATTCATAGCATTATTTATTTTCGTTCCCAAAAGTCAAGATTTATAATGATTAGGCGTACGATCGTTTCTAAGATGATTAGGATTTTTTAATTTTCTTATTATTTACTTCTTAATTTTAATATGAGTCTTCTTCAGTACTGTTAACAAAAAATAAAAAATAAAGGTTAAGCAAAAAACATCAAGATGTTCTACTTATTAAATGTGTAAAACTTTTGCTACTAATACTAACAATAATAATAGTAATAAAATGAAATAAATAATGAGAAAAGATATCTCGGATTGTAACCCCAAAATTTAATGTGAGAGAATTAATTAATTAATTAATTAATAATAATAATAATAATAATAATAATAATAATAATAATAATAATAATAATAATAATAATTAATAATAATAAATTCACTATTCTACACGAAAGACTAACGCAAAAACTTAGATGATGTATCCACAAAGCAGATGTACGAGAATGGATGGTCAACGGAAGAAACGATGTTAATGCATAAAGACGCAGAAAAGATCACAATCCTGAATAACTACAGACCAGCAACCTGTTTATAAACCATGTAAAAGATTAACTGAAAGAATAGATCGCCCACTCCCTAAACAATCGTGGACTACTTCTGAGTAACAAAAAGGATGCCGGAATGGAAAAAAAGGGACGCATGACCTGTTATACATGGATAAAAAGATCCTGAAGACGGTAAAAAGCAGGTAAAAGAAAATAGCTATGGCATAGATTGACTACAAGGAAGCTTATAATCTCATTCCTGAAGCATGGATAATCGAATGCTTAAGAATGTACAAGATACCCGACAAGATTATTGATATGATTAAGAAAGAAATGGGAACGTGGAAACTGGAACTGACAGCTGGAGAACGATACCTGATTGAGATAAGAATATGTAGCGGCATTTTCCAAGGAGACACTTTATTACCACTACTGTTTATAATTGATGCCACTCAACTTCATACTAAAGAGATGTGATGCTGGATACAAGTTTTGCAGACACAGAACAAAAATAAACTAGCTCATGTATATAGACGATCTGAAGTTATTTGCAAAAAGCAAAAAGGAACTGGATAAGCTGATAAACACGACCATAATCTTCAGCCAGGACATTCAAATGTAATTCGGAAAGGTAAAGAATGCACTTTTTAAGATGTAAATGGTTAAACTGAGGACAAGAGGAGATTAGGGCGCCTGGCGAACATTACCTACAAATATTTGGGAGTTCTGAAAGCAGGCACCATCTATCTACAGGAATGAAAGAGGAAATTGGAAAAGAATATCTGAGAAGAACAAGAAAACTCTCAGAAACAAACCTATATAATAGAAATCTAGTTAAAGGAATAAACAGCTGGTCAGTATCACTAATATGATACTCTGGACCATTCATAGACTGGACAAAAGAAGAACTCAATCAACTTGACCAGAAGACGAGTAAACTAATGACCATGCACAATGCACTACACCCGAAATATGATACTTACCGAGACTTCATGAAAAGAACGAAGCGGGAAGAAGACTGGTAAGTATAGAAGATTGTGTGGAATACAACAAAGACTTTGAAAAAATATATAACTCAGTACACAGAAAGACTGATCACCGCAGTAAGAGACACCGTACAAATGAGAAATATAGAAAACATTGAGACCAGAAATAAAGACAAGACAATAAATGTGGGAAAAGAAACAGTTACATGGACGATTCATGAGAATGACAAAAGAAGTTCATCACGGAAACACCGTGACATCGCTAAGAAAATGACACTTGAACAGAGAAGCGGAATCGCTACTGACAGCTGCACAGCGTAATGCGATTAGAACTAACTAGATTTAAGCTAAAATATATAAACCCCAGGAAAACAGTAAATGTAGACTCTATTGACAAAGAGATGAAACGGTAAATCACATGATAAGTGAATGTAGTAAACTAACCCCAAACGAATACAAGCACAGACGCAACTGAGATTGAAAAGCAGTACAGTGGGAACTATGCAAACGACTGCATTTTGAATATGCATACAAATGGTACAGACATAAACCGGAGATAGTACTAGAAGACGAAAACCACAAAATCCTCTGGGGCATGAGGTTACAAACAGATAAACGCACCCAAGCAAGGAGATCGGACGCCATAATTGTTAACTAAAAGTAAATAAACTGCTTCATTGATTGTGCAGCCACAGGATACCTCAGTGTAAAGATTAAAGAGACAGAGAAAACGAAGCAAATACACTGAGCTTGCCAGAGAACTGAAAGGAATATAGAACATGAAGAAAGTCAATATAATATTAGTAATTTTAAGAGCACTATAAACGGTCCTGAAAAAGAAAACTGGAAAAAAAACTATGAGAAATTGGAATTAAGCTGAAATCTTAAGGAAAATCTTTGAATGTGACAACAAACCCAACTAAACGACAAACACTAACCAGCCACATTGAAAATCGCAACATAAGTAAAACAAAATGGTTTTAAAAAACACCACATAAACCCAAGGGAAATCAAATGGCCAGAAATCTTATAAACTATGCCCTCCACAAGATATATGCATCAGCCTCGGCTGATACCACATAAAATAGCTGTGAAGGGTCAAGGAGGATTGAAAGATCGAGGAGAGAGAGCACTAACCAGACCGTCACTGGAAGAGTGCAGGGAGGGCCTGGACCTTGGGGAGGCTTACTGCCACCAACATTCTAGTGAAGACCAATTGCCGTGGCCGGCGAGAAATCAAGGGTAAGTGACTTTTGCGATAACGCAAAGTCATTTTCAAAGGTTATCGAGAGAGGTCGAGAGTACTGCAAATCTGCGGGAGACTTATTGTCATCCAGATTCCAGAAAACACCAATGGTTATTATCAGTGAGTAATCTCTCTCTGTGTGAGAACTTCTTGTGAGTACAATAATAATTGTAAACAAAACATAGTAGAATAGATGTTACATAGCTACTCCTTCTTAGACCGCGGCAGTACGCGTTTCGCATACTCGTCGTGCAGAGGGTCGGTCGTGTCGTCCATTGGATGAATTCTTTCTTCTCCGCCGTCTTCTGTTGTCTGCAATAAAAGCCATGTTCTGCACTCCGAAGACAAACTATTCTGTTGAATTTAATTCATTTTATTGCAAGCGTTGTTATTTCAACTGAGAGTCATTCACCACGTCTAGAGAGAGGGAGAGAGCAAATCCTACTTTACCGCAGTTAGTTATTAATGTTTTCTTAACTATTCATAAAGAGGGGAAATGATTCTCGCGCTTGTCTTCCCTGAAGGGAAATATTCCTTATCTTTACATTGTGAATCGTACGTCCTCTCAGTTCGCTTTCCGAATCAGACTGACTAAAAACTCGCTTCTCATGAGAACGAGTGACGTCACAGATCCCTTTGTTTCCCACGCAAAGCCCGCGAAGTAACAGAGCCTCTCGCAGGTGTAGACTGACCCTTGATCTGGGGTCTCGTCACCGGTAACCTTGTCACGTCTGCCAGCTCCGACTGTGAGAACAAGTCCTGTTCGTCACTCGACTGCCCCGCGTTAATTCGCGCAAGTCAAATCAACGATTCCCATAGGGCCATTATCTAATATAGGAACAATATTCGTGTATAAAAATCACAGCAAATAAAACGAATACAAAAATCAGAAATGCGATAACACATCACATGAAGATTTGCATTAAATTCATTCTGTATTAACAATCACAATAAAACAAAATAGAAAAAAGAACAACAGAAAGAAAAAATAAGCCAAATAAAAACGAAAATTGTACACGCACACACACATATATATATATATATATATATATATATATATATATATATGAATTGACACATCAAAGTTATGCCAAAATGGCATTTCTTGTCAGTTTCGAAGCAAAGAAAAACTAAAATGCTCTTCTAAAAGAAAACAAAAGCTATTTGAAACAAATTCAAATTGTGAACAAGAAATCACCCGTCATCAAAGAATTGTTTGTTTGTTTTAATTAAAACCTAACAGATGACATTTAAAGACATTTTGCATGGAATTTCATTTTGTTGGTGTAAGATTTTCATGTGACAACAATCCTTTGACGACAGAAGAGATTTGTTTACTATTTGAATTTGTTTCAAGAATGTTTTGATTCTTCTAGAAACACACGTTAGCTTTTCTTTGCTTCGAAACTGATTATAAATCACAGTCTGATATAAATTTACCTTCTAATTTGTTTATTTATTGTTCTATCACCGAGCTTCACTTTTCGTTCAAGATTTGATTCTCATGAGAATTCATCTGATACGTTATATAAAATAACTTGTTTATACAATATCACACACACACACACACAGACGCACACACACATACGTACATACAGAGATGCACGCACACACATATACTTGAAAATAGATGACGCCACAAGTGAATTTTTATTTTCAAAATTTTCAAAAACTAGCAGTTATCTATTCTGACGTCATTCTTATATTTGGTCTTGCATTTTCTAGTTTGAAGGTTTTCGCACAGTAAACTCCTATTTCAGGTAACTCCGAATATAAAATGGGTAAGTTCATAGGAGCAAATGTTTGTGTATAATATAACACTATCGCCATTATTACTTGGGTAAAATTGAATTATTTAACTCAAAATTGCTGTCAATTTTTACATCAATCAGTCGTCTTTACTTTGCGACCAGTGTGAATCTGGAAATAGTCCAATAGCTAGCTAATAGGATTTTTTTTTTTTAGTTTTATGGAAATAATTAATATGATAATATAAACGGGAGGGTGTAAATTTTTAGATTCACAACCTCCACTGAATCACCTTTGCACCCCCCCCCAAAAAAAAAAAATACTTGGCTAAAAGACAAATAGCCGATGAATAGTATTTTGTTTTCTGTTTTCTTAATGAAATGAGAAAAAAAAACAGTTTTAATGAGTGTTGGGATAAAATTGAACCGCAAAAATCAGAAAAAATACGGCAGGACCCACGCTAAGATCGACTTCGTGTGCAATACATTTTCACGAGCTATCACTGCTGTTACGTCTCCGGAATTAGTGAGTAACTTATTGAATTGGTGTGTAACTTATGTCAGGAAGAAAAACCGATCGCAAAAGATAAAAAATGTTCAGGCAAAAAAAATGTATATATATTATATCTAACCTTAACCCTAAACCCAAACTCTAACGAAACCAAAAATATTTTTCAGTAAGGAAAAGCCCCTCACTCTAATCCTAACGACGTCATTTTAGCTGATTACAAATCAAAAATAATATTCAATAAAAAAAAATTTTTTTAATATAATTTGTCACTGGTTTATTTTTATGTCTTCGTTAAAAAATAAATATTTCTTTCATATAATTTGACTAAATGTATTATTTGATTTTTTTTTGCTTCATTTTTTTTGTTTTTGATATTGGTTCATGTTTGTTTGTGTTTCCCACTTGTAAATCAAACTTTACTTGGAGTTTTTGGACGCAGGAAGGTCAATCGACTTAGCGTTGGTACTTTCCGGCGGTTTACGTAAATATCCGGAAAGTACCGACGCCCGGTCGATTTTAGCGTGAATCCTAATCTAAGAAAGCCCCAATTTACTATCTGTTTGTTTATTTAATTGTAATTATTTCTATTTATGTATGAACTTATTTTATGTATTTATGTATAAACTTAATGTAATATACTTAATGATAATAACCCGTAACACTTTGTGTTAAAGTGTGTTAAATAACTTTTTAAATAGTTATAAAAACTCATTTTTCGGCTACGTGAACATTTTTCAGATTTACACCAAAGATTTTATTATTAAAAGAAAAAATATAATGTTATTGTTTTTCAAATTAAAATTTTTAAAAAACATACTGCAAAAAGGTTTAAGTTGTAAATTGAAAGAGAAAGTTTGTTAAATTGTAATTTCTTTTTCTGAAAAAAAATGTTTATAAAAAGGCAGATTTTATTATTTTACAAATAAAACGTTTATTATTTGTTATATTGTAAATTCTCCCTTTTGTTATATTTCAGATACATTTATAAAAAAAACACTGATTTTTTTTCCACAATAAAATTGAAAAAAGAAAGATTTTCTAATATATAATTTTTACCGCGACAAAACAAATTACCAGAGAATAGTAAGTTTTTGTGTTGTTTTTTTTTTACTTTTCAGCGCACCGTCTTCATCGTCTGCACTGACTGATTGACGTCACGGTCGGCAGTCATTTTGAGTGAAATAGTTCAATTTTACTATAATTTGCATGAAACAAGGCTTCTCTATAAACAATAACAGAAGTTATGTCCGATCAAGATCATAGACACCCTGGTTAGTCAGTTTTTATGTCCATAGATTAACAGTTGATAAATCTTGAGTGGTCTCGTGGTGTGGTCTAATTGATATCTATATTTTGGGAAAGACAGACAGAGTGAGATTTTTGGTTTCTGTCAGTTTTAGAAACAGATGAGCCTTTCGTCCCAGTCTCACAGAGCTGTCATTTTGAGTTTAGTATGAAGGACTAGTGTTCCGATTGCAAATTTGTCGTCTGCCAAAACATCAACTATCATTTTAAGTTCCCCAAATATATATATGAATTTATTGAATGTTATATAACATACTCAGCTGCTAATTTGTCCTGTCATTGAAAAGAATTAAAGTTGGTATGTTGTCGGCTGTCAAATGTTCTTTCTTCGAACAGTATATCTTCAAGCGAGGATAACAGTGCTCGCAGTGTCTAGTAAATGGTTAGCAGAAAAGAAGGCCCAAGTCTTTCCTGGTGGATGTCTGGGAGCTGTATAGTTGCTCTCCTAACCCCTAAAGCAGACGATAATTTACTAGTATCTTTAAAATCAGGAACAAATGATTAAAAGACACCGAGACACGACTGGTTATTCCTACTGCTACCACTAAAATTTGTGAGACGAAAAATAACTACTATAAGAACATTCGGCGCTCTTGTATAAGCAGTAACCGATCTGAGGGAGATAACTCTATTTTTCTTAGCCGCCGCTATTCCGAATTCGCTTATACTTTGGCAAGGGAGATAACTTTGTTTATCGCAGCATGAAAGAAAATAACTTTTCTTTTTATGTGTATATAAAGTGTATACAATTTGTGGCATGTAAATAAAAGTGCTTAAAAGTTATTTTGAACGGGTTAGGGTTATGGTTTAGGATTAGGGTTAGGGTTAGGGTTAGGGTTAGGGTTAGGGTTAGTGCTAGGGTTTAGGGTTAGGGTTAGGGTTAGGGTTAGGATTTAGGTTACGGTTTTAACGCATTTCAAAACCGTAACATGTTTTTATTAATAAACAAAGTTATCTCCCTTGCCAAAGTATAAGCGAATTCGGAATAGCGGCGGCTAAGAAAAATAGAGTTATCTCCCTCAGATCGGTTACTGCTTATACAAGAGCGCCGAACATTCTTTAAAGGTGCAGGTAGAAATCACTACGCTTTATAGCCTAATTGGTCAACTTGTGGCCAAACATCCTCACAAGGGCTAAACTCCGCCAGACGAAACAAATACGAATGTGTATGACGGTTACAATCCTGCAAGATATAACTATATACGATGGTGAATCTCTAACAGTTATATGATTACGATCCATTTTTTTTAGCAAGTTTATCCTTACACGCGAAGTGATTATCCAATCAAAACACGTTGCGTATGAGGCACATCAGCTGATCTGTTTTCCCGCGTTTTTCTTTAGGCAGTGTTTTATGGTCAAGAGGAAGAGACGGTTATGTTCCTGTCTCGTCCACAAACAAAGACTTGACAGGCGGACTCAGACCCAACAAATGTTACAGATGTACGTGCTCCCGTCGACTCAATATGCTTTCTCATGTTTGTCTGCCTGTTTGATGGTGAAACGTTTTATAAAAAAAAATGATTTTAATTGTTGAGGATGGGGTTAGTCTTTATAATCAATCTAACGGTAACTTATTTTCTACATACTAAACGAGGCCTACTTAACCCCTCTTTCTTGTAACAATTGGTTCTTCTGCTTTCTCTTTAGAAATGGCGAGATTCTCATATGCAAGAATGTATATAAGTACAAATATCTGTACCCATAATCGATTGTGAATGTTAATAGATATTGATTTAAAAATTCGATCCAGAGACCCGTTTCTGATTTTAATGGCAACAATACTCAGCATAAAATCTTTCAGAGTCGTTTAGATGAAGATAGATCATTTTTAATGTTTGGATATATTCGGACTACTATTTACACCTTTGTTGTTTTTTCACAACGTCTCGGCCGATGTAATCTCAGACTTTCTTCAAGTGTATTTTTCAAACGCGGGGTCTTTATGTTACCTGATGGAACCTATACGGAATTTAAAACTGAACATATTTAATCAATGGGGAATGATTGTTGTTGTTCAGTAAGTTATGATTGGGTAGAATAATAATTATCGCGTCTACCCTAGTATACAAACATCAATTAAGCAAGATTCCTTGAATTGTATTTTTTCTTAAGATCCCTTAAGCTTAATTAATCGTTGAATTTTAGAGATTTTTTTAGAATCAAAATCACGTAATAGATGTTGATCAACATTGGTTTGGTTTGGTTTGGTAGTTTTGTTTTACGGCATATCAACCCTTTTTGGGTTATTTAATGCCGAATCTGGTCATTATAGTAAAAGATTTATGCTTCAAGTTCTAAAAATAAAATAAAAAAGGGGAGGGAGAAAGGGAGAGGGGCTGTTGTTTTTGTTTTTGGTTTTGTAGAACATAATTAAGTTTTACAAAAAAAAAAAAAAAAAAAAACGTCAATGTAGGTGAATTTCGTCTCAGGGAGCCACAGGGCAGCCTGATCTGGTATCACCAGGATCAACATTGGAATAAGTATGTTTGACATAAGGTTTATTTTGAATTGAATCTTTTTAAATAGACATAGAAGTGCTGCAACACTGGTATGTTTGAGAAATTCATTTTTCCGGCCTGAAACGAATACGCTTCTAGTAATATATACGTGTGCGTTCGTGTTATTATTGATGATAATAACAACGCTTTACGTGATAGGTGAGACAAGGGGCTTTGTCCGTTGACACGTTACCTGCTGTTTCTGTTGCCAACCTTGTTCTAAGTTGCGGACCCCCATAACCTGCAGTCACACATTGATCAACATTAACTTGATGTATCCCCTTCAATATCAGCAAACAGTCGCTTCAAAGTCTTTTAGGGCTTCGTCAGTTGTGGGAATTATTTTCAATTTCCTTGAACTTGAACCATGTACCTTTAACTCGGCGTTTTTTTTAACAGAAGGTTTTATAATAATTTTCCCTTATTTCTAATTTTATGTACTAGTGCAGATTAGGACCTAAACTAACCCTGACCATAAACCTTACATTAAACCTACCCTAACCATGTCAGTACCAACCAAGTGGCGTACGTATTATAATTATATATATTATAATATATATATATATATATATATATATATATATATATATATATATATATATATATATATATATATATATATATATAAGTACTGTGTGGTAGGGCAGGAAAAACCAGCAGAGTGCTCGATTAATTAAGAAATCCGAGATTTCGAAGGATTAAGAGCGTAAATATTTATTTATAAAATACAGAAATTCAATGTAACATCAGTACCGTCGGTTTCAAAGCGGGAGGTACATCCCGATTATCGTCAGCTGATAAACATATTCAGGAATGAATATGTTTATCAGCTGACGATAATCGGGATCAACCTCCCGCTTTGAACCCGACGGTACTGATGTTACATTGAATTTCTGTATTTTATAAATAAATATATATATATATATATATTATAATATTATAATTATATATATTATTATATATATATATTATAATCACAAAAAATTGCTTTTATTTTGCATATGTAGTGGAAAAAATTTGAAGAAATTGTTTACCAATGTTTTTCCTGAGAATTTGAAATAATATTTAAAAATGTTGTTAAAAATTATTTTTACGTTACGAACTGCATCAATTTTATCAATTATTGTTACCTGATGATTGATTAAAAACATGAAAATTTACATTACTTGATTTAATTTGTAAAGAATTAATGTAATTTTAAATTTCATTAATTCTTTTAAAATAAAGTTAAAAGAGTATTTTTTATTTTAATCTAAACTAGTATTTTTATTTTAAGTGTGAAAAAGTAAATTAAAGTCAATGACCACACTGACAATATTCATTGAAAAAAATTAAAACATTAACAATTATTTATTAATAAACAAATAGAATTCAATTTTGAAATAAAATGTCATATTTTAAATGTATTAATTTATAATTGTAACAATTATTTATTATTTAAAAAGTTTTAAAGAATTAGATTGTTTTAAACTTTTTAACTAATATTTATTAATGACAAAATGACAAAAACAAAGAAAAACTTACGTTTTAGTTTTCCAAGTAATTGGCGATGAATTATGAAATTAATGAAATCGATGAATCTCTGAAAATAACATTTTGAGGCCGGTAGTAGGAGTTAGTGATGGTTGGAGATCTAATCCCGCCTGTTTATTACAGAGCAGGGCCACCATACCTCTCCAAGCCATCGTCAGTAGAAATTATCCAATTTTTTAAATTATTTTTTCGCTATGATACTGATTCTAAAATTTTTCAATTATTGGTTTATTTTCAATATTATAAGTAAAATGTTTTGCGCTGCTGATGACACGTAAGGGAAATATGATCCCGTCTCATTTTAAATTTACCCATAAACTCTAATCATTAAAATCACATTAAATATTTTATGCAATTATATTATTTTGAGGGGTAAAAATATTGATTAAACAATGCTTTATTCAATGATGATATCTCTAATTCAAAAAAATATTTTTCTTCGAGTTATAGTGATTTTATTAACACGGAATGTAGGGACTTTTTTCGTAATATATACAAAATAAGTTTTAAAAATTCTTTATTTTAAACATCTATAGTGTGTTATTTCTATAACAAAATTATGCATTTTTATATTAATACATAAAAATATAACTTTAGTATCGGTGTAATTTGTTTTAAAAAATAATAGATTTTTAATAAGATTTTTTTTAAAATAATGGTTTCATTCTATTTCGTGATTGTTAATCAATAAATATTGAAAATATTATTAAAATTGGTTGAGTTCTTAATTTTGGTGAATTTATAAGTGGAAGAAGGGTCAAAATGTTTTTACATTTAGGGAATCGGCCATTGATTTTGCACGTACTTATAATTTATTTAAATAACTTCAGCCATTTAGAAAGTTTAAACATCTAGTACGGTTTCCGATTTTTCAAGAATTGTTTATATAATATAACCGTGACAGTTATTAATCATAAATATATTATAATAATTAGTGATTTTTAATAGAACATTGATCTGCTATTGGTAACGAGCATTTCTTGGGAATTCTTTTACATTGATTAATGCATGGCAGGACGTCAATTCATAGATTACTAGGTGACATTTTAAAGAGAAATCAGTAAATGTATGTATATATATATTTATGAATATAATATGTCTATAAATATAAAAAAATTAACAGGATAAAACGAAATAATAGCAAAGAAACTTTACTTCCATTTTTAATTTCAAAGTAGTTTTTACATTTAATTTGATGAAATTCAAAACTTGTTTTTTAAGTGTTCAGTTTGATTATCATTATTATATGTCTAGTACGGAGTTTTCAACAATACAATTATTTAATTTTGTATGAAGGAATTGTTTACAAATAAAATTGTTAAAATTTACTTATAGTATCGGAAATTATTTTCAAGAAAAATTAGTAACAAATTCTTCCAGTATTCTTTGATAATTATGTTGTAACGCCTAATTTATTTCAAATTGTATGAAACTACAGTAATTGTAGACAGATCTGATTGAAGAACTAGAACTTACTAACTACTTACTAAGAAAACTCTTTTATGAAATGATAATGAGCAAGAAAATAATTTTATTTTGCTTTTGGTCATCCATATATAATTAAAACTTCGCCCACAATGCTCATTTTGGTAGATAAAATGACTTCCGTTGATAAAAAAAACAGATTCATGTTTCCTTATTTCTTAAGATAAAGATGAGTATTTTCCCAGTTCGATAATTTAATATTTAAATACATTATTTGACTAAAAAAAAAAACTTTCTATAAGTTTAACTTTTTTAGGAAGATTTAAAAACATAATAAATGAAAACACTTAAACTCGTAAGTATGCAATTATGTAATATACGCAGAAAATGATGACGTGTTAGGATACTATGTTTTTAAGGGGGTTTTACAGAACAGAAAATACACTTTGAGAAAAATAAATTAAAACTTATAAAAAATAATATCTTATTTTGACGTAGACCTGAGTTGTGATTTGGGAAGGAATAAATATTGTGTTCGTTAAGCAGATCAAATGTTATTTGCTAGCGGTGAAGTGAAAATCATCCATTAAGATGGTCTCTATTAATGGAAACGTGCTCGCGACTGGAAATATGTTACGTGGTATACTTTTCTCCGGTAACACCGTATGCAATGCAACACCGTGTTTACCACTAGATTTTTACACGTAGTCGAGTTTGTTTCTGGCAACAAACCACAGTATTTACTGTAGTAACGTGTCTGCCACTGGACGTTAATCGCGTAGTGAACTTTTCCTCAACAACACCGTTTTCAATACTAATCGTATGACCTTAACGCTTCGCGTTCTAAAACGCCTTCAGTAGACTTTAATTAAGTCTGTCTTTTATGAATGACAAAGCGCACCGGTTACTCGTAGTCTATACGTAAGAATAATTAAGTTCTAGCTCGAATTTGTTCTTTCTCAGATCGAGGTTCTCTAAGCTGGACAAATATGGAGTTTGTTTTATGTCGGCGACAAGGTAAGTCAAGACTAGCCCCACCACTAGATGCCGGTTCTGTCATATCACGCCCCTACAAAAAGATGCTTTAAAAAGTTACGTTTATACGTTAATATCGCAGACATACGTTATCTAGTCTAACATTGTTTTTCTAGTGTTTATGTGTTTATAGATAGTCGACTTTTCGTCGCCCGTGAGAATCTGATCGAGAAATTGGTCATCTATGTTCCATTAAATATTTTATAAGACACTTAAAACTGATGGTTTCTTTTTTACTTTAAGTTGGTGAGATACTGATTCGCCCAGTTCTTTGATTATTCCATTTTGCTTGAGGTGGTCCACAACTGTGTATATCTTTTTCGACAAACACTTTCAGTTCGGTATTGTCAACTGCAAATAAGCTCCCAAGACCCTCTTTAGATTCACAGTTGTATGAAAACATCACAAGATTTTCTTCAGATTCACAGTTGTATGAAAACATCACAAGATTTTCTTAGAAAAAAATCTGAGTCCCTATATACTTGCCTCCCTACGAGGGTAGACTTAGACACAAGATCAGATTTTAATATGGAGAAAATTAATATCCCAAAAGAAATCACTCTGGCATGTGACAAGAATAAAAATTGCCTCAGTTTGTAAAGACCTCCTGTTCACTGGTCGAGGGCAGAAAAGATACAGTGCATCACCAGAACAGACATCACGCCTTGCTACTAGTCAAAAGGCCAAGACTCACAATTAAATTTTAGTCTTTTGGGGGGCTAAAGTCATTTAGTGTTAGACTAACCAAAAAACGTGTATTTCACGTGGTATATGAAACATGAAAATATGTGAAATATAGCGGGATTTTCCTGGGGAGTCTTTGTTACCATAAAAGCGAAAATTCGAAGAGACCAGATCAGTTATTAGTTAACCGTTTTTGGTCCCGTAGTAAGCGGCCACTACATACTGTACTAGTCAACGCTAATATCACAAACTCGTGGCTGAAAATAAACAAAGTGACAAAAACTCAAAACTCGTACAATTCTTCCACGTGCGCTAGAATTACTTCGTCGTTGCAGTTAAAAAGAAACCCTCTCTCTTACTTTTCAGAAATATTCAAAAATCTCATGCATTCAATGTTTTATATTAATTAAACTTTTTTTATTTTTGTAGTACTCTGCTAGTTCATCCTTACATTTACTGAAGTTGGCATTTCCATAATAACCTAACAAAATTTGCAGCGTTCATAAGAGGCCCCTTGGCCAAATGTTCCGTTAATGTTGCGAGGTGTTGTTTCTACTCTTAATAAAGCATTGTTTGCTTTCTTTATATAATTATACTAGAAGAATAACCGCTACACGATGGGTAAATAAATTATCTTAACAGAACAGTTTTTCACTGCTTTTATTTTCCTTTACGAAGATTAAAATTAAAATATAATGATTCGGAATCTTATGCCTAGAATCCTTATTTAAATGTTGATCAAAATCCATTACATGGTTTTGATTCTATAAAATGTCTTTAATTTAAGCTTTAAGTTAAGGGGTTCTTTAGAATAAATTGAAATTCACGGAATCTTACTAAATTGGTGTCTAATGACTATGGATGAAGTTCAATGCAAATCTGAAATATTTCTCCCAAAATCAAACCAGTTCTAAGTTAGTCTATAACCGATATTCTGACCAAGTTTTGTGACGAGTCGTTAATTTATGTGGACGCTAGGCTGTACACAAACATGGTGAAAAACTCTACTGAAAAGCTAACCTCCACCTTGACGGAGGTAATACATTATGATCGTATTTAAATGTTGTTATGATCTATAGATTGTAGTTTTACTGGTACTTTAAAATCAATAAATATTTATCATTTCATTATTAGTACCAGCAATGGAAAATTAAGTTTTAAACTAAGAACAAAATTAGAAATTTTTTTTGGAAATCAGAAATTGAGCTATTTTTCCCCAGATCCTATACTGATTCCGATACCCTAAAAAGTTCTGATATTTCCGATTCCCGATTCTGATTAATAATTCCATCACTAATTTTAATGTTATTATGTTTTATCGATGTTAGTAGTTTAAAATCAATAAATAGTTATCATTTGATCATTATTACCAGCAATTAAAAATTAGGTGTTAAACAAAGAAAAGAAAATCCAAAGAATTATTTTCGGAATCGAAAATTCGGAACAAATTCTTCTCGATTCCGATACCGATGTCTATACCCTAGTAAGTTCAGGTATTTCAGATTCCCGATTCCGATTAATCGTTTCATAATTAAAGCGAGATTATATACTTTCCAGCCTATCTCTACACTCCGTAATACCTAGTGTGGTATTCGCCGTGGGAATGAGAACGTTTCTATCGAATTTAAAAGCGCTCGACAGTCGCATGTATATCCTGGTTAGGTGAGATGACATACGGCGCCTGGCATTAGCAAATTGTAACCCATCTGGCTCAATATAGCAGAACTTCGGTAATCTAATGGAAATCGGTGTGTTAACGTGATTATGCCTTATACATTTGGCCAAGATCAAAGTGTAGTATCTGTTCCGATGGATACTGCACCCCATAGGTGGGTCTGTCCTGTGCAGTTCTAGGAGGTCCACCCTCCAAGGTTTTGCCTCCCCTCTTTGGGGGGAGTAAGTTTATCACTTACTGCCTGAGGCGCCCCTACCGGAGAATGCCGACGGGGCTGTCCAGGCATTTTTGTAGGCCAGAGTGCTCACCTTCTCGGGCGCTGGCTATTCAAATCCCACTTTCCCGACCTTGTGTCACATCTTACCTTGTGGGAGGAAGATAAATAAAATGCCTTATACATTTGATAAAATTGTTTAAACGATTAATTAATTCTAAATATATTTTTTTTCGTTTTCACTTTATCGGGTTTAGTTGAAGTGAGACGGCACGTCCATACGCTGAAAGTGAGACGAAAAGTTGCCAAATTCCTCAATCATCTGACCACAATGAACCAGACGAAAAGAATAAAGCGCATTCTAAATTGTTTCGAACTAAAATATCGACAGCGGATTATACACCTGAAAGTCAACCGAAAACCTCTTTTATTTGAAGCGACGCTGATGGGAAACGTGGAATTAGTGAATTATCTGCTCGACGAATGTGGTGCGAATGTGGAACAAACCGGATACTGGAAGATGGTGACGTGCACTTCGCTATGGGCGGCGGCTTGGAAGAATTTCGTCCACGTCGTGGCTAGTTTGATCGAACACGGCGCTAATGTAAACTCTCGTAACAGCAGTAAGAGGACTGCTGTCAGCATCGTGTGTCGCAGCTTGGAACTGGTAACGTACTTTGTAAATCAAGGCGCCGACATACACATCCCCGATTGTAAAGGTCGAACGTGTCTCATGTACTCAATATATTCGACCAAAATCTGCCAGTTATTAATAAGTAATGGCGCGCAAGTTAACCAGACCGACCACAAGGGGAAAGACGCGCTGTACTTTGCTATACGGAAAGGAGAGTTGGAATCGGTAGAAGTACTTATTAAAAACGGGGCTGATATTCTCCGAGTTGGACCGAAACAAAACACCCCTCTTGAACTTAGCGTTCTGAACTGCAAGCCACTTTTAGTAGAATATTTTATCGGCATGAATTGCTACACGAACGAATCAATAGCTAACGCTTATGAGCTCTTCGGAAGCAGAGTTGTAACGGATGATTCCACACGGGCAAAGTTTTATTGGGAAAAGGCTTTGTGGATACGAAACCAGTATAATCTCTTTCCAAAACGCGTCCCTGTACATAGAAATCATCAATACATGGAAATTCCGCTGGGGATAGAATTCCAAACCATGGAGGTACTACAGGAAATATCGATCAACTATGAATCGATGTGGACGCAGTCGTTACTTATCCAGTTTCGGATTCTCGGACCTAAACATCCATACACTATCAATTCATTCTCGGAAAAGTTTAACTATCATATTTACTGTGCCGAATTCGAACCCGGCATATTACTATTAGAATGTCTGCTCCTCATTTACGCGAGTAATCCAGACCCTCTTCCATACAGTCTCTTGCATATGGCTTGGATGCTGAGGATCGTTGACAATAACTACGATATCGGACACGCTTACAATCTCACATGTTTAATCATCCGTTATTTAAGCACGGTCGGGATGGAATTTGTAGATTCTCTTAACCCCAACGACCGCCAAGACAAATTGATGGATGTTGAGAGGTACTTGATCGAGATTCTGCCACAGCTTGATCATTTGCTGTCGTTTGATCTCACCGAAGAACAAGACAGTCGGCTCAACGTCACGCTTTACAAGTTGATCCGACGTCAACCTAAAGGTACGGCTCAGGTCGGCTTACTTCACTTGACAATCTGTTTGCATCTATCTCCTAAATTAATAACCAGATTGATCCAATGCGGCGTTAACATTGACGAGCAAGATGATTTCGGAAACACAGCTGTCCATTACGCCATTGATCGCCACGCATCTGACCGACAACCTGATACGCTACAATGCCTCGTCGATCACGGTTGTCATGTTGACATTACGAACAAGAGTGGTGACTGTCCACTGAAATACCTTCAACAAAACGGCATTTTAAGAAATCCCACCAAATTGCAATGTATGGCAGCGCATGTCATAAAGAAATATAAAGTTCCTTACGCAAATATCCTTTCGAAGGAAGTTCAGGATTTCGTAAACTTGCATTGAAAATCAAAACAAAATCTTTAATAAAGTGAACAATGATATATTTTGGAATTCTAAACCGATTGGGGGCAGTTATTTACTTATCTTTGTTTAATTTTCGATGTTTGGGATGCTAAATATACGACATCGAATCTCCATTCATAGCAGCCATCTTGATTTTTTTACAAAGTGTAAAATAAATAAGCACTTCAAAAAATTCCAAAGCTAAAAAACTATGCGAGTCAATAGAAGATTAAATTGTCTTTCGTTTTATGAAAGCTATTCGTTGTAAATTTGTGTTTTTGTACACCCCTCTTTCACCTGTTAACTATACTGCACACTCGCCCTAATATAACAAAAATAACTAAAATACGAGTTAAGAAATAGAATACTATTAGGTCAATAGATTTTTTGGTTAATTTAACCGTCTTAAATAATGTATGGGTTCTTATTTTGTTGCGCTCCCACGAAGGCAGAATAAGACATTAAGTCGGTTTTAATGTAGGGCAAATCTTGGTGCACTCTGGATTGGGACACAAATTAAAATTGCCTGAATCTAGAAGAATTTATCTTTCAGTGACTAAAAATAGAACAGATGAAGTGTAGTATCACAAACAAAATAGAAAGTTTGCTAGTATATATTTAGATAGATAAATATAATCATGTTTAAACCTTCGAAATTACACCGAAATAAAAGCGAATGTGTCCCTATTTTTTGCTTCCCCACAAGGACAGAGTTAGACATAAGATCGATTTGAATGTGAGGAGAACCAACACCTCAAACATGGGTACTCTGGATTGGCATAAAATAAAAAAAATGCCCCAGTTTAGAAAGAATTTTCCTTCACTGACCGAGAACATAAAGATGCAAATATTTTATCTAACCTACGGTTGTATGTTAATAAATAAGGAATACGAATCTTTATTCAATAAGAAAATATTATTATCGATTAAGCATCAACTTTTTTTTTAAAAATAAAACTCCCTGTTCAAATTCTTGTTAGTAATTCAGAGCCGCTTCCATTGTTTTCCCCATAGAATTTTACATATTAATATACTTTTAGTATTTATGTAGATTCTCTAACTTTTATACCGATTATAAAACACACACATACATTGACATATATATATATATATATATATATATATATATATATATATATATATATATATATATATATATATATATAAAGCAATCCAACAAAAGATATAAGCGTCAACTAATATCTTATAATTAGTGAAACATCCGGATAAAAACTGAAGCTCAATATACTGGACTTAAGGATACTTTGCTTTAACTTTGAATTCTAATAAAATTTGATTGACACCTTATTTTATTACTTAAATTTATATTATAATATATATATATATATATATATATATATATATATATATAAAGATTATGAACCAATTTTTCAGATTATTAAAAAGTAAAAACTTAAAATAAGAGGTACGTGTTCAAAGTTTTAGTAGGGGGTAAATTAGCTACGTGAATTTGCTATAAAATATTAAACTTTGGAGTTGATATTTCCTGATGACATCTTGTAACAAGATTACCCCGGGATGATCGAAAAAGAGGAATAGTAAATAAGAATTATAACTAAAATTGTAACATAGTATAGGTAATGGGTGTGAATAGATGTTGCGTTTTGTATGCGACTATGATTTTATTGATAATTGCAAGGTTGAGACAAAAATGAAAATATAAATATTTTATTGTTTGTATTTTGAGGAATGTAGATTTACAAAGATGTGCTAAAAGTAATTGTCAGAGTTACGTCACCGATCGATATGGAATCAGAATAAACTTAGAGCGAGATCTGCAATCGAAATGAGCGGACGTTTTACCTTTTAATCCGTCTAGCTAGGGGATCAGGAGTTGACAGCATCTGTAAAGCAAAGGTGCATCAAGGAAGGTAGACATCATACTAAAATAAATCCTAAGTTATTAAAACAATCCTTGTTTCTATTCTTTATGTCTTTACAATATTAATCACTTTCTAAAATGTTTATTCAATTGTTTTAAAACATTTTCGGATCACTACATCGACTGAACAAAAATATCAGATTATAAAATTACAAATTGGAGGGAATTCCTGTAAGCTATAATAGGTTATGGTTAAACACTTTACATCATGATTGTATTCCCTTTTTTGTTTAATACGATGGAACGTACAACTATTATCAATGGATACTTGGTATCTGTCTGTTTGAAGCCAAAACTCTACTTATATCTTATATGGCATATCCAGTATCTGAATAGAGTTCCAGGGCTGGCTACTAAAATGGTGCAGGGTCTATGGGATCTGCACTATGAAAGCCGACTCAAGAAACTTGACCCTTTTCTCCCTTGAGCGCTGACGATTACGCGGTGATCTCATTTTGACCAACAAACCCCTCAATGGTCATTACAATATAACTCAACACCTATTATTGACTCTTGCATCAGAAAGAGGTCTATGCGAACGCCACAAGAAACTATTTCATCGCCGATTTCAATTGAACCGGAAGAGGGACGCTTTCTCAATCAGGATCTCTGTACATTGGAATAGATTTCCAGGAGAGGTAATAAATGTGCCAGAAAACCGGCAATTTAAGGTGAATTTGGGCAGGTGTTAATCTACTGTATCCTCTTTAGTGTAAATTTCTACCACACTTTCCCTACATGGCAACTGAAGCATGCTCGTTTTATTTTTGTCAAATTAATTGAATTAGATTTAATTGAATTGCATATTAATTCTATTAATTATACTAATGTGCTACCTTTCAGTGATCAATTCAATGAGGTAATGTAGTGTCTATTCTGTTGTCATGAAACCACCCCACTACACATTATCCTCTCCTTTGTGAGTAGTGTAATATATGTTTGTTTGTCATGATACCATCCTCCAATGCATTACCTTCTTTTTGTGAGTGGAGTAGTGTGGTATATGTTCTTTGATCATGATACCACCTTCCTAAAGTTTACCATATTCTTTTTTGTAGGGCGGTAGTGTATTATCTTTTCTTTTGTCATGAGACTATTTTCCCTGGCATTAACTCCAGCTGGCGGTAGCGTATGTCAAAATAAATTGTCACAATCGGTTGTTCATTAGCAAACTCAACATATAAGGAAAAACAATTATGAGAAACCTTTCCAACCATCGATTGTCATGGCTGATAGCAGCTTACCTGAGACTTCAACACTAAAACTCTTCGGCCTAACATTCACAGGTAATATGAATTGTTCTAATTCATATTACCTGTGAATGTTATAAGATACTGCCAAGTCTGTTGCTAGAAAACTCGTCTCACCTGACAGTACCATATATCTCTATAAAGTCACCATGTATATAGGATTGTTGCCACATCTGAGCTTGTGCACCAACCACTAGTTTATCCCTCTTAGACAGGATCCAAAAAAGAGTCTCTAATCTAATAGGCGCCACACTGTCCACTAAGCTCTAGCTAAGTCCTAACCCCGTAATGTAGTTTTAGCAAGTACTTCAATGAAATGTGTTCCGACGAACGTTTTTTTTACATTTTTTTAACATAGTTCACCCCAAACAAGGCACTGTAGACGTAAGGGGCTACTGAGAAGAAAGAAATGGCAGAAGGTTGGCGGATCAACCTAAATTGGGATCTGCGCAGCGAGATGTCTGTTTACATTAGTTTTAAATTTCTGCATGTCAGTACCGTCAGAAAAACAAGGGGCAGGGAGGGAGTTCCAGAGACACGCAGCACGAGGAAAGAAGCTATTTGAGTAGAAAGCTCTCCGGAATCTGGGGACCTCCACAGTGAATGGATGGGATTTTGTTGATTGTCGAGTTAGTCTAGTGAACTTTCGTCCTTGTGCTCCCTTAACGTAAATACCCCCGAAGAATCCGAAAAGCCAACAAAATCCTACACTTCACTGTTGAGGTACCCAGATGCCGAAGGCTTTACACTCTAATATCTTATTTCCTTGAACTTCTAACCTTCCGAATTATTTCTGTGCTCCATGTTTCCCTGACTGTATCAACACGCAGAAATGTAAATGTTATCTAAACAAAACCTTGTAGCACAAATCTTCACTTAGGATGCCTCTGTTAATATGACTTCTAATTCACAGTAGCTCCGTACATCTCAGTGGTAATATGCCTTGTTTGAGGTGAATAAAAGTGTTTTTTTTTAAACCCTGCTACAACCCGATACAACCAACCAACTTCCCTTGAGCAGAGGATTTGTTGTCAATCATGTGGTGAAGTTCTTCGGAAAGAGTATGATATTTTTATTTTATTCTAATGTGCAATTTACTGATAACAACAGTGTAAGATAACAATAGTAAGCATATGGCGTAAATTAACAAATGACGAAAATAAAGAAGAAAAAGAAAAAACTAAATGAATTCACTAATGTACAATGTACCGAAGTTTATCCATTAATTTGTAAAATCTTGCAAATTTTCGTTAAATTGAAAGCAGACTGCAATTTCGTTCTCCATTTCTCTCGATGTACTTAAAAATATCGATTTGCATTCTTAATCGGTTAAGCGCATAAATGTATAGATTAGTACACGATATACCAACGTTGACACAACGGGTCGTGGTTGTAGTGTTCAATATTAGTGTGTACATCAACTAATATTTATTTGATTCAAAAATATTATAGAATGAAATAAACTTGATTAGTCATAAACAGGATGCATTATAGATAAACTGTTAGCAAAGATCAAGCAGATAGATAGAAATTACTGATAAGTTTAGATTAGGGATTGATACGGCAGAATTTGCAATTGAGAGTAATCGTGGAAAGTTCCAAGAACGCAGACGTATTTCACTAGGTAAGCTATGGGCTAGGCTTACAGAACTTCTCTGTTTTCTCTATCCCTCTTCATGTTTTTAATTTTTTTTGCTTTTTGGTTTAATAGACGCTTATGGCCAAATAAATTACCTATCTTTTTTTAACACAGGATGAGTTTATAAATCGAATGCTAACAATGTTCTAAAGATGGCATGGCTTATACAGACTATACATTTTAAAACGGATTTATCATAATATATGATTATTTGTTTCAGTTCAAATTTCATTTTGCTTGAAAGATAATAGCCTAAAGTTAATGTCAGAAAAATGTATTTTTACGTCTGAAAATAAATATTAAAATGAAAACTGCACCGACTGCGGCTAAAAACAGATAAATTCAATGAAATTTAAAACTTTCAGAAATAAATTTTTAAATTCGTTTGGAAGATAAATATCAGTTTTCTGGAACTATTTCAAAGATAATTAGTACTCAATTTATCATAAAATGCTTTATTAAATGATGACCTCATGATTCGATGAATTTTTTTTTCTTCAAATTATATTAATTTTATTTACACAAGTATTTTTAAAAAAAATATAATCAGTATATTAAAACAGATGTTTTATTATTTACATCTACGGTGCTCTATTTCAGTAAAAATGAAAAAAAATAATTTGCTTTTTTACTATTCTAGCATCTAAATTTAGTAATACATTTTTACTAAGTTTTATTAAATAATGGACTGGTTATATTCCGTGAACATTACTTAATAAATACTAAAGATTTCATTAAATTTGGTTGATTTCCTGAATTTTGGTAAATTTTTAAATAAAGGGAGGGGTGTATTTTTAAAAAATTGCGATCGGTCATTCATTTTGCCTATACCGATCGAAAGCTAATTAATTTTAAAAAAATACAACCAACATTTTGTGGTTCAACTACCGGAACTGTCCCGAGTCAGAGAGATCATTGCATCATTCTATTGAACATATTTTGTTGAATATGACTGACAATTTGTGTTCGTATATGTTGTTTAGATGCTTCTACTTTTCGTGTTTGTTTTCCGCTTTCGAGCGGGAACAAGCCGATGGATCTGCCTATTCGCTTATATCCCTAGTACTTTTGAATTCGTTTGGATCCATCTTTAGGGGTGGATACTCAGTAAACAACATAGTGTTACTTTATTTATAAGTGGGTGTTTCAAGAATCACGTGATGGTTATAGTATCAATACGCTACTAGTGTTAGAATAATAGGCATTTTAATATGTTCTCACTATTATAGAAATCAATTCTATTGATGGATAGCTTTTTGTTTTAATGTGCAGGCCTTCTAATATACGTACCTTTGTTTGTTAGTTATATCTCTTAAAATGGAGATGTTTTCTATGAGGGGTTGTGAGCGTAAGTTGGATCACCACACCCTTGTCGAGATTAACAAAGCACTTATCGGACACCAGCGCTATAGTCCAACACTTAACTACCCAACATTCTATTCAATTTCAAAATCTCCTTGTAGAAAATGCCTCCATTTTAGAATGTGAAACTAACACAAAAAACTACATAAATTAGAAGCACTGACCATGGAGTCAAACGATTCTAAAAGATTTTAAAGGATCAAAACATTGTCCATCATTTTAACGATATATATATATATATATATATATATATATATATATATATATATATATATATATATATATATATAATGTATATGTGTAGAATTATAACGATAATTAAATTATCGTTTAATAATAATAATCTATCGTGACAGTGTAAAGCTACATATATTAAATAAAATATATATATATATTAAATTAAAAAAAAAAATATATATATATATATATATATATAAAATCAGATGGAAAACCAGATTACATGATACGAGACTTTTTCAAATAAATGAAAGTTATATTTTTGATTTTAAACCATATATTTCGGAATTATATGCCTCCTCAGTGTATAGTTATTTTTTCTTCATTGTCGATATCTATCGACGACGCCGTTCACGATTCCAGATTCCTCCCGAAAGAGATAGTTTTAAAAGCTCGAATAGGGGTAGCGATACGCTGGCATGTGTGTATTTATTGTAAGTAGTCGTGCAACAGTTATAAGCATCGGGTAGTGGAAAAATGTCTGTACACTGAGGAAGGCATGTTATGCTGAAATATATGGTTGAGAATAAAAAATAAATAAAGGTTTATTTTATTTTTAAAAAATCTCGCATAGTGTAACCTAGTTTTCTATCTGATTTCATATTTTTGTCTAACCGATGCTTATAAATGTAGCACGACTACTTTGACTATATATATATATATATATATATATATATATATATATATATATATATATATATATATATATATATATGGCGGCTGTCTATTCGATTTTGAGTGTGCACACTTTCTGCGTATCGATATGATACTAATTTAAAAAAAAAACACAGTGAGAGGCGCGGATAGTTCTGCTAGAGTTTTACAGACCAAAGAAGTGGAAATTGTCGTGATGATCTGGTTGGATGCCACAACTGAATCCACTTATTTCTTGTGCTGAATATTCTGTGCATTCATTCGTTGGTGATTCACCAAACCGGCACGTGACATGGTTACCAAATTACAAGCTGTTCTTTATTTTCATCCATATTCTCAAGGTAACAAAAACAAGATAACAAACACATTCACGTTCTTTTATTGTTTTGTTGGGAGAAAAGTGTAATATCTGTCCTGATTCAGCACTTCATCTATTCTGTCATCTGTCATTGAAGAAAACAACCTTCTAGACTGAGGTTACATTTATTTTTGTTCAAGTCCAGAGTGCCCATTTTAGAGGAGCTGAACTTTTTCTGCAGTAAAATCCGATCTTGTGTCTTACTCCGCCCTCCTGGAGAGGCAAGTAAATCGAAAAAAAAACGATCCACAATTATTGTAGTATATTGATTCTCTGTTTGTAGACGATTCGTTTCGTCTATACACTCTAGAGCCAACTAATTAAGCTTGGCTATTCATGAATATTCATTTTGAACATTTTTACAAGATAAAGTGTTTTTATCAAATTGTCATTTATATGAATACCGGATAGCTTCTTAATGAGCTGTCCGTAGCAAAGCTATTCGTTTGGCCTGATGTCTGTTACATTGTTGCGAAGTGATATTTTCCCACTGTTCTGATTTATCTTCCTCCCACAAGGTAAGATGTGACACAAGGTCGGGAAAGTGGGAAAGAACTAGTGCTCGAGAATTTGAGCACTCTGGCTGTTTAAAAATTGCCTGGGAAGCCCCGTCAGCGTTCCCCGGTAGGGGCGCCTCAGGCAGTAAGCAATAAACTTACTCCTCCCCAAAGAGGGGGGGGCAAAGCCTGGGAGGGTGCACCTCCTAGAACTGCACAGAACCGACGTAAATCCAGGCCCGAAGGCCCGGACGATACCGGTTTATTAGGCGGGGTAAAAAAAAACCTCACTGTTGTTTTACTACCTCCAAGATTGACTATTTGTTGTGCAAATTGTATAACAGATAAGTTTCTATTAACTGTGCCCCACAAGTTTCCGATCGGGTTAAGCTCAAGACTTTGTCCGGACCAAAATATTGTCTCAAAAAAGTTACCATTTAACCACTTTTTGATTATTTGTTAAGATTGAGCTGTCGCATAATCATGCTGACAAAAAACAATTTTCCTGAAATGGGAACGAAAATACCTTTTGAGCTGTCAGAATTTAGAGTTTTTTCGAAAATACAAATGTATACTTCGGTTTTGATAATCTTATCATGCAGAATTAACCCCAATACCAAGTGATAAATATTCACCTTAAATTATGATTTCTCAATTCCCCTGCTTAACTGTAATTTGACGACGATTAACCCTGAATCTCTCACCTGATCTTTGAACACACTGTTCGAGACCATCACTCACAAGAGAAAACCACGACTCATCCGACCAAATAACTCTCTGAAGCAATGTCTAGGAGAAAGTTCTATGCATCGCCTTTATGATATATCGTTATCTGTCAACATTCCGGCTATTGTTTTTCGGAAAGAGATTTACCGTCTCCTGTTTTGAACTAATTGGCCAAATTTGTAATGTTATCTTTCCCGTAACGAAAAGCTTTCATTTTTTAAGTCTTCAGTTATCTCTTCTTGTTGATGATTTGGGGCAACATGGACATGTCTTCTTTTCTACATTACTGGCTTGTTCGTATTGTTTACCAATTCTTTGAACTTTGCAAATGGAAGTAGCAAGTTTTTCCTTGTTTGTGATGGTAAAAATTGGTTTATACTCCAAGCTTCCTTTTCTCATCTCAACAATTCTGGTTTTCGTAATTTAATCCATATTTTTATTTTTAAGTTACATGTTATATCAAATATTAAGAGATGTTTAGCAGCTCTGACACTTACTCGGAAATAAGAAGATCTGATATCAATAAAATTACTTGAAAACACAGTATAAACAAAATTATTGCAAAAATTAGCCAGGCTCATTTTTTACGAATTAATACATGACGTCATCCTTTTGTAAGTTGAACATTAATTACATCATAACGCATCTCCTCCCGATGTCTTCAACCTGTTTCTGAGATCATTCCTTTTTTCAGGTTATAAAGGATTTTTCGGTCTCTTGAAACTCTGTTTAAGTGGATGTGATGCCACCCTTTTGTGACGTTATAGCATATATATATATATATATATATATATATATATATATATATATATATAATACATAAAATATATATACCAGTAGTCTTGTATGTGACTTTTTGGCCAGGATCAAAGTGTAGTATCTGTTCCGATGGATACTACACCCTATAGACCGGTATCGTCTTGGCCTTCGGGACTTGATTCCGCCGGTCTATGGGTTTGTCCTGTGCAGTTTTAGGAGGTCCACTCTCTCAGGCTTTGCCTTCTCACACTTTGAGAAGGGGTTAGTGTATTGCTAATCGTCTGAGGCACCCCTACCGGGGAATGCCGACGGAGCTGCCCAGGCATTTTTTTAGGGTCACAAGTGGGATTTGAAAAGCCAGCGCCCTAGAGGAAGAAGAGCACACTGACCGTCAAAAATTCCTGTTATGGGTGCCTGAGGCGATTAGCAAAAAACTAACCCCTTCACAAAGGTTGAGAAGACAACGCCTGGGAGTGTGGACTTTCTAGAACTGCACAGGGCAGTACCTCAGACCGACAGAATCAAGGCCCGAAGGCCAAGACGGTACCGGTCTACAAAGTGTTGCATTCATCGGAACAGATACTACATTTTGATCTCAGCCAAAAGGCCGAAAAAATATATGACGAACTCTGTTCTTACAGTCAGAATAAGTCTACACTCGTTTGTACACGGTAATTGGGTTGACTCAGATCAGAAGGTCAGGAAAACATCGTTAATAGATGAGCAGTTGTGGGGAAAGAGGGTACTGTTGTTTATATATTTCTATTTCTCTTCACGCAGTTTGATTCTTTTTTCAGTTTGCAAGGGGCATCTGATTATGTGAGTTGCTTTCCGCACTCAAGGATTTTTCCATATATTTCAGCTGTGTTCATGTGTGGAAACACTTTTTATGGTATCAATCTTCCATTTGTTTCCAATTTCTCCTCGTTTACTTCCCTGTTGTTGGCAATGTTAAAGTGTTCCTGGTATTATTACCTTCGCCAAGGCAGAGGTTATACTTTCAGCCGTGTATTTGTTTGTGTATTTGTTTGTGTATTTGTTTGTGTATTTGTTTGTGTATTTGTTTGTGTACATTCTAGCGCCAACATCGCTTGACCAACTGTCATAAAACTTGTTCAACTGATTTAATTTTTTGATATCTCGGATGAAAGTCAAATCTAAGGTCGTAATTTGACGGAATTTCCAAATGTTATATATAGATCTGATACTTTTTGATAACACAATTTCACACTGATATAGTTTTTGAGTTATCAACGTTACGTTAGTATAACTTTGGGAATACTTCATACAATATGGAGAAATATGGCCGAGATAAAATGTGTGCTTATCCTCTTGTTGTCATGTGGGGTATGCTGTCCCACGACTGAGTTATATTCTTGTTCGTATTATCATTGTTTTCGTCATGTTTTTGCTACTTTTGCATTTTCAGCTGAGAATCACTTGTGCCTGTTTCTGCCTTCTTAACAAACGCCTCGAGTCACGAACAGCTTCTTGAGAAATGGCAGGCGTTAGTCTTCAGAATCTGCTGAAGCTCTAAACCCAAGCGGCTACAATTACCTCTTCACTCTGCAGAAATAAACATAGATCCATCATCGATGTGTTATTCAACCGTAGCATAATCTGTTTCGGAATATTATCAACTTCTTAGAACAACTAAAGAAAGGACAATTCAGCTAAATTCCTATGCAGAGATTCAAAAGTTGTATATACTAGTAGAATACCCGTCCCAGGAAAAGTATAGCAATATAAATAGCATTAGTTCGACATTTTAATTAGCCACGCGCCTAACATGTTATTAGTTCCAAATACAGAATCTCATCACCCATACGTACTTTTAAAAAGTTATAAATTTGCCGCATAGATTGAACTCAGCAGACATGAATAAGCAAGTCCAACTCTCCGCCTGAAGACGATTGAGAGAGTCAGTCGAAAGTATTCGCCAAAAAAATGGAACAAAAAGAAACACCCACGGAGCCTTCATTCGACAATTCGATATGAAATATGCGAAGGATTATCCGAAATATCGAGAAGATAAAAAACTAATTAAGCACAAACATTCTGTTCTACAAATGAAAACAAGCTGTTTAAATAAACACAATTTAAATAAACACAATTTAAATAAACACAATTTAAATAAACACAATTTAAATAAACACAATTTAAATAAACACAATTTAAATTACACGATGCAGCAGTACAAAATGAAACAGATAATCGGAACTTCAGAGTTAACTTAATTAAGCGAGAAATTGTCATTGCCCAATATGTTATTTAGCAACAGACCTCTGAAAATTAATAGAACTTTAACGCAAACCTAGTAACATTATCACTGTGTGTGCCTTAAAAATAAAATTGTTTCCAAATCTTCACTTTTTCTTAAGACGTTCGCTAACACGAACGAAACCGGTCAAATCTCTCGTTTTTGTTTTTCTCCTGCATTTTAACTTGTTTTCTGTTTTTCATTTTTCATACACACAAACACACACACACACACACACACATATATATATATATATATATATATATATATATATATATATATATATATATATATATACTTTGCCATCTCTTCGATTAGTTGCTGTGCGGCATTGCGCACGTACAGTACTCTTTAAACCGACTCTAGACTTACATGAACGTTCATATATGTCAAACAAAACTTTCCTTCTGCTCGTACAGCAGCTTTATTATGAATCCCCGAATGTATTGCTAGGCAACTTTTAGATTGACGGCTGAGACAACAAATATGATAACTTAGCACTGGGGGTCGTGTTTGTATAGCTACCTCATGAAACTGTTGATCCTGTTTTTTGTTGTGTTATTTAAAATGATTTACAAGTTAAGCGCTTGCCAGATAAACCTATTACATACAGTGGACTTCAGTTGTTCTTGTATATTCTCTGATACTATACTTTCATCCTGCTTTCTTAAACACACACTTGAAGACAACATGATTTACAAACCCTTACATCTTTCTCTGAAATTTTTTTAGCATAGTGATCGGTCTTCCGATTGTTCTTTCCTAGTTATCTACATCAATTTCAAGTAGTTTCAAGTTGTTTTAGGTAATCTTTTAATCTCTTTCTTGATTAATGTTGTGGTATACTCCCTCTATCTTTCTCGCCATGACACAGCTATTGAAGGGGTCTTTCGTCCTCCATCTTAACCAGCGCATCTGATTTTGAATGATTTTCATTTCTATATTGGTGCTATTTGATCGTTCAAGGACTACAGTGTCAGGCATAAGAGTCTTCCAGTTGATGTGAAGTATTCTCCGAATACAACGTTGATGAAATTTTTCTAATAGGTTGAGGTGCCTTTTATATACAGTCCAAGTCTCTTACCCATATAGCAGAGTAGTAATAACGCATGCTTCGTAAACACTAATCGTTGTCTTTGTAATTCCACGATCTGAACATACACGTTTCTCAGATTTGCCCAAATCAGAACTTGCTTTGGCTATTCTGTGAGTCATCTCTGCATCAAACGTACTACCAAGATACACAAAGCTTTTGGTAACCTTTAATCTCTTCCCATCAATCAAGATGGTTGGTTCAATATATAGCATTAATAGGAGGGGAATGCATAACATAGCTTTCTTGAGACCAATGGTAAGTCCAAAAGCTGTATATGCACTAGATAACTTCTTCATAATCAGTTCCATGTCGTCCTCTGCATGTGAAACAAGGGATGCTTCATCTGAATATAGATGGTTAAGTAAAAAATTCTTAAAGGTTTTCTACTTTGCGCTGAGGCTAAAAAGTTTGCCTGATGTACGAAACCGAATGTTCAACCCAATATCGCAATTCTCAAAAGCATACACGAGCATCATAGCTAAATATATGGAGAATCATGGTGGCATAAGGATATCACCTTGTTTTACACCTATATCAACTGATATTGGATCAGACACTCGGGCTGTCATGTTATGGTGTAACTGGTGAAGCATCTCCTCGACGATGTCCTTTTGAGAAGGACTATTATTAAAACCTGACGAGTGGGGATGACATTTTCAGATGGTGAATTACAACTAATTAAGACTAACTTGCCAGCTTGTCCTGTAAATTTGTTGGCTATAATTAGCTGTAATTATACTTAAGGGTGTACTACGGCAAGATGCAGTTGCAGGAAACATGACATTGACTGTTCAAACTTGTGTGGTAATTGCAAAGGCCTCCACTGCAGCAACTCACCACGATCAGATATCGATGATGATGAAGTTACCTTTGACTAGTTCTTGACAGGAAATGTTCTTTGGTTCTTTGGTCCGTTCATGAACTTGTTCTGTGGTGGTTATGCAAGGGCCTTGCTCCAGCATTCGACCAACTAACTATTTATTTATTGTAAATTGTACTTATTTTGTACCTATTTTTAATGAAATGTCAGGCATTAATGTGACAATGGTTGCCTTGACAAAGGCTACATAGTCTGTTTTTGTACCTTTTATATTCATATTTGTGTAAGAAATTAAAAAAAAATATGAAAACAATGGCAGGGGCTAGTCATTTTCTGGTGTTAGTTTATTATTAAGCATATAGCTACCTATCATTACAATTTAAAACACCAAAAAAATGTCAAGCTGAGTTGGGGTGAGCCCTGTTTGGGTTTTCATGCAAAAAATATTTTTTTAATTTCTTATTTAATAAAGGCTTTTTGTCAGGAAAAACGTTTAGTTTTGTCAGTAATTGTCAGAAATAATGGACATACTTGTCAGGAAATGTCAGGAATTGTATACTTCGAAATTTTAATATTGTTAAGTTTGATTTTAAAGATGGCGCCCGTTGATCCTTTCCGCAAGACTAATTTTGGTAAACTTTTTTTCATCTGAAAGAGTGGTTATTCATGCTTAATATCGAAGTTAAAAACCTTTGTTAGCAATTTGTTTGAGGTGCATCCACATTTTGACTAGACTATTATTTGGGAAGCCCAATATGATCTCTTCCAGTTGACATTTTTTCGGAATTAGCGCTAATTATCCTACACGGTAACGTGAGGTGTCAGACTAAAGGAGCGACTGGGCGGGGCCCAAAATACTGAAGCAATTAAAGTAGTGCCTCCTTCAATAAGACAACGTTTTAGCTATTATCAAAGTGCAGTATTTGTTCTGATATCAAACTCCATTTCTATTCTGTCCTCAGTGAATGCGAAATTCTTCTAGCAATTTCAAATTTGGTCCCAATTCAAAGTTCCCTTTTTGGGGAACTGGACTTTCCCCACATTAAAAGCCGGTCTTGTGTATAACTCTGCCCCTGTGTGGATACAAATGAATAGGGATATTGTAGATTGTTTTTTATTTCATAGTCCAAAACGAGTAGATATGCCGTTTAAGAAAAGAAAATAATCCGTGTATCTTATTTACCTCGTCTCCAGGAGGTTAGATAAAAGGTCAGATGTAGTTTTGAAAAGACAGTGCACTAGAATTATTGCACTCTGGCCTACCAAAAGCATGGGCAGCCCCGTCGGCATTCCCCGAAGTAGCACCTCAGGCGATTAGAAATAAACTAACCCCTTCTCATAGAGATAGTAAAGCATGAGAAAGTTGACTTCCTAGGACTGAACAGAACCATACCGCAGCTCCACAGCAACAAAGTAATTGTCGGACTGATTGTCAGGGACGTATCCCCGACTTGCTTGGACACCGACTACAACTGTTCCAGATGAGTACTCATGCATCGTTGACGATAAGTCATGTGTTTTGACATTAAACAGCGTATAAAAGGTGGATATGCCATACAACTTTAACTCTGGATTCCGCAAACAACTCCCTCCCAAATTCCCCATTGCGGACTGAAACCACACTTGATGACGTGGTCATCACCCCATCTCATGTCCGAGAGATCATAAAAGCATGGACACCTCCAAGACCTGTGGGTATGATCTTATACCAGTAATCAAGAAATACTCTGCTGAACTGGCCCCATGTTATCTCCAAACTCTACAATAAATGCCTTGCCGAATCTTGCTTCCCTGATTGCTGGAAAATTGATGTTGTGGTACCAGTCTTCAAGACTTCTGGAGATACAAATGACTCTCAGAATTATCGCCCCCTCAGTCTAGTCCCGCTCTTCGCTAAAATGTTTAAATCCTTAATCAATTTAACGATAATCCGGCACCTCGTTAATGCTAAGTTTCTTTCAGACCATCAGTATCAGTTTAGGAAAACACTATCTACTGCGGATATCCTAACGGTTATCCTACAACGCATATACCATGAACGGCATAAAGCAGTTGAAGCTAAAACGGTAGCGCTTGATATATCAAAAGCCTTTGACAAAGCTCTACTATCGTCATGTGGGCAAAAATGGACGCGCACATATCTGAGATAATGGCTAAATCCAGTCTGTAGTGGAATGTGGTCATAAACGGATGGTAAAATGTAATGCTGCTAAGACAAAGCTCCATTATTTAAACAACTTCAAGAGACCTCCTCAACCACCGATGTCCATGGCAAATAACACCCTACCTGAATGTCTAACGTTCAAACTCCTTGGCCTAACATTCACAGGTAACATTAATTTGAATAAATACATTGAAGACATTGTCAAGGATGCTGCAAAGAAAGTGGGATCCCTCTACCGTGCTAGAAAAATTATCACATCTGACATTATCCTATATATCTACAAAACCACCATCCATCCATGCATGGAGTATTAGTGTCATATCGGGCTGGTGCACCATCAACTCGTCTGTCCCTCTTAGACAAGATCCAAAAAAGAGTCGCTAATCTAATAGTTCCTTTACAATCTCATAAGCTCTAGCCCCTGTCCTATCGCCGCAATGTTGCATCCTTGTGCTTGTTTTACAAGTACTTCAATTGAATGTGCTCAGATGAACTTGCTGCTCTGGTGCCCACTCAACGTAAATACACTCAATCAACACGACACTCAGCTAAATCCCATATATTCACTGTGGAGGTCCCCAGGTGCAAGAGAGCCTTCTACTCCAATAGCTTTTTTCCTGTTGCTGCCGGCCTTCGGAACACCCTCCCTGCTCCCTGTTTCCCTGACTGTACTGACATGCAGAAATTTGAAACTAATGCGAACAGGCATCTCGCTGCACAGCTCCCTATTTAGGATGACCCCCTAAACTTTCACCCTTATTCTCAGTAGCCCTTTACGTTTACAGTGGCAACTTGCCTTGTTTGGGGTGAAATATGTTCAAAAACAAAATGTAAACTGACAACCGCAACCGATCAGTGAAACATTTACGATTAGGCTGTGTGTGTTTTGCATTAAATGTATATTAAGGAACAAAGTGGAGTATATGTTTTGATGCTACACGCTATATTTTATTAAGGAACAAAGTGGAGTATATGTTTTGATGCTACACTCTATATCTTATTAAGGAACAAAGTCGAGTATATGTTTTGATGCTACACGCTATATTTTATTAAGGAACAAAGTGGAGTATATGTTTTGATGCTACACTCTATATTTTATTAAGGAACAAAGTGTAGTATATGTTTTGATGCTACACTCTATATTTTATTAAAGAACAAAGTGGAGTATATGTTTTGATGCTACACTCTATATTTTATTAAGGAACAAAGTCGAGTATATGTTTTGATGCTACACTCTATATTTTATTAAGGAACAAAGTGAGGTATATGTTTTGATGCTATACGCTATATTTTATTAAGGAACAAAGTCGAGTATATGTTTTGATGCTACACTCTATATTTTATTAAGGAACAAAGTGTAGTATATGTTTTGATGCTACACGCTATATTTTATTAAGGAACAAAGTGGAGAATATGTTTTGATGCTACACGCTATATTTTATTAAGGAACAAAGTGAGGTATATGTTTTGATGCTACACTCTATATTTTATTAAGGAACAATTTGAGGTATATGTTTTGATGCTATACGCTATATTTTATTAAGGAACAAAGTCGAGTATATGTTTTGATGCTACACTCTATATTTTATTAAGGAACAAAGTGTAGTATATGTTTTGATGCTACACGCTATATTTTATTAAGGAACAAAGTGGAGAATATGTTTTGATGCTACACGCTATATTTTATTAAGGAACAAAGTGGAGTATATGTTTTGATGCTACACGCTATATTTTATTAAGGAACAAAGTGGAGAATATGTTTTGATGCTACACGCTATATTTTATTAAGGAACAAAGTGGAGAATATGTTTTGATGCTACACGCTATATTTTATTAAGGAACAAAGTGGAGAATATGTTTTGATGCTACACTCTATATCTTATTAAGGAACAAAGTCGAGTATATGTTTTGATGCTACACGCTATATTTTATTAAGGAACAAAGTGGAGTATATGTTTTGATGCTACACGCTATATTTTATTAAGGAACAAAGTGGAGAATATGTTTTGATGCTACACGCTATATTTTATTAAGGAACAAAGTGGAGTATATGTTTTGATGCTACACTATATATTTTATTAAGGAACAAAGTGGAGTATATGTTTTGATGCTACACGCTATATTTTATTAAGGAACAAAGTGGAGTATATGTTTTGATGCTACACTCTATATTTTATTAAGGAACAAAGTGGAGTATATGTTTTGATGCTACACGCTATATTTTATTAAGGAACAAAGTCGAGTATATGTTTTGATGCTACACGCTATATTTTATTAACGAACAAAGTGGAGTATATGTTTTGATGCTACACGCTATATTTTATTAAGGAACAAAGTGGAGTATATGTTTTGATGCTACACTCTATATCTTATTAAGGAACAAAGTCGAGTATATGTTTTGATGCTACACGCTATATTTTATTAAGGAACAAAGTGGAGTATATGTTTTGATGCTACACTCTATATCTTATTAAGGAACAAAGTCGAGTATATGTTTTGATGCTACACGCTATATTTTATTAAGGAACAAAGTGTAGTATATGTTTTGATGCTACACGTTATATTTTATTAAGGAACAAAGTGTAGTATATGTTTTGATGCTACACTCTATATTTTATTAAGGAACAAAGTGGAGTATATGTTTTGATGCTACACTCTATATTTTATTAAGGAACAAAGTGGAGTATATGTTTTGATGCTACACTCTATATTTTATTAAGGAACAAAGTGGAGTATATGTTTTGATGCTACTCGCTATATTTTATTAAGGAACAAAGTCGAGTATATGTTTTGATGCTACACTCTATATTTTATTAAGGAACAAAGTGGAGTATATGTTTTGATGCTACACGTTATATTTTATTAAGGAACAAAGTGTAGTATATGTTTTGATGCTACACTCTATATTTTATTAAGGAACAAAGTGTAGTATATGTTTTGATGCTACACTCTATATTTTATTAAGGAACAAAGTGGAGTATATGTTTTGATGCTACACTCTATATTTTATTAAGGAACAAAGTCGAGTATATGTTTTGATGCTACTCGCTATATTTTATTAAGGAACAAAGTCGAGTATATGTTTTGATGCTACACTCTATATTTTATTAAGGAACAAAGTGGAGTATATGTTTTGATGCTACACGCTATATTTTATTAAGGAACAGAGTCGAGTATATGTTTTGATGCTACACGCTATATTTTATTAAGGAACAAAGTGGAGTATATGTTTTGATGCTACACGCTATATTTTATTAAGGAACAAAGTCGAGTATATGTTTTGATGCTACACGCTATATTTTATTAAGGAACAAAGTGGAGTATATGTTTTGATGCTACACTCTATATCTTATTAAGGAACAAAGTGGAGTATATGTTTTGATGCTACACGCTATATTTTATTAAGGAACAAAGTGGAGTATATGTTTTGATGCTACACTCTATATTTTATTAAGGAACAAAGTGGAGTATATGTTTTGATGCTACACGCTATATTTTATTAAGGAACAAAGTCGAGTATATGTTTTGATGCTACGCGCTATATTTTATTAAGGAACAAAGTCGAGTATATGTTTTGATGCTACACGCTATATTTTATTAAGGAACAAAGTGGAGTATATGTTTTGATGCTACACGCTATATTTTATTAAGGAACAAAGTGGAGTATATGTTTTGATGCTACACTCTATATTTTATTAAGGAACAAAGTGGAGTATATGTTTTGATGCTACACGCTATATTTTATTAAGGAACAAAGTCGAGTATATGTTTTGATGCTACACTCTATATTTTATTAAGGAACAAAGTGGAGTATATGTTTTGATGCTACACGCTATATTTTATTAAGGAACAAAGTCGAGTATATGTTTTGATGCTACACGCTATATTTTATTAAGGAACAAAGTGGAGTATATGTTTTGATGCTACACGCTATATTTTATTAAGGAACAAAGTGGAGTATATGTTTTGATGCTACACTCTATATCTTATTAAGGAACAAAGTCGAGTATATGTTTTGATGCTACACGCTATATTTTATTAAGGAACAAAGTCGAGTATATGTTTTGATGCTACACTCTATATTTTATTAAGGAACAAAGTGGAGTATATGTTTTGATGCTACACGCTATATTTTATTAAGGAACAAAGTCGAGTATATGTTTTGATGCTACACGCTATATTTCATTAAGGAACAAAGTGGAGTATATGTTTTGATGCTACACGCTGTATTTTATTAAGGAACAAAGTCGAGTATATGTTTTGATGCTACACGCTATATTTTATTAACGAACAAAGTGGAGTATATGTTTTGATGCTACACGCTATATTTTATTAAGGAACAAAGTGTAGTATATGTTTTGATGCTACACTCTATATTTTATTAAGGAACAAAGTGGAGTATATGTTTTGATGCTACACTCTATATTTTATTAAGGAACAAAGTGGAGTATATGTTTTGATGCTACACGCTATATTTTATTAAGGAACAAAGTGGAGTATATGTTTTGATGCTACACGCTATATTTTATTAAGGAACAAAGTAGAGTATATGTTTTGATGCTACACGCTTTATTTTATTAAGGAACAAAGTAGAGTATATGTTTTGATGCTACACGCTATATTTTATTAAGGAACAAAGTGTAGTATATGTTTTGATGCTACACGCTATATTTTATTAAGGAAAAAGTGTAGTATATGTTTTGATGCTACACTCTATATTTTATTAAGGAACAAAGTGGAGTATATGTTTTGATGCTACACGCTATATTTTATTAAGGAACAAAATGGAGTATATGTTTTGATGCTACACGCTATATTTTATTAAGAAACAAAGTAGAGTATATATTTTGATGCTACACTCTATATTTTATTAAGGAACAAAGTGTAGTATATGTTTTGATGCTACACTCTATATTTTATTAAGGAACAAAGTGTAGTATATGTTTTGATGCTACACGCTATATTTTATTAAGGAAAAAGTGTAGTATATGTTTTGATGCTACACTCTATATTTTATTAAGGAACAAAGTGGAGTATATGTTTTGATGCTACACGCTATATTTTATTAAGGAACAAAGTGGAGTATATGTTTTGATGCTACACGCTATATTTTATTAAGAAACAAAGTAGAGTATATATTTTGATGCTACACTCTATATTTTATTAAGGAACAAAGTGGAGTATATGTTTTGATGCTACACTCTATATTTTATTAAGGAACAAAGTGGAGTATATCTTTTGATGCTACACGCTATATTTTAATAAGGAAGAAAGTGTAGTATATGTTTTGATGCTACACTCTATATTTTATTAAGGAACAAAGTGGAGTATATGTTTTGATGCTACACGCTATATTTTATTAAGGAACAAAATGGAGTATATGTTTTGATGCTACACGCTATATTTTATTAAGGAACAAAGTGTAGTATATGTTTTGATGCTACACTCTATATTTTATTAAGGAACTAAGTGAGGTATATGTTTTGATGCTATACGCTATATTTTATTAAGGAACAAAGTAGAGTATATGTTTTGATGCTACACGCTATATTTTATTAAGGAACAAAGTGTAGTATATGTTTTGATGCTACACGCTATATTTTATTAAGGAACAAAGTGTAGTATATGTTTTGATGCTACACGCTATATTTTATTAAGGAACAAAGTGGAGTATATGTTTTGATGCTACACGCTATATTTTATTACGGAACAAAGTGTAGTATATGTTTTGATGCTACACGCTATATTTTATTAAGGAACAAAGTGGAGTATATGTTTTGATGCTACACGCTATATTTTATTAAGGAACAAAGTGGAGTATATGTTTTGATGCTACACGCTATATTTTATTAAGGAACAAAGTGGAGTATATGTTTTGATGCTACACGCTATATTTTATAAAGGAACAAAGTGGAGTATATGTTTTGATGCTACACTCTATATTTTATTAAGGAACAAAGTGGAGTATATGTTTTGATGCTACACGCTATATTTTATTAAGGAACAAAGTGTAGTATATGTTTTGATGCTACACGCTATATTTTATTAAGGAACAAAGTGTAGTATATGTTTTGATGCTACACGCTATATTTTATTAAGGAACAAAGTAGAGTATATGTTTTGATGCTACACGCTATATTTTATTAAGGAACAAAGTGGAGTATATGTTTTTATGCTACACGCTATATTTTATTAAGGAACAAAGTGTAGTATATGTTTTGATGCTACACGCTATATTTTATTAAGAAACAAAGTAGAGTATATGTTTTGATGCTACACTCTATATTTTATTAAGGAACAAAGTGGAGTATATGTTTTGATGCTACACGCTATATTTTATTAAGGAACAAAGTGGAGTATATGTTTTGATGCTACACTCTATATTTTATAAAGGAACAAAGTGGAGTATATGTTTTGATGCTACACGCTATATTTTATTAAGGAACAAAGTGGAGTATATGTTTTGATGCTACACTCTATATTTTATAAAGGAACAAAGTGGAGTATATGTTTTGATGCTACACGCTATATTTTATTAAGGAACAAAGTGGAGTATATGTTTTGATGCTACACGCTATATTTTATTAAGGAACAAAGTGGAGTATATGTTTTGATGCTACACGCTATATTTTATTAAGGAACAAAGTTTAGTATATGTTTTGATGCTACACTCTATATTTTATTAAGGAACAAAGTGGAGTATATGTTTTGATGCTACACTCTATATTTTATAAAGGAACAAAGTGGAGTATATGTTTTGATGCTACACTCTATATTTTATAAAGGAACAAAGTGGAGTATATGTTTTGATGCTACACGCTATATTTTATTAAGGAACAAAGTGGAGTATATGTTTTGATGCTACACTCTATATTTTATAAAGGAACAAAGTGGAGTATATGTTTTGATGCTACACGTTATATTTTATAAAGGAACAAAGTGGAGTATATGTTTTGATGCTACACGCTATATTTTATTAAGGAACAAAGTGGAGTATATGTTTTGATGCTACACGCTATATTTTATTAAGGAACAAAGTGGAGTATATGTTTTGATGCTACACGCTATATTTTATTAAGGAACAAAGTGGAGTATATGTTTTGATGCTACACGCTATATTTTATTAAGGAACAAAGTGGAGTATATGTTTTGATGCTACACGCTATATTTTATTAAGGAACAAAGTGGAGTATATGTTTTGATGCTACACGCTATATTTTATTAAGGAACAAAGTGGAGTATATGTTTTGATGCTACACGCTATATTTTATTAAGGAACAAAGTGGAGTATATGTTTTGATGCTACACGCTATATTTTATTAAGGAACAAAGTGGAGTATATGTTTTGATGCTACACGCTATATTTTATTAAGGAACAAAGTGGAGTATATGTTTTGATGCTACACGCTATATTTTATTAAGGAACAAAGTAGAGTATATGTTTTGATGCTACACGCTATATTTTATTAAGGAACAAAGTGGAGTATATGTTTTGATGCTACACGCTATATTTTATTAAGGAACAAAGTGGAGTATATGTTTTGATGCTACACGCTATATTTTATTAAGGAACAAAGTGGAGTATATGTTTTGATGCTACACGCTATATTTTATTAAGGAACAAAGTGGAGTATATGTTTTGATGCTACACGCTATATTTTATTAAGGATCAAAGTGGAGTATATGTTTTGATGCTACACGCTATATTTTATTAAGGAACAAAGTGGAGTATATGTTTTGATGCTACACGCTATATTTTATTAAGGAACAAAGTGGAGTATATGTTTTGATGCTACACGCTATATTTTATTAAGGAACAAAGTGGAGTATATGTTTTGATGCTACACGCTATATTTTATTAAGGAACAAAGTGGAGTATATGTTTTGATGCTACACGCTATATTTTATTAAGGAACAAAGTGGAGTATATGTTTTGATGCTACACGCTATATTTTATTAAGGAACAAAGTGGAGTATATGTTTTGATGCTACACGCTATATTTTATTAAGGAACAAAGTGGAGTATATGTTTTGATGCTACACGCTATATTTTATTAAGGAACAAAGTGGAGTATATGTTTTGATGCTACACGCTATATTTTATTAAGGAACAAAGTGGAGTATATGTTTTGATGCTACACGCTATATTTTATTAAGGAACAAAGTGGAGTATATGTTTTGATGCTACACGCTATATTTTATTAAGGAACAAAGTGGAGTATATGTTTTGATGCTACACGCTATATTTTATTAAGGAACAAAGTGGAGTATATGTTTTGATGCTACACGCTATATTTTATTAAGGAACAAAGTGGAGTATATGTTTTGATGCTACACGCTATATTTTATTAAGGAACAAAGTGGAGTATATGTTTTGATGCTACACGCTATATTTTATAAAGGAACAAAGTGGAGTATATGTTTTGATGCTACACTCTATATTTTATTAAGGAACAAAGTGGAGTATATGTTTTGATGCTACACGCTATATTTTATTAAGGAACAAAGTGTAGTATATGTTTTGATGCTACACGCTATATTTTATTAAGGAACAAAGTGTAGTATATGTTTTGATGCTACACGCTATATTTTATTAAGGAACAAAGTAGAGTATATGTTTTGATGCTACACGCTATATTTTATTAAGGAACAAAGTGGAGTATATGTTTTTATGCTACACGCTATATTTTATTAAGGAACAAAGTGTAGTATATGTTTTGATGCTACACGCTATATTTTATTAAGAAACAAAGTAGAGTATATGTTTTGATGCTACACTCTATATTTTATTAAGGAACAAAGTGGAGTATATGTTTTGATGCTACACGCTATATTTTATTAAGGAACAAAGTGGAGTATATGTTTTGATGCTACACTCTATATTTTATAAAGGAACAAAGTGGAGTATATGTTTTGATGCTACACGCTATATTTTATTAAGGAACAAAGTGGAGTATATGTTTTGATGCTACACTCTATATTTTATAAAGGAACAAAGTGGAGTATATGTTTTGATGCTACACGCTATATTTTATTAAGGAACAAAGTGGAGTATATGTTTTGATGCTACACGCTATATTTTATTAAGGAACAAAGTGGAGTATATGTTTTGATGCTACACGCTATATTTTATTAAGGAACAAAGTTTAGTATATGTTTTGATGCTACACTCTATATTTTATTAAGGAACAAAGTGGAGTATATGTTTTGATGCTACACTCTATATTTTATAAAGGAACAAAGTGGAGTATATGTTTTGATGCTACACTCTATATTTTATAAAGGAACAAAGTGGAGTATATGTTTTGATGCTACACGCTATATTTTATTAAGGAACAAAGTGGAGTATATGTTTTGATGCTACACTCTATATTTTATAAAGGAACAAAGTGGAGTATATGTTTTGATGCTACACGTTATATTTTATAAAGGAACAAAGTGGAGTATATGTTTTGATGCTACACGCTATATTTTATTAAGGAACAAAGTGGAGTATATGTTTTGATGCTACACGCTATATTTTATTAAGGAACAAAGTGGAGTATATGTTTTGATGCTACACGCTATATTTTATTAAGGAACAAAGTGGAGTATATGTTTTGATGCTACACGCTATATTTTATTAAGGAACAAAGTGGAGTATATGTTTTGATGCTACACGCTATATTTTATTAAGGAACAAAGTGGAGTATATGTTTTGATGCTACACGCTATATTTTATTAAGGAACAAAGTGGAGTATATGTTTTGATGCTACACGCTATATTTTATTAAGGAACAAAGTGGAGTATATGTTTTGATGCTACACGCTATATTTTATTAAGGAACAAAGTGGAGTATATGTTTTGATGCTACACGCTATATTTTATTAAGGAACAAAGTGGAGTATATGTTTTGATGCTACACGCTATATTTTATTAAGGAACAAAGTAGAGTATATGTTTTGATGCTACACGCTATATTTTATTAAGGAACAAAGTGGAGTATATGTTTTGATGCTACACGCTATATTTTATTAAGGAACAAAGTGGAGTATATGTTTTGATGCTACACGCTATATTTTATTAAGGAACAAAGTGGAGTATATGTTTTGATGCTACACGCTATATTTTATTAAGGAACAAAGTGGAGTATATGTTTTGATGCTACACGCTATATTTTATTAAGGATCAAAGTGGAGTATATGTTTTGATGCTACACGCTATATTTTATTAAGGAACAAAGTGGAGTATATGTTTTGATGCTACACGCTATATTTTATTAAGGAACAAAGTGGAGTATATGTTTTGATGCTACACGCTATATTTTATTAAGGAACAAAGTGGAGTATATGTTTTGATGCTACACGCTATATTTTATTAAGGAACAAAGTGGAGTATATGTTTTGATGCTACACGCTATATTTTATTAAGGAACAAAGTGGAGTATATGTTTTGATGCTACACGCTATATTTTATTAAGGAACAAAGTGGAGTATATGTTTTGATGCTACACGCTATATTTTATTAAGGAACAAAGTGGAGTATATGTTTTGATGCTACACGCTATATTTTATTAAGGAACAAAGTGGAGTATATGTTTTGATGCTACACGCTATATTTTATTAAGGAACAAAGTGGAGTATATGTTTTGATGCTACACGCTATATTTTATTAAGGAACAAAGTGGAGTATATGTTTTGATGCTACACTCTATATTGTATGTCCTCGGTCAGTGAAGGAGAAATCGTTTCAGACTGAGGCAATTTTTATTTTTATTCCAAACCAAAGAGCCTCTTTTTAGGAGATAGATTTTCCCCCGTCAAATACCAAAATGTTGTCTATCTCTGCTCACGTGGGGAGGCAAGTAAAATGGGTGTATATGCCGTAAAACAGAGACATTAAACAAATCAATTAATTTTTAAACATTAAATCACCTTCCAAAAAGGCTGATATGCCGTAATTAAACAAAGTTAAATAGAATTTAAAGTTTACATCTGAAACAACGTAATTACCAACTGATGAAGATCCTACGGGGTTTCTTTGCATTTAATAATGCAGTATTTTTGTTCGTTCATTTTTACTGTGAAAGATATCGATCAGGACCGTCGAGGTTTAAGCAAAGCAGGTGCGAAATAATCCCTTTTTATGTTCTTCTTCTCTCAATACAACAAGGGTCAATTAGTGCCTTTCCTAACACAATGATTGTATTTTGTAGTTGAAATAAAAAACAAATAACGTGGACTTAAACTTACGCTACCTCGTGGAAGATACCGTTATTAGGAAAACAGTCTTCTTTAATAAAAAAAAAACCTATTAAGATTGGTGGAAATTTGCTTAGGAAATTAAAAAATTATTGGAAACAAAGAGAGAAAATTATAAAACTAAAGGGAACAGAGAAGTGAACAGTGTCGTTTGAGGGGGGAGGCGTCTAGCGAAGTAGGAATATTGATTCTGGGCGGATTCTATATCTCGATTTTTTTTTAGATGAGGATGGATCATTTGTATTATTTAAATTATTAAGACTATTGTTCTCATTTTGGGTGTTTTTTTATTTAGACTTTTGTACTCATTTTAGGTGGTTTTTTTTATTTAGACTATTGTTCTCATTTTGGGTGTTTTTATTCAGACTATTGTTCTCATTTTGGGTGTTTTTTTTATTTAGAATATTGTTCTCATTTTGGGTGTTTTTTTATTTAGACTTTTGTACTCATTTTTGGTGCTTTTTTTATTTAGACTATTGTTCTCATTTTGGGTGTTTTTTATTCAGACTATTGTTCTCATTTTGGGTGTTTTTTATTTAGACTATGTTTCTCATTTTGGGTGTTTTTTATTTAGACTATTGTTCTCATTTTGGGTGTTTTTTTATTTAGAATATTGTTCTCATTTTGGGTGTTTTTTTATTTAGACTATTGTTCTCATTTTGGGTGTTTTTTTATTTAGACTATTGTTCTCATTTTGGGTGTTTTTTTATTTTGACTATTGTTCTCATTTTGGGTGTTTTTTTATTTAGACTATTGTACTCATTTTGGGTGTTTTTTTATTTAGACTATGTTTCTCATTTTGGGTGTTTTTTTATTTAGACTATTGTTCTCATTTTGGGTGTTTTTTTATTTAGACTTTTGTACTCATTTTGGGTGTTTTTTTATTTAGACTATTGTTCTCATTTTGGGTATTTTTTTTATTTTGACTATTGTTCTCATTTTGGGTGTTTTTTTATTTAGACTTTTGTACTCATTTTGGGTGTTTTTTTATTTAGACTATGTTTCTCATTTTGGGTGTTTTTTTATTTAGACTATGTTTCTTATTTTGGGTGTTTTTTATTTAGACTATGTTTCTAATTTTGTGTGTTATTTTATTTTGACTATTGTTCTCATTTTGGGTGTTTTTTTATTCAGACTTTTGTACTCATTTTGGGTGTTTTTTTATTTAGACTATGTTTCTCATTTTGGGTGTTTTTTATTTAGACTATTGTTCTCATTTTGGGTGTTTTTTATTTCGACTTTTGTACTCATTTTGGTTTTTTTTTATTTAGACTATTGTTCTCATTTTTGGTGTTTTTTTATTTAGACTTTTGTACTCATTTTGGGTGTTTTTTTATTTAGACTATTGTTCTCATTTTGGGTGTTTTTTATACAGACTATTGTTCTCATTTTGGGTGTTTTTTTATTTAGACTATTGTTCTCATTTTGGGTGATTTTTTATTTAGAATATTGTTCTCATTTTGGGTGTTTTTTTATTTAGACTATGTTTCTCATTTTGGGTGTTTTTTTATTTAGACTATTGTTCTCATTTTTGGTGTTTTTTTTATTTAGAATATTGTTCTCATTTTGGGTGTTTTTTTATTTAGACTATGTTTCTCATTTTGGGTGTTATTTTATTTAGACTATTGTTTTCATTTTGGGTGTTTTTTTTATTTAGAATATTGTTCTCATTTTGGGTGTTTTTTTATTTAGACTATGTTTCTCATTTTGGGTGTTTTTTATTTAGACTATGCTTCTAATTTTGTGTGTTATTTTATTTTGACTATTGTTCTCATTTTGGGTGTTTTTTTATTCAGACTTTTGTACTCATTTTGGGTGTTTTTTTATTTAGACTATGTTTCTCATTTTGGGTGTTTTTTATTTAGACTATTGTTCTCATTTTGGGTGTTTTTTATTTCGACTTTTGTACTCATTTTGGGGTTTTTTTTTATTTAGACTATTGTTCTCATTTTTTGGTGTTTTTTTATTTAGACTTTTGTACTCATTTTGGGTGTTTTCTTATTTAGACTATTGTTCTCATTTTGGGTGTTTTTTATACAGACTATTGTTCTCATTTTGGGTGTTTTTTATTTAGACTATTGTTCTCATTTTGGGTGTTTTTTTTATTTAGAATATTGTTCTCATTTTGGGTGTTTTTTTATTTAGACTATGTTTCTCATTTTGGGTGTTTTTTTATTTAGACTATTGTTCTCATTTTTGGTGTTTTTTTTATTTAGAATATTGTTCTCATTTTAGGTGTTTTTTTATTTAGACTATTGTTCTAATTTTGGGTGTTTTTTTATTTAGACTATTGTTCTCATTTTGGGTGTTTTTTTATTTAGACTATTGTTCTCATTTTGGGTGTTTTTTTTATTTAGACTATTGTTCTCATTTTGGGTGTTTTTTTATTTAGACTTTTGTACTCATTTTGGGTGCTTTTTTATTTAGACTATTGTTCTCATTTTTGGTGTTTGTTTATTTAGACTATTGTTCTCATTTTGGGTGTTTTTTCACATTTTGGCCAATGTAACCACCGACCTTTATCAGCTGCATCTCGTTGAACTCGGGAATCTTTATGAACTTTAAATTGCATTTAAGTTTATCTACTAAATGCCATATCAACCTTTTATTTTGAAATGTTGTTTAAAGTTGAAAGTCAAATCCTTATGAGTCACTTAAGACTCCACCCGGTCATGATGGACGAAACTTGAGCAATCTTCCCTCGGATCGAAAGTCATTGCAGATTTCCGAGTTCAGCATAGAAGATCCCCGATTTCTGCCAGATGCACGTGAAGAAAGTTGGAGTTTATTCGACCGGAACACTGAGAGAATAGTAATCCGAATAATCATAGTGATACATGAGTGGATACCTTTACTGGTGTAGATATTAGTTATATTTTCTCAAAGAAGTATAGCGTCATGTTACAAACCGGGATACGTTTCAGACAAAGATCATGCGATTTACTTTTCTTGCATAAGTTAAAATTCAGTAGAAGAGAAGGCCATGAAATTGACTCCGATGTAGAATTGGACTTATGTCAAGGTCAGTAGCGGTTTTGAGGCAGCAAAAGAGGCGTTTAAAAATAGTCCGGTAACCCGATAATAATTAAGCAATTTGCTTAAAAGTAATTTAAACAATTCTCTTTTCCCTTGACCTTACAGCTTACTAGACGATCGTTGCGAATAAGCAATTTATCTTCTAATATTAAGTTGTTGAATAAATTAATTGAATAGTTAATGGGATAACAGTGCCAGCTACCGTAATTGTCATCGATCGGTGGGATCGCGTTAACATACGCTTGCATGACGACGTCGAGTAGACAAACATATGATGATGTTGAGTTGATTGAAGTTTTATTAAATAACTTTTGGGGAGTACATGATAACGAAGGGTCGTATCGGTTACGGCTATTTCTGTTATGTAACAAGAAGTTACGACTCGACGTCGTTATGCGGGCGTGTGTTAACGCGATCCCACCGATCGATGAAATAATACAAATAGATGGGAAAATTTAAATAAAAAAGTTAGTTAAAAAATGATAAAGAAGAAATACGAAAAAGAAAGAATAAATAAATAAAAAAATAAAGCAAGACTTTATTTCATTTTTTACTAGTTTGACCCATCGCACGGCGTTGCCCGGGAGAAATATAAAAGAATGAATTAAAATTTGTCAATATCAGAGAGAACGCAAATAGATTACCTCGGACAATTTTAATGGTTAGAATAATTGTCGGTTTAAAATTTTAGAAAGGAGAAAAAGGATAAGAAAGGAATAAAGGGAGGAAAGAGATGCGGTTTTAGGAGTCTTCCTGCCCATCCCATGGTACCGGTATTTCTCAAACACCCGCTCTATCTATGATAATGAGCACTTTTAAAATTAATTTCTTATTAACACCACCCTCCTCCACCCGTTATCGTTGTATAGAAATTCCCTTTTTTGTGAGGAAAGAAAAAAGAAAGATGAGTATGCCTCCTGAGCACTACTGAAACACAAATATTATCAAGGGAGCCTGCAGAGCACTAATAAACCATGTGTGTTGGAAGAGAAATAATGATATTCACAATAGTTAAAGTAATACATATTACATTGATTTATTTTCAAATTACTAAATAATAACGTTGAATTTAAAAAGCTCGACCCATAGTCCTCCCTTCTCCCCTCCCTCATAGACAAAAGTTTGACAATGTAAAAAAAAATTGTGTGAGTCGACTGGTCACGAATGCGAGTAGAAACTCTTTTGAAAAATAGGTGACTTCAACGAAGCCTGTAGCTGCCATGCGTTTTATTTTACGATCCGCCAGAACGCGACCAAATGTAGGGTCCACCAATCACACGTTTTGGGTAATTTCTATACGAAGTAATCAATGTTTCCGTTTCCAATTTTTGGATATTGTGCGTATGAAAGGTGTAGGGTTCAGAAAATGTCAACTTTATGGTTCTGTCGAGTATTTAGGCGTATGTTTACTTAATTCGAGGGTCGAGTCGCTGAAGAAATTGTAGCCGCCATGTTGAATAATGAAACAATGTAAGGAACTATCTTCGTTAATTGCATTCTCTAAAAACTGGAATGAGTATAACTGTATACGTAAAAAGTAAAAATTACGTAATCCGATATTCTCTAAAATCAGCGGAATTAAGGGAGCGTCAATTAAATGTGTGTGGAATGTATTATATTATGTATTAAATTAATGGCAGACGAATAGTAAATAATAATAAAGGTAATGTTTTTAAAAAGTAGACGCTGTTTATTTGTTCCCGGTGTCGTTGGGGCGAGTGACAGAAGAAAAGTTATAGTGGGAAAAGTTTTTCTACCACCACTATGCGGTATGTTCTTGGGAGAGTCGAAGATTGTATGCCAAAAGTTAAATTTAGTGTTTGCTGGAAAAAATAATACCAAATTTATTATAACAGGCTCGAGTGAATAAGCGTAATATAGTGGTTAGTTTAGTAGTCTATGATGCATGTAGGTATTTTCCTATTCTTGACAAAGGTACAGAGGAGAATCGTCTTAACTTTATATAGAAATTATATAAGGTAGAGGTTATATTTTAAATTAATAGAAATGTAAATAATTAGAAGATAAAAAGTCTCTAAGAGAGTAAGTCTGGATATACCTAGAAGTAATGGTATAACTCGAAAATATAATTCTATTCTTAAGGGGAACGCGTATCATGAGTAGCTGTATTTAAAACAAGCAACAATTTTGATGGGTGGGTAAACTTAATTCACATATATAGAATACCGGAGGAGAACAAGGAATTTTATAAATTTAAAGGAAATTAGAGATATAGGAGAAGATCCCGATTATAAAGATATAGAGTAGAAGAATGTCACATGAGTAAAATTAAAAGCGATATACCACAACAATGACCATATAAAAATATAAATAGAATAAAGTAATATATATATATTTATATATATATATATATATATATATATATATATATATATATATATATATATATATATATAAAGAATTAAATTCAAATAATAAGAACCATTATTATAAAAAATATTATTGTAAAAATCATTATTATTAAAGTTTTTTTTAAATTATATATATATATATATATATACATATATATATATATATATATATATATATAATCTGCCGGAAGAATTTCCGAATCAATTATTACGATGTTTTTTCTTTTCTTTACAATTTGACACATTTTCTTTCTTTGTTATTTCTTTGTTATTTCTTTTTTAACTTCGCCGATTAAAACGATATTTTATATGAATGGGAACACTGGTGAAGGATAATTTTTTTGTCATTTGTGACAGAGTGTGTAAACTAGTATATATATGTATAAATATATATATATATATATACATATTCACATATATATATATATATATATATATATATATACATATATACATATATACATATACATACATATATAAATATATATATATATATATATATATATATATATATTACATTGATTATTGTTATATATTTAACAATGTATTTATTAGATTATATATATTGCCTGAACTTTCGCTTATCTCTTCTGCAGGTGTTGTTAAGGTTTCACACTTAGCCTATCCTCACTGTTTTTTCAAAGCAACCAGTTCTTTTTATCAATATTCTCATCAAGTTTGTTGAAAAACATCAAGAACAAATACCAGGGAGATAGTCCATGCCTATAAGAGCAAACATGGCTGCCAATACAATAGCCAGTCGAGTTAAATAATCTTTTAATTCTAATCATTTAGATAATGTGTAATGGACGACATCGATAAAATCAATAAATATTATAAGCCTCTAACTAAATTTGATTGTCACATAAAATTAAAAGATAAATAAGGTAATATATATATATATATATATATATATATATATATATATATATATATATATATATATATATATATATATATACAGGTGGGCAAAAATAAGGGTCCTATTTTTAAAAATTCATAACTTTTTTATTTATTGATTTTTTTTTTTTTTTTTTTTAGAATAAGTAAAGGACCCCTTCCGAAGCAAGCATGAGCCGTATTAACCCTAAGGAACGTACCCTCATTTAGAAAACATTATTTTTGCTTAAAAAACTCAAAACAGTGTAAAAAAAAAATACTTTAGTTTTTGTAAGTTTTAAGAAGTGTTTTTCGGCTAAAATTTGTTTTGTTTATTTCAGAAAATCTCGGAAGGGTCAGTCTACACACACATAAAGTTTGGTGAGTTTAACTTTTATTTTGTGGAAGTTATTCAAATTCAAGTTATTCAAATTTAAAGATAGGACCCTTATTTTGGCCCACCCTGTATATATATATATATATATATATATGTGTGTGTATATATAATTAAAGAAATGTAAGGCTTAAACTTAAGTGGTCTTAAGAAGAAATTGAAATTCAGGGAACTTTGCTTAATTGGCGGTTAATGAGTGTTGATCAAATTTAATGCAAGTCTTAAATATTTGAATACTCAAATAATAGGTTGTGTCCATATTATTTCCTTTAAAGTCCTTTCTAACTTCACAAAAATCGTATCTGAATTTTCACACAGAGCTTATGCTCTCTGTCCTTAAATTTCGGACATGTTATATAATCAAAGCCATGTAATGGAGTTTGATCAAAATTGGAATAAGGATTATAGACATAAGGTTTAGTAGCATTATATGTTGATTTTTATCTTCGTAAGGGGGTATATATAATTGTTTAAAATCTGTTCTGTGTGAGCAATCTAGTTTACCTATTCTAGGACAAGCATTCTTTTAGTTATATATATATATACATAGCGTATTATTTTTATTATTATGCTATATTAGACAATATCTTTATTATATTCTATTTATTTCCTGAACGTTCACTTATCTCGTCTGCAGGTGGTCGTATCAGTTTTGTTTCTATTATACTCGCCTTTTTCAATGTAATCTCTTTTTTTATCAATATTTTCGCTGAGATAGTTTATAAAAGACACAAGGGAGATAATCCATAGCAACCTGAATGAAACATGGCCGCTAATACCGGGTCGACCAATCGCGAAGAAGCATCTTCTCTTCTCGCCATCATCTCTATTCACCTTATAGAAACTAAAACAAAAAAAAAAGACATAAAAGCACTCTTCGCGTTTTTTAATTGTTTCCGGCATTCGAACACCTGAGCCTACCGAGGTGTTTTAATTGGTTTTATCTGCGTGTGTTTTACCGTAAACGAATCCACTTCAAGTAGGAGGTCTCCTGCTCTTTCCTGGACCTCTTTAAAAAATAATTCTGGGTGTATGACAATCAGCATTGGTAGTGGATCATTTCTAAAACATTGCACGTTCTTAGGTCTAATTAAGTTAAACTTAGACGACAAACAAACAAAAAGAAAATTATACTAATAATGAGTAAATAACAATTTTTAACTGAAATAGGCCTTATTTGATTAAAATACAGAATAGTTAACAGTGAATAACTTATAAACAAATGAGTTATAGCAAACAGAGTAGAATTTAATTCTCCGTATACTTTTAATGTATAGTTAATCTTGGTAATTTTTTTGTTTCACAATTTTATTTGGATGTCCGTTGGTCAATAAGAAACACAAAATAAAAATGGCGGCCTAGATTAACTTCACAAAACTTATGCGATTAATTATGGTATTACGAGGGGTATTCTTGGGGAGAGGGGCTTGCTACTCGAACTTAGCGTTAGTGTTAAGATAAATAATTTGGTTACTATCTTTTTAGCATAAAGTCAACCAAAGTTAAGTTATCAGCCCGCCTGAAATAAACATTATTACAGTTTCCACAGCTTAACATTATACAGGTCACTAGATAATTTTATTCTACTGCGTTTTTTAAAAATTAGTTTTTGTTTTTATTTTTGTTTACCGAGACTTGACTGTAAATTATTCTGGATTTTTACCGCTTCATTTAAGTAATTCGATGTTTCGATACAAAAAGCAGATATGGATTTAGGCTAACAATATCTGTTTGCAATTCCAAAGTTACTATAAATTGTAAATTTTTTAGATAATAGTGTAATTTATATATATATATATATATATATATATATATATATATATATATATATATATATAATTTCCCGGGCATAACAGTTTTGCAGCAATTGTATGTCCTATTACGAAAATAAAAATGAATAGATAATGATAATAAACAATATGTCTAGTATCCTTACTCGAATTTTATATTAAAATCCATTATATGACTTTACATCTTTAAAATGTCTCAAATGTAAAGCTTAAGCTTAAGGGTTCTAAAGAAGGAACTAAAATGCAGTGAATCTTGCTTGATTGGTGTCTAATTACTACGAATCAAATTTAATGCCAAATCTGAAATATTTGAATTTTGAAGGTTCTGTCCTATATTTGATCATCATTAAGGTTTTTGATCAATCCTGGAGGAGGAACCCCTCACTGATTTCCTTCCATCTTGTTTTGTCCATAGCTAGGTGTGGCCATATTAGACCCAGTTGGCTCTCGAGCTCGTCTTTCTCCAACGGGTTTTTAGCCTTCCTCTTGTTGAAAAAGATCAGTTCTCTTGGCGAGACCAGACAACGAGCCTCGCTACTAATGAAGACAGGCTACAATCCACTTGTAAGCACGCCTGCTGTCTCCCTGCAATAACAAGCTTAACCAAAAACACACACGCACACACGCATACTAAACTTTAAGGACAAAGTTAACACATCGTGTCGTTTCAAAACTTTTTTTATCTTTCAAACTTTATTGTTAAATTTTACATTTTTGTAAAATTGTTTACATATAAAAGTTTTATTCTTTTACTTGCAGTTTCTTCTTTTATTAGCAATATTATATTGTTAAAAGTTAGCACTCGCTAACTGGTGATCCTTGTAATTCAGGACAAAGTTAGACATAAGGTCAGTGCTAAATGTAGGAAAAAAACAACTCCTCCCCAAAAAAGAACTCTGGATTAAAACAAAAATAAAACTTGTCTTAATCTAGAAGGATTCCTCCTTTAGTGACCAATGGCAGAATAGCATCAGAACATATACTACACTTTGGTCCTAGCCAAAAGTTATTTGCATAAATCTGGTCGTTAATACTTTTATAATAAGGGCTTCGGCCCTCCTCTATGATACCCCCATACTTTGCTGACCCTTTTAGGTGTTGAAATATGCACACATATCTCTTATTACACTGAAGAAGGTCGTTGGAAGCGGCCGGAAATTCTATTTGTTAAGACATTTTAAAAAGAGATTTTATTTTGCTATACGTCAACATATAAAAATCTAAAATAAAAAATATATAAACATTTATATATATTTTACATTATTTTTATACACACACACACACACACACATATATATATATATATATATATATATATATATATATATATATATATATATATATGTGTGTGTGTGTGTGTGTGTGTGTGTGTGTGTGTGTGTGTGTGTACTAGCATAGCTACCCAGTGTTGCCCAGGGTAGAGTGTGGGATATCATCATATGCAACATCGTGGGAGGGAGAGTTTACTTTAACAGCAACAGAGATGCTGTCAGCTAGATTACTTACTCACGGAGCTATTCAGATATATGTTAATACTCTAAAACTAACGCAAATAAATAGATTCATTTCATTGTGTAACATGTTTGAAAATTGTCATTAGCTTCTTTAATAGGCAGCCAGAGACGCAAGAATATTTCCGGTATGTTCACATGCAAATTGTGCATGTGAATACAATTATATTGAAAGTACACTTCCTAGTATGTCTTCGTTTTTAGGGGCAGGCATGCACAGACAGAGAGGTGTTCTCCTTTATTACATATATATATATATATATATATATATATATATATATATATATATATATATATATCATTTGAATCAAATGGAAAATAGTTTTCAGTGGAGAGGTTGTGTCCCGAGGACCATCTTAGTATTATCAAAGTTTGCTATCCAACAAAATGTCAGTACTTACGTCATCAATTCTAAGTTTCACCGGAGACTCCCATGACTGACGAAAGTTGACGAAAGTTAACGAACTTAACCGAACAAACTGAATGTATTATTATTATTTTTTTTTTTTTGCGAAGAACTTATTTAACGAATAAAACTATTTATTTTATCTTGTATTTAAGTTTATGCTGTAATGCTGTTTCGGTACTTCTACACAATACGAAAAGAACTGTTCTCTTAACCTAACCGTAAACTAACCGTGACCTAACCCTAATCTTACCCTAAACTAACCTTAGCCATAACCTAAATATACCCTAAACTAACCTTAGCCATACCCTAAATATACCCTAAACTAACCCTAACACGCCGTTTAGTAAAGTTAAATGAATAGGTATCCAAACAATTACAAATTAAATGGCTATCCAATTAATAAGGGTATCCAAAATAGTACATAAAAGTTGGAATTTTATCTTTCTATTTTTTTATGGAAATCGCTCCAGACAAGGCATGAAGCAACTCGGTGTAAGGAGCTAAAACATAACTTCAAGGTCAAAAACTATCCAACGATAAGTTTTAGATGGATAGATTACGACCCAGCAACAGCAATTCTTACCCCTTTATCCAAAACATCGCTCATGGAATCTGAGGACTAAAAGAAAAAATAAGGGAAGCGAGAGTTACGGGTCTGCTGATAGTAAATCCAACGTCCAGTTTCTACTCTCCTATTGAAAAGTAGTCGTCTGGCAAAAAAAAAAATACAGCGTCTTTGTTTGTATATTTCGGTAAAAGTCAGATTTGATTGTATTTAATCTTAAAGTTACGGCTGATATTATTATTTGTACTCACTTGGAGTTCTCACACAGATCATCGCTAGTGATTGCTCACCGACAACAACCATTTCTGATAATTGTTGAATCTATTGACAAAACATGAATAATTTTTTTTTAAATATATATTGTCTGACTTTCTGACATGGTCTCGGTTGTCTTTGTGGCATGTTTCCGTTTTTTTTCCTTCTTCCTCACTCCCACCTCCCTTTTTCCCCTCCCACCTCCCTTTTTCCCCTCCCATCTCCCTCCTAATTTATTTCTCAATCGCCAAACTGAGGATTTGCAGACGTTATAATTTGAATTTTCAGTTTTCATAGATGATTAAAAAAGAACTTAGGGTTAAGCGTCTGTAAGGGGACCCTGACAAATTGACCTGGTTATGATATATCCACCTCCCCATGCCTGTATACCTTCAGTTGTAAATCGTACAATCTCCCCTTCTCTCGATATATATTAAATATGTTACCACCCTCTTCTCTCAATATACGTCTTCCGTTATAAATCGTTCAATGTCCCACTCTATATATATATATATTTAACACGTTGTAACTCTCTTCCCCCTCACTATATGCATTCCGTTGTAAATCGCACAATTGCCCCCTCTCTTTATATGTATATTGAATAGTGAGTGTGAATTTCTCTTTTTTTTCATTTTCAAACATTGAATCGCCTCGTTTTGGGTGCTTGAAAAGGCCAAAGGGTAGAAATAAATTATCGCACCGGTGATTATGTGATTCCATGTGACTTTATTTTATTTTATTCCTGCTCTATTTATTACATTGAGCTCTGATACACGGATTTCCTTTCGGAATTTATTTCACTCTAACACACTATATATATATATATATATATATATATATAGAGAGAGAGAGAGAGAGAGAGAGAGAGAGAGAGTAAGAGAGAGACTTTGTTTTTGTTTTTACTGGCGATCGAAAGATAACTGTTTATTTAGTATTTTTCTATTTATTCAGCGGTAAAGAACATTGCATTAAGTCTCTCTTTTTAATATGACGTGTAATTATTTTTTATTTTGTTATATATGTATGTATTAAATAATTTTTACGTACATATAAAAGGAATTCCCGTAGAAATGAATTAGTAAATATATATTTATGGTTTTGAGAAGTAGTTTTAATTTTCGGAAGAAGGTTTATTTTTTGATGGATTTTTGTCACCATTCTTCATGTGATTTTTTTCATGTATTTCGGCGTGCAGTTATTTTCTATCAAGACGTCTTAAACTTTTCTTATCTTTATTTCCTCTGTCTTTGGAATAATAAGTTTTCTTATTACCATTACATGACTCATCAGGGTGGCTATATACAGCTGACGCGCTGACCACAGAGCTTGAACATCGGATCTCTGTCCCCTTACTTAGACTGAGGAACCTCCACGTCCTGAGGCGCATAAGGCAGCCAAAGTGTTTGATCGCATTCGATCTGCAGCCAGACCCACAGCGTCTATCCAGCTACTGCCCGTTGCTTGAAAATCTCTCTCGATTTTTTGCTTCCAATACAGTCAACGCTGATATATAAATATAGTCATTTACTGACAGCTGTTTCGCTGTATCATAGCACTTCAGGTTTACTAGAGATGAAAAATGTTTCAAGCTGAAATTCGAAACTCGACCGGTTGGTGAGCAGTCGGGAGATCTTAACCATACGCTTTTGTGCTCGCAACAAATTTAATGAAAATTATAATATTTATATACTTGTTTCAGTTCCGTAAATATATATACATATATATATATATATATATGTATATTTATTCATTTATTTATTTATATACTCATATACTTATTTATTTATAGATAAAAGAGTTAGTCAATGACACGTGTTTCGCCGTTACTGAGGCTCATCAGCGTGACTCACTATAACAGGATTCAAAATCACGAGCACAGAGACTGCAATCGGGTGAATTACTAGTAAGCCACGAAGATGATTTATCGCTTATAAAAGTTTTCGTTATTTGTTGTTAGGGTTAGCTTACATTGATACTCTGCCTATATATATTATTGTTACATATATTTATACTATATATATATATATATATATAGCATAGATTTGTTACTTATGCAAATATTATTGGCTACATATGTGCATACATATTTCAGCTGCAGATTTCATTTAGTTTCTTCGGGTCATTTTAATGTATACATTCAGTTTTTTTAAATTCCCTAAGAAGCTGAATTTTGCATTGAAATCGCAGCTTAAACATATATGCACATATGGTGCCAATAAGTTTGTATAAATAAAGAATAATACTATCATACAACTCTACTTGTTATTTAGCACTATCTCATAAGCACTCATTGGATTTACATTTAGGAAAAAACAATACAAGTACTATATTATATATATATATATATATATATGTGTGTGTGTGTGTGTGTGTGTGTGTGTGTGTGTGTGTGTGTGTGTGTGTGTGTGTGTGTTTGTGTGTAGGTGTATATACATGGTGGGTGTAGCCGAAAGCTTAGTCGGAAGCTTACATTGGAAAAAAGAGATAAGTAAGAATGCTCGAGTACAAGGGTGAGTTGAAACTTGGTAGCCAAATAGGGTGTAGGCTGGTCTAGGGTGGATGTATCCTCGATTAGGACTGACGTATCGAATTGATGTCAAATTCTTTCAAGTTGTTTGGAAATATAAACCGAACGATTTGGAATCCATTGATGATCACACAGTGACATGGAGACTTAAACTTAATTATCCATCAAGTGAAACTACGTTGTATATTCGATCCTCTAACTCTCATGACCATTCATTTGGCTCTCTCTATTAAATATTTCATCTACTTTCTCTCCCTCTCACTTTCACACAAACATATATATATATATATATATAACCATAAATATACATAATTATATATATATATATATGTATATATATATATATATATATATATATATATACATTTACTGCCTTTACTTAGTTTTGTCTAACGCTCCCAGTAATAAGTTATTACAACAGTCGATATTACAGTTACATTCTGTCATGTGACTTTATATTTTAGATGATGTTTTGTTTAAATTGTTAATCATCAGTAAGAAATTATGTTTATAATATTTATATATATCCATCTAAATACACAATTCAATTCATGTATACAAATGCGAGTTTGAATTACCTACTGGATAGTTGGAATTACCGACGTCACATCATCCTCAGATGTATTCGGACTTTCTGTACAAGGGTTTATCAGGACAACCTCCGGACATGTGGATACTGCACCCTACAAATTAACACTGACTAAATATTCGAAATAACATAGTATTCTAAACCCAAATAAGATTTCATCGATACGGCTCCCCACACTGACTCAAACAGGGAATGGCGGATCTTGTCTTAGTCATGTTATCCTAAGTAACAGCACTTAGTTGGATACTCCACCAGACTAGATAAATTATTGTCCTGCAATCCGGTAAGGCCAAGAGACCACAAGAAAAATATACTATAACATAGTTAATTTTCAATTGGGGAGATGAAATTAATGTTCTTCACTTCTTTACTAACTCAACGTTTGAAAAGTCACAGGTATATTATCTCATATATAGATCAAGTGTTATCCCCACATATAAGCACATCTTGATTCATGAGACTTTACACTGAAGTAAAATGAAAAAAACACAACTTTAATCTGAATTAAACTAAATAAAGATCACGTTACGACCCTTTACACATAGCAGTTGTGTTCCAAAATTCATATTGATTGGTCAGTGATTTATAAGCGAATCCTAATATATATATATATATATATATATATATATATATATATATATATATATATATATATATATATATATATATATATATATATATATATGTATATATATAGTCTCGGAAGTTTCTCAACCATTAAGATTATATAAAAAATAAATTTTTAAAAACATTTTAGTCCCAAGTCGTTCGGTGGAAAATCACTTTTTTGTAAGTCAATTTACTTTTTGCAGTCACTATATTAGTTTGCTTCCAATAATTTACGATAGTCTTAACATTATTTAAGAGATCATCAGTTGTTTACAATGAAAAACTGTTTTCGGAATTAAAAAATATATATATATATATAACTTTTTATAAATACCAGCTGACTTTATCAGCTCGCTATCCGTTCGCAACTAAAAATACTTGAAACCAAAATTTTAAATAAGAAACCTTTCATTCATAATTTTCTTGTAAACACGAGATTAAAATATTCGTATCTATTCATATAAATAGATAAACCTAATATTTTTGAAATTTTGAAAGAGCAAAAGAAAAAGAGAAAGAGAGAGAAAAAAGCAAGTAGGCGAGCAAGTAAATCACCATCTCTCTCTCTTTTCTCTTCTCGCTTATGCCTTGTTCAATCTGAGGAAAAATATCTACATAATGCGATATTTTTTGAAATCACTTTAATTAATTGCTATTAATATCGAGAAACCGATTCTATATATATATGGGAAAATATGGCACATAAATTATAAGTAAATAATATCAAACATTAATTTAGTATTAGCCTTTTTTTTTAATAGTTATGCAAATAAGGTAAACACGTACTTGTGTTTGGTCTTTTGATTTTTAGTATATATACAGTATTTTCAAGGAGTATTATGTATTATTGATTTAAATTAGAGTAACCCGTTTTAATTGTGATATAGATATGATAAATGAAAAAAAATCGCATTTATTCATTTAAATTTCACAGATATGGCCCACCTATGTTTTGGAAAAACGTCCACAACGCCACCCACGTTACTGACCTCTTAAAGTGCGAATGTGTTGGTATGGACATACACTAGCCACATATAATCATTTATTTATATTATTGTCTATACTTTTTTGCCCCTGTTACCAACACGCATCGCACACACACGTAACTCCTAATACACTGAGGGAGGCCGAAACAACGGCCGAAAATTCTCTCCGTTTAGAAAAAAGATTTTTTTAAGTCATTTTGTATTCCTATATGTCAACAAATAAGAAATAGATACAGAAAAGATATAAACATTTTGATAGTTTTCATATTTATTCATATATATATATATATATATATATATATATATATATATACATGTATGTATAACTTTGTTATTCCACGTATGTTTCTAGAGAAGTGTCTTAAGAATGATTAGTGATGTATGGAAAAAAACAACATCGTGTGTATGCTTGATACATCACTAATTATCCTTAAAACACTATATGTATATATATATATATATATATATATATATATATATATATATACATATATATATATATTTAAGAAAGCGATTGAGAGAAAAAAAAGGGGAAATCTCTCAACGTTATGGTGGATTTGAATCATTAAAGATCTCCAACTGATGCTTCAAAATCGTTTGTCTACACAGGCTAGGTCGAGAATTGTTAATAACTAACGCCTCAATAATATTGAGATGGTAGTTCGACCTGGCACTGTGTAAAACAGAAAACCACCCATCGGAATACTTGTCAGAACAACTATTTGTACTAACCAGGTGATTACCAATGGTCGATTCCTGTGCCTGAAAATTAGAATATCCCAACACATAGCACGTGATATTCGCTTATACAAGGTTTCGAGATCAACTTCCAGGCACAGGAGATTTACCTTTTTTTTCTTTTTTTTTCTCAATCGTTTTCTCCAACTTAAACAATTTTTTTCCTCTCATATCTCATTCGATGTTCTTAGTTTTTAATTTATCATTCTGACGTTTCCTCTTAAGGGGTATTACGATAAGGCCGTAAGGAAAATTTTAGCAATTTTCTTTGTTTTCCACCCACCCGTTTCATTGATTTAAATGAAAAATGTTTCCTCTGAAATTTATCCTGCGATTTTGTTGTACGCGAAATTTAATTACACACACACACATATATATATATATATATATATATATATATATATATATATATATATATATATATATATATATATATATAACTTGTATTCACTCTTAAACAAGGTAAACAAATTGGTAACAGGGCTGCTGTTAAATAGGGGTCATATTTATAAGGGCATGCTAAGCGGGGACTTGTGCATCGAGATGTATGTTCACATTATATTTCAATGTTTGCATGTTGGTACAGTCGGGGAAATAGGGTGCAGACAGGGAATTTCCAGCATCTGGAGACCATCACAGTGAATGGATGTGATAAGTTTTAAAATCTGGTTAAGTCGGCGGGAATACATATTTTGATTTTAAAACACTTCATTGTGAAATGGGCAACGTCAATATATTTTATTTTATGTGACTCATTTTATTGTTAATTAATTCTTGCATTGCATTTCGTGGTTGGCGATGAGACGATCTTATTTGTTTAATGAGTGTGGCATCTGACAACCATTTCTTGTCGTTTTTGACAGCATTAACTCACCCATTTCTTGTCGTTTTTCACAGCTTGAACTCACCCATTTCTTGTCGTTTTTTGACAGCTTGAACTCACCTATTTCTTGTCGTTTTTGACAGCTTGAACTCACCCATTTTTTGTCGTTTTTCACAGCTTCAATTCACCCATTTCTTGTCGTTTTTTGACAGCTTGAACACCTATTTCCTGTCGTTTCTGGCAGCTTGAACTCACCCATTTCTTGTCGTTTTTCACAGCTTCAACTCACCCATTTCTTGTCGTTTTTTGACAGCTTCAACTCACCCATTTCCTGTCGTTTTTTGACAGCTTCAACTCACCCATTTCCTGTCGTTTCTGACAGCTTGAACTCACCCATTTCCTGTCGTTTTTGACAGCTTCAATTCACCCATTTCTTGTCGTTTTGACAGCTTGAACTCACCCATTTTTTGTTGTTTTTGACAGCTTTAACTTACCCATTTCTTGTCGTTATTGACAGCTTGAATTCACCCATTTTGATGGGATTCTGAATTTCATATATGAAATGACTAAAACTAATTAAAAGAATTAAAACGAAATCGATTGTGTATTACTCATATTCCCTTCCTATCTTGTCTACCTTAATTTATTTTACTCTTATTCGCTCCAAATAACACACATTCCCACTTGGACGTAAGGGGACACTCTATGTAGGGACTTGAGCAGTGAGATGTCTGTTCGCATTGCATTTAAATTTCTGCATGTTTGTACAGTCAGGGAAGAAGGAAACAAGGAAGTAATTCCAAAGTCTAGCAGTTCGATGGAAGAAACTTTTAGAGTAGAAAACTTTCGACATCTGGAAACTTCTAGAGTGAAACGGTTGGAGTGTGCTGCTTGTCGGTTTAATCGGGAGTATTTACGTCGATGGGGTACAAGTGTCAATAGTTCGTCAGAGCACATATCATTAAAGTACTTGTAAAACAAACACATAGATGCAACATTGCGACTATGGGATAGAGGTTAATGCTTGGTTAACAGTGTGGTACCTGTTCAATTTGGGACCTGCTTTTGGACACTCACATATAGAGTGACTAGTTGTAGATGCACCAGCTCAGGTGTGGGAACAATACTTCATGCATGGGCGAATGGTAACTTTGTAGAGATATAAGATACTGCCAGGTGTTAGTAGTTTTCTAGCGCGGTAGAAGATATCACCTTCTTTGCAACAACTTTTGGAATGTATTTCCAATTTATGTTTTCTGTGAATGTTAGGCCGATGAGTGTGAATGATGGACTTTCAGGCAATCGGTGGTTTAGAAGGGTTCATGTAAGTTTTAAATGAAAGAATCTTTGTCTTAGTAGCATTAAATGTCACCATCCATTTACAGACTGGGGATCATTTTCCAAAGTTTCACACATTGCCTTGGATATGAGTGCATTTTTTTTTCAACTTGTCTACCTCAATTGCTGAAAAACATCTTGTCAATAAGTAATTAATGAGATAAAAAGTCTTAATGACATTTAAACTTATATACTTTCTGTTTTGTCTAATGGTTCATTTGTTTCGAATCAAAATAGTACGATACGCTTGTGAGTTATGTGTTCGGGAGGAAGCCAATAATTTTTGTAAGTAATTTACTACATGAGAATACTTGTTGTTTTCTAGAATTTATAATCGATAAGTCTTCCTATTTTGAAGAATTATTAGAAACTGACCCCATTTAACCAGAGGCTCACACCAAAACCTACATATTATATAGAATCGACGGCATACTTATTTTCCTCTCCCATAAAAATATAAAACATAACAGATCAAATCACTTATTATTATAAAATAATATTTTATATTCCTAAATCCTAAGAAAATTCGTGTTACTTAGATTATTCAGATTGTTTTGAGATGAGGATTGATTATTTGTATTATTTGAATTATTCGGACTACTGTTCTCATCTGTGATGTTATTATCACAGTGTTTCGTCGATGTAACCCCGTTCTTCTTTAGGTGCGTCTCATCGTACTATGCGATTTAAATTTCTATCTCGGGAATCAGTACGGTATTTCTACCATTTATTTAATCCACTGTTTTTTGTTGCTTTTGCTCTCTTCTCGCCAGCTTTGACAAAATTGAAGTTTTAAGTAATTCGTAATTGTATTCTTAGTAGTAAAATGATAACATCCAAGATGAGAACAGTAGTCCGAATAATCCAAATGATAGAAATGATAAAACCTCATACAGAAATATCCGAAACAAATTTCTGTTGAACATCCATAAACTTCAGAAATAAAAAGTAAATAAAAATAATCATGCAATTCCTAAACATCCTTATCTTCAGAACCAGAAATACAGTAGCCTTCCAAGTATATTGCAAACTTATCGACACGCGTTATTACACATTATAATCGTCGCCGTCGTCGTCATGAACATCATGATCACCATGATCATCATGATCACAGTTTTGATCACTTCTGGGGAAGGAATACTTGATTGTCGTCTGTTATTTAGGGGTTTATATATATATATATATATATATATATATATATATATATATATATATATATATATATATATATATATATAAATATATATATATATATATATATATTTATATATACATATGAAAATATATGATATATATAAATATATATATACGGCACAATCACGTTGACACACCGGTTCCCGTTAGATCACCGAAATTAAGCGACGTTGAGCCAGTACTAAAATGGGTGACCATTTGGGAATACCAGATGCTGTATGTGCTCTCTGCTTATCTCGGCATTGTACTACTACTTGCCATTGGAATCAAGCAATGCCGACTCAGGAGAGCGGCTGTTAGGGATTGCGCAACCCTTACAATTACAAATTCACGCACTGGTGGGGCACTCATACGTCGAAATCG
>OY744551.1:26986906-27041906 GCA_963556195.1 Sepiola atlantica
TAAATACACATGAACTATTTTTCCATTTATTATTAACTAGCGGAACCCGTCGCCCGGGGTTGCACGGAAGAAAGTACTACCTATTGCATGACGTTGAATAAAAAAAAGAAACGGCCTATTGTTTATTCCCCCCCTCTACCGTGTTTGCGAATGCTATAAATTAAAAAAACCCGAAAAAGTGGTATAGTAGAATGGGATCGAAAACTGGCGATCATTAATTCCGGAATAAATATAAATGTAGAAGTTATAGGTAGAAATTGTAATAACGTAATCTGATATTCGCGGAAAATCATCGTAGTGAACGGTCATTAAGTCTTTGCCCATTGCTTTATATTATGTAGTAAATTAATATCAGGCAAATAATAGATAAGGACTGGGTGTTTTGTCAAAATTAAACTGTGCTTATTAGTTCCCGGTGTCGATGAGTAGAGTGACAGTACATAATTGTTAGGGAGAAAAGTGTTTGCTACCACCTATATGGAGTTGGTTTTTCGGAGAGATGTGGATGGCGGGCCAAATGTAATATTTATTGTTATGTCGAAAAAAATAATAACAAATTTACTAAAACACGCTTGAGTGAATAAGTGTAGTATAGTGGATAGTTTAGTAGCCTGTGATGCATGTGGTTATTTTCCTATACTCCGAGAAGGTACAGGGAAAAACGTCTCTACTTTATATATTAGATAAGATATTTATTGAAATAAAAGAATAACAAATGAATAAAACCAAAACGATGTTGTTGTTTTTTAATTCTATTAATTATTTATTAATTATTTAATAGTTTAAAAAGTCGAAAGTATTAAAGAAGTACACTACTTAGCACAATTCCAAGTAAAAAAAATTCTAACTATAACTTTGCTTTAATAATTGATATCAAATAAATATTTATGAAAAATATGCAAATAAAAGGCCACATTTTAAAAAACGGTCAAAATACAATATTTTAAGTTAAAACTAGGCGTTAAAATTCCAATCAGGTAACTCTCGAAAAATTATGTTAGAGAGAGAGAGGAGAGAGGGGGCAGGGAGGGAGTAACACGAGGGAGAATGGGTTAGGAGAGAGATATAGAGATTAACCTTTTGCTCTGTTAACATGTTTACTGAAAATATTAGAAGGCCCAAACTGTTTTGTGCATTTCTTTTAGTAGTAGTAGTTGTATTAGTAGTTAAGTAGTTGTAAAGCTTATAAATACGATTATGGACACAGGCTCAAATCTTCCAGCCTTAAGAATATCATTTCTTGCTTTTTTTTCTTTCTTGACGTTTTCTTCTTTCAATCTAACCGAAATATATTTCGGTCGACATTTTCAAATACACAGTTCAAAGAATTAAATTTGAATAAATAATTTTGAATCGCATTACGAAAGACTTGTTTTCTTTTGAAATCAATATAATTGAATGTTTACTCACTCGAGCTAAGCTCGAGAAACTTGACCCCCGGTATCGCCACTGACACACACACACACATTTTATATATATATATATATATATATATATATATATATATATATATATATATATATATACATTATTAATTTTATACGTGCATAAAAGTAATCCATAGATACGTGTTTCTGGCTCACAGCTGTTATCAACATGGCTAACTTAAACAATGATCGAACCTTCGATATTGATGTTTATAGTCTGGCGTTTTACCTCTGGACCATGACGCCTTGCCTGTTCACTTCCTAAGTGATACAAATTAATGCAGAAGATTTCATTATTAGTCGCCCATAACTTTATAAGACGTATATATATATATATATATATATATACGGAAAGTTAGTTACACCAAGTGACCATAGAACATGGAAGACTTTCAAAAGGTAATCTGAGAGCTCTTTAGGCATCAGCAAAATTAACTACTGCAGTTACAGACTGAGCAAGCGTCTTACCAAAATAAAAATGAAACAGAAAGATAAGAGTTACAGAAGGAACAACTAGTACAAAAAGAAAAGATTCGAAATATCTTTATTCAAACCCCAAAACAAAAGCAGAAATTATTTAAATTATCAAACGGGCGGCAAAATGGTACAGACGAAAGTGCGTTCTCTCAGACCGCAATTTGGGATACCATTGCGATTTTCAATTACGACACGGACAATGAAGTTACTTTTGCTTCGTATTTCAGGCGTTATGAAAACATATATAATTCAGACTGTGAAAACTGGACTGATTCCAAAAAGGTTCGGTTACTATTAAAGAAATTGGGCACAGTGGAAGATACGAAATTTGTAAATTTCATTTTACCTAAAAAAACTAGGTAGCTTAAATTTGATGAAGCAATACAATTGTTGACGAAATTATTTAGTCCAAAACATCTCTCTTACACCAGAGGTGGAATGTTTTAACCTTATAAAAATGATAATGAGGACTACACAACTTTTGTAGACATAGTAAATAAGCACTGGAATGACTTCAGGTTATCGGAATTAATTGCTAATAACTTTAAATGTCTCATTTTTGCACAAGGATTGGTGTCGAACACAGATTCTTAAATTAGAAGGTGAGTCCGTAGCAAACTGGAAAATGAGCCGGATCTAACACCCCAGCAAATAGCCGAGGACTGCCAACGGTTTCTTCGTATGCGTCAGGATTCGAAGGAAATCGAACAGTCTAAAGTGTCCCACAAAATCTGCAACAACGAAAAAATAACTTTACTAGTATAGTCAAGAAAGAAACAATCTGTCTCCTAAACCGTGGTTCAGTTGTGGACAGATGCATTAGTACAGAGATTGTCCCTATAAAACTAAGAAATGCTTTAAATGCGATCGCATAGGGCATAAAAGTACACACTGCAGAAGAAAAAAATAAAACCCAGAAGAGTTTTATCAGAATTTCCAAGTGCAGAGAAATAAAAATGTTAGGAAGTTTTCATCAAGTGTAAGTATTAAATAGGAACATGAAAATGCTGTTAGACTCAATTATTAATTTACACACATGGAGAAAAATCGGCAAGCCAACTTTATTGACGACTAACAAAATTGCAAAAAGTATAATCGGAGAGCAAATAAAATCCAAAGGCGAACTGATAGCGACACTCTACTTCAAAGGAAAACGCGAAAACTAAAACTATTTGTGATGAATTACTCGATAAATTTCCTGGGCACAGATTTGATGGATAAATTGCAAGTCTTGGATTTTCCGATGAATTCTTTTTGACAGAATGTAAAATTTAAAGATTCTGCAAATATTTTTTTTAAAGAATTGAAAGAGAATTTTACACAAGCTTTTTCTGGTGGACTTTCTTTGATGCAATCAAGTTATTCCTAAGTTTGAGTATAATACCATCTTTTAAAAAGAAGCCAAATGTTCCGTTCACTTCAGAAGGAAAAAAAATCAACTAAGAATTGCTATCAAGAGTTGAATATAATGAATTGACTTCACCGACATAATATGTAAGGAAAAAGGAGCGATTGGTTGCTACTTCTAAAAGAGCGTTAAAAAGCGACGGGTATTCCCACAGAAAAAGCTATACCGGAGAGTCTACTAATGTATGGAATGACCATTAAAGATTAAGTTCTATCGTGCAGATTACCAGCGGCAGCTAGATTCGTAAGAAATACCAAGACGAATCATCGGAAATCGGAGCGAAAAATAAATGTCAGAAAAACGTTTTAAAATCGAAGTAAAAAATGGTTCCGAATGTTTAGGAATTATAAGTCATTTTGGGGAAATCAGTATCGTAGAGAAAAGAATTGGAAGTACGTTCTATTGGAAGTACGTTCTATTGGAAGTACGTTCTATTGGAAGTACGTTTTATTGGAAGTACGTTCTATTGGAAGTACGTTTTATTGGAAGTACGTTCTATTGGAAGTACGTTCTATTGGAAGTACGTTCTATTGGAAGTACGTTTTATTGGAAGTACGTTCTATTGGAAGTACTTTCTATTGGAAGTACGTTTTATTGGAAGTACGTTCTATTGGAAGTACGTTCTATTGGAAGTACGTTCTATATGGTGTAAGGACTAACATTTACCTGGAAGAAACATTTAAATTAAATCAGAAAAATATATTCCGATACTGTAGACCACAACACTACCGAAGAATTAATAGGCGTCGCGTTTTAACCGATCGAGTGAGCAGTCCCACAATTAATTTCTCAAATGTGAACGTCGAAGAGGACAAGAGTAAAATACTGACTTCATGGGAGTCAACCCCAAGAGAATAAGATATTGACTCCTGACGGAGAACATGCTTTAAAGGGAGTGTTATAGGGTAAGCTGATTTACCTATTTAACAAATAAATGGACTTAACCAGACACAATAAATACAGTAACATCTAAGCGTCAGGAGAAGCGAAGTATGACATTTATGGGTCTAAGCGTATGACGCGTACTCCTGTTACATATTTCTGTTAATACACTTTTATTAATTATACGACTGTGTTTTTCTTCATTATTATCGGCCTGCAAGGCCACAACACTTAATGATCTCTCTCTCTCGCTCTCTCTCTCTCTCTCTCTCTCTCTCTCTCTCTCTCTCTCTCTCTCTATTCTGACCTAAAAAAAGGTAGTACAATAGGGGAAAGGGTGGCTGATTATTTTAATACATCTAAAACCTAGCTGATCTCGTTTCACCACCAACGCTCTGATCCTCACTTTGTCCCAATTTAAATAAATGGCTTTCCCTTTGAGGAAACGCGCTACTTTTATAAGCTCCTAGGACTGACCTTCTCCCCTGGCCTCAAATGGAAGACTTACAGTAAATCTGTTGCTAAGGTCTCTGAGAAAATAGTTGGATCCTTCTACCGCTACAGAAAGTGCATGACCCCCGACGCAAGCTTCTACATGTATAAAAGTCAAATACATCCTAAGAAGGACTACTGTCTCCACGTAGAGTGAGGTGAGGCTCATAGCACCATTTTCTGCCTTGACAGTGTAAAGCCCACTTCGAAATCTAGTGAGGAATTCCCTACAGTCTCTTTGTCACATAAGAACAGCTGCTAGTCTTTCTCTACTCTATCGTTATTTTCATGGAATATGCTTTACTGAGCTTCAATCTGTGGTTTACTCTTGTAAAACATTTAAAACTAAGACAGATCTAGCTACAACAACTGTAAATAAGTTTCCTTTCTCCCTTTGTGTACCTAAAACTAAACGCAACTTTTATGACTATCCGTCTGTGGAACACAATACCACGGGGTTGCTTCCACGCTGACTATAGCGTTTTTGTCTTCAAGTCCAACGTTAACAAATTCTTGTTGAACCGTCTTCTTAAATAATCTAATTCTAACCAGTCTCATCCATTGTTCCCAATCATTCACTGTCCTCCAAACATACACATATATCCTTATTCTCGAGTGGCTTATGGGACTTAATAAGCGGTGATTTGTTAGTACATAATAAAAATTATTCTATCTTTCTTTTTTTCTTTCTTCTAGCCTTACTTTTTGGATACTTACTTTTCTTTTCTTTTTATCACCTTTCTTTCTTCTATAGTTAATTCTTCAATCCTTTTTGTATCTTTCTTTCTTTTATACTTCCTTCCTCTATCATTGTTATTGTATCCTTCGTTATTCAAAACTACCTTCTTCTAGCCTTCTCTCTCCTACCTTTCTTTCTTCAATACTTCTAACTTATTTTATTCTTTCCTGGATCCTTCTTTCTTCAATACGTCTATTTATTATCGTTCGTGTAATCTTCTCTCTTCAATACTCCCTTTTTTCTATCCTTCCTTTTGTATACTTATTTCTTTAATATTTCCTTTTTTAATCCTTTTTTTCTTCACTACTCTCGTATTCTGTAATGTTTTCTAGTATCCGTCTGTCTTTAATAATGTTGTCTTCTATATTTTTCTTTCTATTCTTCTTTCTTCACTAGTTTATTTTATATATCCTTTTTTCTTTTATCCTTCTTTTTCAAGACTTTCTCCTTTAATCATCATTTCTTTATCCTTTTTTCTTCAATACTTCTTCTATAATTTTTTTGTGTATCCTTGTTTTATTGAATACTTCTTTAAATTATCCTTCTTTTGTATATCCTTCTTCTTCTTCTTCTTCTTCAAACCTCCTCTTCTTCTATAATTCTTTTTTGTATCATTATATCTTTAATACTTTCTTCTTCTAATTGTTTTTCTTCTATTTTTATTTCTTTTCTTCTTTCTTAAATGATTCTTAGTTATATCCTTCTTTATTGCATCTTTCATTCTTCAATGCTTTCTTCAATGTGTTTTCTAGTATATTTCGTGTTTCGATACTTACTTCTTCTATCCTGATTTCTTTTATATTTCTTTCTACAATACCCTTTTCCTTCTACACTTCTTTCTTCCACCTTTCTTTCTTCAATACTCTCCTTTTCTGTCATCCTTTCTTGTATCCTTCTTTCTTCATTATTTCTTTCTTCTATCCATATTTCTTACACTCTTCTTTTTGACAAATACTTCCTCATTCTATCTTTCTTTTATATTTTTTGTTTTAATACTTCTAACTTCTGTCTGTATTTCATGTACCTAATCTTTTTGAATACTTCTCTTCTTATGTCCTTCTATATTTTTTTCTTCTATCCTTTTCTTCTAGTCTTATTTTTCACAACTTCCTTCTCCTATCTAGCTTTTTGTATACACATATCTTCTATTTTTCTTTCTTTTATCTTTTCTCCAATACTTATATCCAATATCTTACTTTCTGTCTTTTTCTTTCGTCAATACTTCCTTCTTTTTCCTTCTTTTCTTGTATCTTTCTTTCCGGTGCACGTTCTTTACAGCCAGTCAATAAAAGTGCCGTATACATCGCATCCATTTATTATACTACCCCAAAACCTAATAGAAAATGGCGACCTGGTTGGCATAAAACTTAAGCCCCTACGTAAAACAGTCGAAACGCAAAAACGTAAGACGTAGCAACCACAGCAGCAACAACAACAACAATAAAAAAAAAAACTGCCTCTGTCTGATAGTCCCCACTACCTGCTCGTTGACCATCACGCCTTCGGTCAGTCGGTTTCAGAGGATTTGTAGCTTGGCCGATAAAAATTAATGGGTTTCGCGACGCACAAACTTTTTAGTCTTAAGATGACCAAGTTGGAATGGAAAAAAAATCATTGTATAATCTGTACAGTAGACGAATCGCCAGAACTAACGCTCGTGCGTATGATGCGTAGAACGCATTGTAAAAGTACGTCATAATGCACAACTATTCGCAGACGCAGAGAATAAAGTTTGTGGTCAGGAATAAAGGCAAACACCATCTAGTAAATTAGACATATATATATATATATATATTTTAAATAATAGTGTCATGGATTCGTCCAAACACTTTAAAATGCAACAACATTTTTGTGAGTAACGGATAAATTTTATTAGACAGACGAACAGCGCAGGTAAACATTTTTTTATTTATTTATTTATTTATTTATTTTTTTAATTTTTTTTTTATTTTTATTTTTATTTTTTTTTTTTTTGATGTTTAAAATAACTAATATAAGTTAGCAAAACATTTATATGGAACAAAACGTAGATTTAGTATAAGGAACGTTTATGTTTTTGTCTTTTAAGGGAAGTGGGGTCTGATCAACTCTGCTGGGAAGCCATGAAATTAAATACTGTCTTGTTTTTAAATTCCCGAAACAGTTTTTCATGGTAAACAACTGATGATCCCTTAAAATAGTGTTAGAAACTAACTAATATAATAACTGTAAAAAATAAATTGACTTACATGAGTGAGTTTCCACTGGAAGACTTGAGACTATATGTTTTTTTTTGTTGTTGTTTTTTTTTTTTTTTTTTTTTTTTTATATATAGTTTTAATGATTGAGAAATTTCCGAGACTATATATATATATAACATAGTTCACCCCAAACAAGGCAGGCCGCCACTGTAGACGTAAGGGGCTACTGAGAAAAAAGAAAAGGGGAGAAAGTTGTAGAGGGCAACCTAAATTGGGATCTGTGCAGCGAGATGTCTGTTTACATTAGTTTTAAATTTCTGCATGTCAGTACTGTCGGGGAAACAGGGGGCAGGGAGGGAGTTACAGAGGCCAGCAGTACGAGGAAAGAAGCTATTTGAGTAGAAGGCTCTCCGGCATCTGGGGACCTCCACAGTGAATGAATGGCATTTAGTTGATTGTCGAGTTGGTCTAGTGAATTTACGTCGAAGGGGGTACCAGAGTAGCCAATTCATCGGAGTATAATCCATTGAAGTATTTGTAAAACAAGCACAAGGATGCTACATTGCGGCGATGGGACAGGGACTGGAGCTTGGTTAACAGTGAGGGACCTATTAGGTTGGCGACTCTTTTTTGGACCTTGTCAAGGAGGGAGAGACTAGTAGATGATGCACCAGCCCAGATGTGGCAACACTACTCAATGCATGGACGGATGGTGGCTTTGTAGAGATACAGGATAATGTCAGGTGTGAGGAGTTTACTAGCACGGTAGAGGGAGCCAACCTTCTTTGCGGCGGCCTATATATATATATATATATATATATATATATATATATATATATATATATATATATATATATATGTGTGTGTGTGTGTATGTGTTCATCTACATACGTATACGTTTCATCCTTTCGGAAATCGTCAGTGTAGAGATAAGTATTCATACCAGTCGCAGGATTCGAAACCTCGCGACAAGAGGCATGTTATAACCTAAATTCGTACGCTTAACCCATTCGGCCACTATGAACAATCAGCGAGGGTTTAAACCTGTTACAGACAGCTAACGTAAAGAGTGTTTAACAAGTGAAGGAACATGCATTAAAGCTATGATGACGGCTATGTTAATACTACTCATTACAGTTCCTAGCCTAGATTGGGGGTGGCAAATAATTATAAATATTTATTTTATCTACATACGTATACGTTTCATCCTTTCGGGAATCATCAATTTTATTTATATATATATATATATATATATATATATATATATATATATATTAATTTATTTTTTTGTAAATTTATTTTTTATAAACTCCTTCTTTTGCGTACATAAAAGCCAGTGATGGGCACGTGTTTCTAGCTATGAGCCGTAATCAGCATGACTACCCTGGACAGGGATAGAACTCTCGATGTAAATGTTCATAGTCTAGTTTTTTTACCAGCAGCAGGGCGTCCTAGTCTAGTGGTAAAACACTAGACTATGGATATTTACATTGAAGGTTCGATTCTTGCCCAGGGTAATCATGCTGATGACGGCTCATAGCTAGAAACATGTGTTCATGACTTTCTTTTATGTACGCAGAAATTAATTCATAAAAAATCAATTAATTAATATATATAGAATTGATGACACGTCCGATTTGAATGATTTTTTTTTAATGCTAAAGGATCTAAAAATAATAAACACACCGGTGTTCTACGCTTTTAAAAACAATAACAAACTGCGTATATATATATATATATATATATATATATATATATATATATATATATCTTATAAGCATCGTCAAGTGAAAATTATGAATTCCAATTGAAAAACTAGATTACACGATGCGAGATTTTTTCAAATAGATTAAACATTGATTTTTTATATATATATACATATACCACTACACACACACACACATATATATATATATATATATATATACATATATGTGTGTGTGTGTGTGTGTGTGTGTGTGTGTGTGTGTGTGTGTGTGAGAGAGAGAGAGAGAGAGCTTCTCAAAGTTCACTACTTGAAATATACTTCACCTTAACGGTAATTCTGTTTTAAAAACAAAAAATGAAAAAATAAAAATAAATTGAAAAGGGAAAAAGAATTGTAAAATCGGCAAATATTTAAATCGAAGGCAGAGTTTGAGGCAGACAGTAACGGGCATGAAAAGTGATGCTGGTGAAATTTGGTAGTACGTATGAAATCTGAGAGAAACAATTTAACATGAGTAAATATGCCAGTGTTATTAGTTAATTTCCTAGATGACGACTTCATTGGAGACTGTTTAGGTAGATACTGAAAATCCAATATATTATGTCACACGCACACACACACACATATATATATATATATATATATATATATATATATATTTATATATATGTGTATGTGTGTTTGCATGTTTCCTTAAATATCCCGGAAATAAAGCAAATCTCTGTTGCACCCACATAGCAGATCATGTCCAGGACCTTTCAACATTTTACTTATCTATCTATCTATCTATCTATCTATCTATCTATCTATCTATCTCTATATATACCTATCAATCTATCTATCTATCTAATCTATATAAATGTGTATGTATGTATGTATGTATGATAGTATGTATGTATGTATGTATGTATGTATGTATGTATGTATGTATGTATATGGATGCATGTATGTAAGTTTACTTACGTGTGTAGTGGTATATATATATGTAATTTTACATTTCATGGCTCACTTATCTTTTGGAAAAAGTCCACAACGCCACCCAAGTTACTGACCTCTCTAAGAGTGAAGATTCTGGTATGGGCACACACGAGTAACATGTAAACATTTCATCTCATTGGCTATACTTTCCCCTGCTACCAGCACCCACCTTACACGCGACATACCTCTAAATCCACTTAAGAAGGCCAAAGGAACAGCCGAAAATTCTATTTTTTTGGAAAATATTTTTTAATAAACATTTTGTATTCCTATCCGTCAACAAATAAAAAAATAATAGAGAAAATATATAAACGTTTATATATGTTTCATATTAATTTTTTATACATACATATATATAATATATCATTGTATAATATTATATGTTTACATATATGCAATAATATATATATATATATATATATATATATATATACATTTATATGTATATATGTAATACAAGGAACAAATATAAATATATATTTGTAGATATTAAAAACTTGAAGCATTAAGACTTTTACAAAAAATAATATATATTCAGAAGTTCACAATATTCACAAGACGCAGCCCTATTTTCTTGCCTCCGCACGAGTACAACGTCGTTTTTATGTTGGGTAAATCCAGCTCCCTATAAAGGGATACTATGCATTGAGAAAAATGCCTCGGTCAGTAATTGATAAATTCTTCCAGACTGAAGACAGAACAGATACTGCATTTTGATATCAGCCTAAAAGCCAAGAGAAAATAACAGAGCTGACAATTCCGTGGCCTTCAGGATAGGATCAAAGTGTAATATCTGTTCTGTTTTCTCTAAGTGAAAGCGATGCAGTAACTCGGACCGAACTCGAACCAGTCACACCAGGACGAAATCACTATTCTTCCACTTATCACGTACTACTTATTCAAGTATTATGCAAACAAGAGTACCTTTATTATCCTTATTCGAATGCTAGACAGTATTGCTGAAAGAATTAGACCTAAATAAACGACTTTAGCAAATAAACGTGTTGTCGGAGTAAATAAAAGACACTTTGGCAATATCAGAAAAATTGACGATTGCGATATTTTAACTTTTGTCTAGCCAAATATTGTCACAAGAAGCTTGGACAGTTTTTATTTAACTTAGGACAATATATACTAGATAAATTACTTACCTTCAAATAAAAACAACAAATTAAGGGAGACTAAAGCGACCCAAAACTGTTATACATACATATATATATATATATATATATATATATATATATATATTGAATTTTTGGTATATATATATATATATATATACATATATTATTATTATTTTATGTATCCATATATAATATTATAAGCAAATATTATATATTATGTATAGATTTAAAGTATTTACTTCAACAGTGCTCATACGTGAGTAGTGCCTTGTAATAGGTTATGAAAATATATCTATGGCAATTAAGCTACACAGAGGCGTTCGCGTTTCATTCCCGTATGGGAAATGGTCAATCTAAAATACATTTTAGCCTGACGATTCCCTACGGGGATTAAACGCGGACTTATATATATATATATATATATATATATATATATATATATATATATATATATATATATATATATATATATATATATATACACATATATATATCATTCACTTACAGACTGTTTCGCTGTATCACAGCTTTTCAGTGCGGCTAGACCAGTTACTGCATCAAACCGGGATTGAAACTCAACCGTCGACACTGACTGATTGTAAGTGATATCCCAATGTAAACATTGTCAAGTGCCGGAGCTCGAATTAGTTTTACCCAATGAGCTATGCCTTAAAGCTAATGGCAGTTGGCGATATCTTTACAAATAATCTCTACCTAAAAAGAGAGTTGTATATAGTCATACACATACAGACTGTTTCGCTGTATCACAGCTCTTCAAACAAAATACTTTGTTCGCAATAATTACCACTATTTATTCTACTTTGATTTCATTCAAAAGTTCATAAAATGTGACATATTTTTGAAGACATTCTTTTTGCATAACAAAAAATAATGAGTCGCTTTACATCTATATTATTCGTATTATTATTATTTACTCACTAGCAGTTCACAGAAAGGTCATCATCAGTGATTGCTCACTGATAATAATCGGTGGTCTTCTCTGAAGTGTGAGTGACATTTTCTTTATTATACACCGTTTTCGATAACCATTTCAAATGAGCTTTGTTATCGCACATCCGTTTACCATTGGTCTTCTCTGGGATTTAGATGGCAATAAGCCTCCCCAAGGCGCCACTACTCTTCGCATTCTTCCAGTAGGTGTTTGGTTAGTTCCTTTCCTCTTCGGTTTTTCAAACCTCATCAACCTTTCACGACTATTCTGTGTGGTATAAGCCGGGACAGGTATCATCAAATTAAGCGTTTGTTTTAATTTTCGGAGCGGGGGCAGTTTTTTATTATTATCATTATCATTATCATTATCATTATCATTATCATTATTATTATCATTATTATTATTATTATTATTATTATTATTATTATTATTATTATTATTATTATTATTATTGTTGTTGTTGTTGTTGTTGTTGTTGTTGTTGTTGTTGTTGTTAAGGTTATTATTATTATTATTATTAAGGTTATTATTATTATTATTATTATTAAGGTTATTATTATTATTATTATCATCATCATCATCATCATCATCATCATCATCATCATCATCATCATTATTATTATTATTATTATTTTTTTTTTTTTTTTATATAGCACTATTATTATGTATTACTCTTGTATTGAAAGAAGTAAATGGATTTATTATTTTGCCATCCAAGTTAAATACGTGGTTGTGGTGTTAAGAAACGCACTATGTAAATTAGATTCTATTGCTGTAAAAAAAAGAGAGTAACCTTTTTTCTCTAAATGCTCACAGAGACATTGAGAAATGATAGAGAATGTTTGAATCAACATAGCGTGAGAGGTTGGGAGAAATACATAGAAAGCTAGAAGACAGATAGGGCTTGTTTAGTTAATTTTAACTAACGGATAATTAGAGCAATTAGAACGAGAGATTTTTCAACCATAACTCAATCCCTGAACTAAAGTATATTTTAGCGTATATTACCTACATACTTACCTGGCACACGCTAGGAAGTAAGTGTAGTATCTGTTCCGATGGATACTGCACCCCTATAGTCGGGTGTCGTCTTGTCCTTCGGGACTTGATTCCACCTGTCTGTGGGTTTGTCCTGTGCAGTTCTAGGAGGTCCACCCTCCCAGGTTTATTGCTTACTGCTTGAGGCGCCCCTACCGGGGAATGCCGACGGGGCTGCCCAGGCAATTTTTAAATGGCCAGAGTGCTCACCTCTCGAGCGCTGGCTTTTAACTCCACTTACTCGACCCAAGCTGTGGTCACATCTTACTTGTGGGAGTAAGATAAAACTGGCCTTGTGCCTAACTCCTGCAGAGGAGTAAATAAATATATTACCTACATTCAAGTATATAGACAAAAGTCCTTACGCGAATAAACCTATATATATATATATATATAATTGGATAGTTCATATTCTTTTGAAGCATATTTTAAGAGATTTAGCATAAAATTGAAGCAAACCCCTAAAAGCACAGAGGATGCAGAATATATTAATAAAAATAAAAATCAAGACATATTTTTTTTTCATTTTAACTTTCATAAATTTAATTTTTCGTTTTGCGATCATTTCGCTAGAAACTAGCCTTGTCAAGCAGAGAGATTTTGTAGAAGCAGTAGCAGTACTTGTTGGTAGCTGTCCGTCAGAATGGAAATGGGACGACAATGTTGTTTTTTTTTTTATTATTCCTGGTCTCTTGTATTTATGAATATGAGCAACGCCGTGCAGCGCGGATTGATTGGGTAGTACATATTCTTATAAAGCATCTTTTAAGAAATTAAATTCACGAAAGTTAAAATAAATCGATCTCGATTTTTAATTTTAATCATATATTCTGCATCCTCTGTGCTTTTGGGCGGTTGCCTCAATTTTATGCTAAATTGCTTAAAAGATTTTAATAACAAGCAGTACTACTAGTTTATTGCGAGATCCAACACGTTGTTATTGTTATCACTCTTCGCTGCTCGTTGTAAATACCCGCCGACTTGGTATTTACAAAGTTAAATTTAAGTTAACTTCCAAGCTAATTTGCGGTGGCCAACGGATAAGACTCTTGACTGCGAAGCAGTGGCGATTTGTGATCGAAGTTCGCGCCCACCGTCGGAAATTAACTTCCTGCACTGAAGATTGCCTAAGCATGAAACATCGATGTCTGTAGGTAATAAATAATTAATATATATATATATATATATATATATATATATATATATATATATATATATATATATATATATATACGGTATTTATGCGTTGAGGTATCTGCTAAATAACTGCAAATATCTTCTGAAGGAGACTTCTCATGTTACGGATAAAGCAGTATATATATATATATATATATATATATATATATATATATATATATATATATATATATATATATATATATATATATATATATATATATTAGTTTCGTGAAGGTAAAAAAAGTAAAAAGTAACAAGTAAAAGACAAATGTAAAAAAAAGAAATACAAAATGGTGGCAGATATGGTCAGTTTTAATACGCGTCAGCTAACGACTTCCGGCTCCGGGAGCACGTATGGAAGCCCATAGGAATGTAATATAACAATATATATTGATATTAACAGAAAGAGTATATATAGCGTTTGAATTTATTTTATTGTTAATAACGAAGTCTTTTAGAAAAATACTAATAGTTCAAGATTAATATCAAGATTAAAGTATTAGAAAACCATCTATGCAAAGTTTAAGAGGTTTTAAACTTAAGGATACAATACTGTTAGCCTTCAATATGTTGTAAAAATAAAGACCAGAAGAAGAAATTACTTTAGATAATTAAAGTAAATTGATGTAATACTAGGCCGTTATTGTCTAAGAAAAGGTTTGGTTATTGAATAGGGAAATGGTTATCAGTAGGGGCTATAAAGTAGATATGTTAAAATTGTATTCATGCCTGCATTCCGAAAGAAATTAGCTCTTAGAATTTATAATGTTTTTACTCTTGGTGGCAGTCATGATCATAACGGTTTTTTTAAGTACATAGTTGGCAAAACCTAGATTTTGGTGTATAGGACCTAGATTTTTTCAAAATCGACCAATGTAGGGAATGGTGAATGTTTTTACATTTAAAAGTGTTAATAAAATTAGTAAGAGAAGCCCTTGCAATTACGTCGTTATTATTTTAAAGAATAGATGTGGTTTGATATGCAGTTTTTTATAGGGAGAGCACTGGCCCCTATCTAATATGTATTTGATATGGAGTGGCTATTGCATTAGGGGTGTTATTCATAGTAGTAGATGTGCCCTGGTCCTGTATGTTTTAATTCCGACTAGAGGGTAAGTTGGAATTGCTCAGTAGGGAAACCATTTGAGAAAGAGAGGATAGAGTAAGATTGTTACTTACTCTAAGGTAAGGGTTGTTAAGAGTATTGTTTTGCGTATCGCAATGTGGCGAGAGGCGAGAATGTGCAGGGTTATGAGCTAAAGTGGGTGTACGTGTCTTGGTGTTACTTTGTATATTGGCGTTGCGAGAAAATTGTTTCACAGTACATGCGTATAAAAAGTCCCTATATATACAATCATTATTTAGGCAACATTTTATAAATGCCTGGCAGTTATAATTATTTGATAGGGATAGTGTGGGTACTGGTGACTGAGCAGATTTTAGTTCTTATTGTTAGCAAATTATAATTCTTTGCGCTATGTTTGCCATTCAAGAATAAGACATTTTTATAGAGTTTTTCTTCAAGATCGTGCCATATCTATGCGGATGCTTCAAAGATTGTTCACTAATTTAAACACCATTTTATGGATATTAGTTTTAACAATGCTATTGTAGGGAGGGTTTAATGAAAAGTCGTTTTCTTCCTTAGCCGTTTATATAGTCTAATTTTTTTGGGGGGGGGACAATTTGTTTTCCATTTTTAGTAGGGTTTCTGAGTCTGTTTTCATAAGCGTTATTATTCTTAGAGGGTGTTATTTTATTCGGCTTCTAGCTTTTACGTTTTTTATTTCATTTTATTTTATTTCCCTAAATCTTATAACTTTTTCACCAACCCCAACATTATTATTAATGTTAATCTTTACCTTCACCCCACAAACTTTTTTACACAACCTATATGGCATTTATTCACTTATTATAAATCGGTCACTTAATTGTACCATTTAATGCTTTAAAATCTATTTTATATCTGAAGCGGACCAGTATCCAGGCGTCCCCCACCCTACCCGTCTTCACATCGCCCGTCTAAACCCTCTCACAACTTTCTCGTTGCTACCTTCCTTCTTTAATTTCAACCTGATTGAATTTGAACTTCAATTTCTATAACGACTTAGTAAGAAGATGTGAATCAGCAGTCAATTTCACAATTTCTGCTGATTTGCATCTTTTTACCAGCGCCGTTGCCTGGTTTTGAAAACTACTTCTTACAATCTCAGTTTGAACCTAAATCCATAAAAACTGTTACCAGAGAGCCCATGGTAGTCGTCCAAAATTGCATTTAATACACAGCTTGCATTCTAAACAATCTCCTCCAACCGGATGATTTGTGCCCTTAATGGTTTGACTATTCTAAGTACATCGGATTTTGAATCTTTTAAACGCCTATCTTTCTTGGATCTGCTACTTTTTAAACAAACTACTGCATTTTCGTGACGCCGGTGAACTTTTTCATATATTTTCATTCCCTTTGCTTTGAATATTTTCTACAATTTTCTACAATTTTCCTAAAACTTTATTCATACTTACATCTTTTAAATCTTTTCAAATTATGACTTTTGACAATTCCGTCACCAACTTATCTCTTTGCATTTTTTGATGAAAAAGGAGAATTAAATAATTTTTATTTAAATACACCTAGTTTTGAACAACTCAGGACGTAATCGATTTTGTATTTTACAATTTTTATTCTCATCTTTTATTTGTCTATATAATTCCTCTATCTAATATATCGAGCATCAGTTCTTTCATGATAGGTTCTAATTTAAAGGTATACATTATACTTATATTATTATATTATTTGCCATATATATATATATATATATATATATATATATATATATATATATATATATATATATATATATATATATATATATATAATTTAAATGGTTCTTATCTTAATTGCTTATTATTGTCTTAATTACATATACGTTACGTATAAATTACGTATTATTCTTATATAGCTTTATCTGAAATGATATCGAGCATGCAAGATTTTCTGTCTTAGATCGGATCTCGTCCAATTCCGAGTTTGGATTAGTTAATTTTGTTATGTTATCTCTTTTTATATAAATTTAGGCATGTTTACATGTTTATATATTTATATTTACAGGATTCACTCTTTAACTATTTAAAACATCATTCGTAATTAGGGAACACAACTGCAAGGCGTAAATGGTCTAAATGGAAGATATATTTAGTTTTATTTTATTCTATGCAAAAATTATAAAACTTAGATTAAATGTATTTGTGAAAATTTAGATACCACGTGAGTGAAATATTAACATCATTTTTGTATCGAATGCTGATCCATAGTCATTAGAAACCAATTCATTAAAATTTCCTGAATTTCTAATGTCTTCTAATGCCTATGGATTCATTCATTGCAGATCTGAGATATTTCAATTTTCAAATGATAGGTTATGTCTATGTTATTCCTCATAGTTACCCTTTAAAATACAACAAAGATTATAATTGTTACATTTTAGATATTTTCTAGAATTCAAATCATGTAATCGATGTTTATCAAGATTTGAATAGTCTTCTTCTTCTTTCGTGTGAATCGGATGATTCTGGTGTTGGCATTAGTTTCCCCGATGTTTTTCTAGTTATAAATCTTTCTGGAAAGACACGAAGGAAGGGCCACGAGAAACTTGCCAACATCCTTAAGTGAAAGTGATACTGTGGAACACACTGGATTCGAACTTGGAACACCCAGGTCTTCAGTCCCTGTCGTTATCCACTTAACCACGGTCACCTCCCAGATGAATAGTGATATCAAGTGTTGCAAAACCGTTCTGTTAGGGAAATTAATTTTACCCGTCTAAAGACGGATATTTTTCTTATATATATATATATATATATATATATATATATATATATATATATATATATATATATATATATATATATATTAGAAAAATATCCGTCTTTAGACGGGTAAAATTAATTTCGATTACGTCCCCAGTTGTTCATATATATATATATATATATATATATATATATATATATATTTGGGTTATAATGGAATAATTCCAGGAGGAAATCCGGGTATGAGAGCTCAATGTAGTAAACAGAGCAATAATAACATAAAATATAATAACACGAAATCACATAATTGTCGATGCAATAATTTATTTCAACCGTTCGGTTTTTTCAAGCATCACTCAGACAATTACATTTTTGAGACTCTCAAAAATGTAATTGTCTGAGTGATGCTTGAAAAAACCGAACGGTTGAAATAAATTATTGCATCGACAATTATGTGATTTCGTGTTATTATATTTTATGTTATATATATATATATATATATATATATATATATATATATATATATATATTAGACAGAGCGGGACAAAGAGCGCGATATATTGCTCGATAATATATAATATTATAAGTATCGATTGAATGCCTGCATAAAAGCCATCATGTTCGGATATGAAATCTAATCAGGTCATAAGATCGGATCATAAATACATTAATGCGGCCATTCAATCCATTTTATAATATTAGTTAATTATTACAAAACTCTATTGAATTGAATGCTAATAGTTATAACCTTGGGAAACATTCATTTAGTTTTGAAGTTATCGCTATGTATATCAAGTTAGGCATTTTGTTTATGTTTATCTATTTGCACTGCTAATCTAATTAACCGATCGTTATGAATTCTGAAAGACAGCTGCTAGGAGTAAGGGGTCTAATTTGAGCTATAACCAATTTGATTAAGTTTGATGCAAACTGAGTAAAAAGAGGTGGAAGCCACTCGTGTAAATTTAGATACTTCCGAGCTTTGCAAAATTTTACAAAAATGATTCGACATCAATTAATAAATATTCCTCAATGTTCACTTTCTTTCGGAGTATTTAAAGGATTTCTAAGAACATAATATAGGCACAACTTTCTATTTTAACATTTTTTTAAACAGAAACCACCACTTTATCAAGGCCAAGAGTGGACAAGTGTCAATGTGATTTCTATTTATCCCCCTCCAGCAGATTAGACACAAGTGTCATGTGGGTTTTGATGGAAGCGTTTTCAGTGGAATCACTTGGATTTGAACCTGACACACCCAGATTCTCAGTCCGCGTCGATACCAACTAAGCCACTGTGCCATTAACATTCAAATATTTCAAATTTTCATTGAATTTGATCTAACGTCATTGGACACCAATTAAGCAAGATTGTCTGAATTTCCATTTTTTCTTAAGCTCAAGACTGAACTTTTAGACATTTATTAAAATCAAAATTATGTTATAGATATTAATCAAAGTTAAAAGAAAGATTATAGTATTCTAATAGTAGGTTTAGTATTATTATATCTTGGTTTTAATCGTTGTGATAGGGGAGAGTAAAGAGAGTATTGAGGCGGATATAGGATACATAGAGAGGAGGAGAGAGGAAAGAGGGGGCAGTTGGGATAAGGGGAGTTAGGGATTGGTACTAGAGAGAGCTAGAGGGAGAAGATTTAAAAGAAAGATGCTGCACACATATTTTAACCTTTCTTTTGTTATTTATGCTTCGGGCAACGCCGGGTAACCATGCTAGTCTATTATAATAGAGTCCCATTAAGCAACATCTTAATAAAACACACAACCAGCTTACAAACAATGAATTGTGATTGAATTACAATACTATAGTAATTTGCAATTATCTCACAAAACATCAATTATAAGACAATACATGGAAAATTAACTTTAGAAAAGCCGACAGACAAAAGTGTTATATTGCTTTTAATACAATGGGCACTAAATAGTGTACACCTTCCGTCAAAAATTACGGAAAAACAGTTATGCTATGCCAGTGTTCGCACTCGCTAATTATCTAGATATATTACTAAAATATTCAAATAAAATAATAGAATTACGTCAGAAAAACACAATTGTTAAAATAAAATAATAATGACCAGATTTCATCAACAACAAGTAATAGTTAATAAAATACTGTTTTTCGAAACGAATATGCAAATATCAGGAAGTTTCATAAGCTGTCATGCAAGCTCAATGTGTTTCCACGAATAGTAGCTATAGAGAGTGATGTGTAGTCGGTGGTATTTGTGAGATATATGACGAATATGAATAAATGGTATTTGTGAGATATATGACGAATATGAATAAATGGTATTTGTGAGATATATGACGAATATGAATAAATGGTATTTGTGAGATATATGACGAATATGAATAAATGGTATTTGTGAGATATATGACGAATATGAATAAATGGTATTTGTGAGATATATGACGAATATGAATAAATGGTATTTGTGAGATATATGACGAATATGAATAAATGGTATTTGTGAAATATATGACGAATATGAATAAATGGTATTTGTGAGATATATGACGAATATGAATAAATGGTATTTGTGAGATATATGACGAATATGAATAAATGGTATTTGTGAGATATATGACGAATATGAATAAATGGTATTTGTGGGATATTTGACGAATATTAATAAATGGTATTTGTGAGATATATGACGAATATGAATAAATGGTATTTGTGAGATATATGACGAATATGAATAAATGGTATCTGTGAGATATATGACGAATATGAATAAATAGTGTTTGTGAGATATATGACGAATATGAATAAATGGTATTTGTGAGATATATGACGAATATGAATTAATGGTATTTGTGAGATATATGACGAATATGAATAAATGGTATTTGTGAGATATATGACGAATATGAATAAATGGTATTTGTGAGATATATGACGAATATGAATAAATGGTATTTGTGAGATATATGACGAATATGAATAAATTGTATTTGTGAGATATATGACGAATATGAATAAATGGTATTTGTGAGATATATGACGAATATGAATAAATGGTATTTGTGAGATATATGACGAATATGAATAAATGGTATTTGTGAGATATATGACGAATATGAATAAATGGTATTTGTGAGATATATGACGAATATGAATAAATGGTATTTGTGAGATATATGACGAATATGAATAAATGGTATTTGTGAGATATATGACGAATATGAATAAATGGTATTTGTGAGATATATGACGAATATGAATAAATGGTATTTGTTAGATATATGACGAATATGAATAAATGGTATTTGTGAGATATATGACGAATATTAATAAATGGTATTTGTGAGATATATTACGAATATGAATAAATGGTATTTGTGAGATATATGACGAATATGAATAAATGGTATTTGTGAGATATATGACGAATATGAATAAATGGTATTTGTGAGATATATGACGAATATGAATAAATGGTATTTGTGAGATATATGACGAATATGGATAAATAGTATTTGTGAGATATATGATGAATATGAATAAATGGTATTTTTGAGATATATGACGAATATGAATAAACGGCATTTGTGAGATATATAACGAATATGAATAAATGGTATTTGTGGGATATATGACGAATATGAATAAATGAATTGAATAAACTTCAGTATACTTCAACAATTAACATTTATTCTTCATTTACAAGTGAAGAAAAGAATTACCTCTTAGTCTTAAACTTCTTACTTGAAGAGAGTTCTGTAACACGTGTAACCCCAGCATTATCTCTATCTAGAATCCAGGAGACATAACTCTACCCTCCAAATCTCTTTGAGGTCATCCAGATCTAACAGAAAGCCGCTGGTAAAGCCAATACACGATGGTCCTCGGTGAAGTCCGTCATAGAGAGACCAAGACTATTAAGGAAGTCCCGCGTGGCGAGGTCTATTGCTCCACTCGTCTCCACGGCGACCTGGGGGAACACAAATCTGCCGAGAAGACCAGCATATTTTGGTTGCTTTCGGTTCTCTGCTGACGCTCTTATATGTCCAGGGTTTGTGCGAATTGTATCAAAAAATAAATTTTAAAATCACATTCTTTTAAATCGTCAAAAATATCACCGTAAATCATTATATATTTCTTAAATTATTTTCTACAAAACGCAAAATAATTAATTTAATACTTATCAGTATCCGTTTTGCGTTATACTTTACAATAACCCCACCATAAAAATAGGGTTTTATTATTTTTTAAAGTCTACACAGAAATTGCCTTCCACTCGAACAGCGTTTTTTCCTGCCTAACGTATATATACTCTCGCGAGAGAGAACATACTAGTGTCATTAGTTTTACCAAACCAAGTACCAATTACTCTGTGAGTGAAAACATGCAAGTTCGAAATAAGATAGATCGTAATTGCTACAGTATTTATGAATAAATTTAATAATCGTATTCTTTTAAATCATAAAAAATGTCGTACTAAATCATTACAGTTTACATTATCTCTGAAATTATTTACTACAAAAGTTCGAAATAATTAATGTAATGCTTACCAATATCGTTTTCTGCGTTCTTCTTTACAATTACATCGCCATTTATGAAAAACGGGTCTTTTTATTTTTCAAATAGTGGTGGTACTCTAAAGCAATAACACGTTTAGACAATCGGCCGATTTTTATAATAATTAAGTAGACTTTATTTTAATCTAATTGAAAATGTAACTTTATAATATTTACGAGTGTCACCATGTATCAGTGTGTTCGGAAAGTCTGTGCCAAATTTTAAAAGAAACTAAAAAAATGAAATAAAATACATGCCATTAAGTATTTAATCACATTCTCATGAATGGTGGATTTTGATATGTAAATCTTTGCTGCGAGTTCTCGCGCTGTGTAATGTATGTTATTCTCAATTAATGATTTCATTTGGTCGTTATCTGTAGAGGATGGTCTGCCTGGGCGTTCTTCCTCGTTAAGGCTAAAATCTCTGTCAGCTACATCATCTTTACCGTACACCATAACGTGGTTGTTGTTTACGAGGCATTTTCATTTATAGAAATACAAAAGCAACTGCCTAAAATGGATATTAAAATATACCATTTCGAAAGGGCTCCAACATAAATTAAATAAGGATTAACTTTTTATCAAGAGATAGCTTGAAGTACGCTCTAACAGGAAATGTAAGTATACTATATATGTCAATAACTTGATATGTTGTAACAACCTGCCGTTTTAGCCACTAAAGCGTATGGAGCTGCTGTGATATCGGCAACATTTATAGAGTTGTGAAGGGAGATTTTTGTTTGTAGTTCTATTAAATTTCCGCATATTTGGTACGGTCGAAGAAATAGGGAGATAATTTCAATGACAAGCGGTTCGAGGAAAGAAGCTACTAGAGTATATATGCAACCCTACAGTGAAGGGGTGAGAATTTGCTGCTAGTGTGACAAAGTAGATGGAACCAAGGAAATATATACCAGGGATCGAGATAATAGTATACAGGTATCTTAAAGGGTACGTCAAAAACTCATGTCAAATATGATAAATACACTAAAATAAAATGGTTTTAAATGGAAAAAAAATCCGTAAAATTGAGCAAACTTAACAGTGAATTGGGATTAAGAGTCTCTGAGGTCATCTGATGTCAGTCAATGACGTTGTTTTAGTGGTCAGTCGGGATCAGGCAGCGTGAAATCCCGACATTGATGAAAATGCAGGTGTGCATGAATGATAAACAGTGAAGAGTTGCATCCTGCCCGATCACTAAGGGAGTCACGGCTGGACTAATGATAGATGAAGATAAATAACAGAAGAAGCATCCAACGGGAATGGTCCAATGAAAACGGTTCTAAGCGAGGTGGGTTGAATGAGTCCGGGCAGTGGCGAGTGACCTTTAAAACTATATAATGAGCGACATTTTCGATTTTAGTACGAAAGTCAGTTCAGAGTCAGACTGAGAAAGAAAGACTGATTTTGCTCGCTCGAAAAGATTTGTCTTCTCTGTGCCGAGAGAAGTGTCATGGTTTCGAACCAGAGATAGAGAATTTAATATTCTCTGACGCCCGAGCCAAAACAAAATTATCTCCCGACTATAAAATTAACCCACAGAAAGTTAGATTTTAAAACCCAGTACAGAAAAACAAGAGATATTAACAAAATTAACGAACGTTATGTAATCACAAGTCTTAATGATACTACAGGGTGCGTCAGGTATATGAGAACATATTTTCAATTTTATTAAATGATAAAAAAAATCAAACAAAAATATTCTTAATCAAAAACAATTATATAAACATGTAAGCTAAGGTATTGTTTAATAATTTCATTCAATGAAATTCCCCTCTACTTCAATGACAGCTTCGATTCGAGACCTAAACCGACTGCAAGCGCGCTTGAGATGGTCCTCATCTATGTTGTCCATCACTCTGACAATAGATGCTTTTAGAGAATCTTTAGTGTTGTGGGGGTGTTTATTAACATCTCTCTCCACGACGCCCCACACATAATAATCCAATGGATTCAGGTCTGGAGAGTTTGGAGGCCACAAGTTTGGAGTGATGTGATCATAAAAATGATCCGCCAACCATTCCTGAGTGTTTTGAGCCTTATGTGCTGGTGCAGAGTCTTGTTGAAAGATGTAGGGCCTTCCATTTGTTACTCTATCGATCCAGGGCTTAACAACAGTATCCAAGACTTCAATGTAAGCAGCAGAAGTGACTCTTAGTCCTTGCCGAAAGAAGTGTGGTGGCATCACATGTCCTTCGTTGCTAACAACCCCCAAAACCATAACAGTTGCAGGAAATTTTGTATGCATGACTGTTGGAACTTCGGAAGGGTCATTACACAGCCATCTGTCATTCCTTCTGTTTACCTTTTGATCTTGATCAAAGTTTTTCTCATCTGAGAAAAACCAAAGCATGCCTTGCTCAACAGGATGTTTCAGTTTGTTTAACAGCCTCTTGGACCTTATCAAACGATTCTCTTTGGTGGTCTCGGACATAAACTGGCCTCTCCTCATCACATAAGACTTGTAACGAAGATTTTCATGAACAGTCCTTCGAATTGTGGCTTCTGAAACATTCAGGTCTTTTGCGATGGACCTCATTGACTTTTGGGGGCTCTCATCAATAATATTCTGAACTTGATGAATAAATTCAGGTGTTCTAATCGTGTCTGACCGTTGGTCGTGCTTTTTACGTTTAGCAACCTGCTTACAATCACCATCATTTTCTTCTAACTCCCTACGAACTTTATAAACAAAAGAACGGGCGACTTTAAGAAAGTGTGCGATTTGTAAATCGCTATGATCTGCCTTTATTGCGACAATTACAGCCTGTCTTTTCATTTGTTCCGTTACATTATTATCTGCCATTTTTCATTATCTGCAAAAAAGAATAAAAAGAATTAATATAACGTAACAATAACGACATTACGCGATGTTCTCATATACCTGACGCACCCTGTATATTTTATATAAAGAATATCTCGTCGTGCTACCCTGTTAGATACTGCTTACCGTCGCGGATGTATATCATCATACACCCGTGCTTATGCGGTTGTAATCCAGGGTTCGCCAATCCTCGCGCTGTTGAATTCGGCTATTGATTGAAAACCTCGTGGTTAGTTTTAAAGAGTTTATTTTACATGACAAAGAGTCATAAATCAACTGTATGTGTACGAGAGAGAGAAATCTAGAAAGAATGAATTGGAGATATATACCATTAGTATATCAGTCGGGCTATATTTGTCTACACTGCACTTCATCTCTCCGGTCCCTGCAGGGTTGGCAGAAGACCTCCCGTTTCCCGTGTCGGTTTCGTCGGCTGATCGCAGACTAAAAAGACAGAAACCTTTTTCTGAGCGGAAGTCACATGATTCTCGACTTCCGCTTAGGCCCCCACCTTTTAGGGCTCCCTCCCTCTAAGCCCCTCTTCGCTTTATAACAATCTTTACTTTACTTTGTATTTCTCATCCCTTAATTGATGTCCATCTAAAACTGATCAATACCGGACCTTGAATTCAGATCTAATCAATACAACGTGGGCAGAGTACAGACCTGTCAACGAAGACGCTACGACAACACCAGTCTTTATCAAGGAACCGGAAACTCTTCGTCAACTCCGGTGTCCCAAAAAATCGGCCCAAACCAGTGACGTCATATCAACAAAAACAGAGGGTTGTGATACAGTGGCGATGATTATACGTTTGGTCGACCCGGACGAAGATGTGGAGGCAAAGCGGTGTACATATGGTCAGTTGTGACCAGAATTTAACAACGGATAAGGATTGATATGTACACTAGTTGGGTGGGTCGGGGTTATTTTCGTTGAGACATACAAGAGCACCTCTCGTAGAAGTACTTGTAAAACAAGTATAAGGATGCAACAATGCAGCGATGTAACAGGGGCTGGTATTTGGCAGACAGTGCGGGATCGATTAGGCTATATACCATCCTAGAATCTGTACAATAAGGAGAGGTTAGTGGTTGGTGCACCAACTAAGATAAGATGTGTTCTAAATAGTTTGTTGTATTTACAAAAATAATAAGATTATAAGTTATTGTTTTGAGGCATTCATTATGTGTTACAGCAATGTAATTGGCATTTGGAAGGTACTTATGAAAATTAGACAACAAACTTTAAATAAGATTTAGGATGACAAATCTCCATTCCATATACTTAGTCATGACTTAGTCTTTTTAAAAGTAGAAAAAGAATGGATGTAACATTGTCCCCATGTCATTTGCTGATCCCTAGATCGTAAGGCGTTGCAGTAGTAATGAAGAAATCGAATTGAAGAAAGGTTTTTCTGTATAGTTTACAAGTTAGTACATGCAGAATGTCAACATTACTTTTTGCACACTCTACTTTACAGACGCGATAAATCCAATTTGTTAAACAATAAGAGAACTAATATGTTTGGTGTAGACTTTAACTAAAAGTTGATTTAATTGAAATAAAAAGGAAATGATGTTTGTACCATATCATGTAAAACATAAGTTTGGATGTGGCCGAGTGTTGAAATGGAACACGTTTTGTAGTAATAGTTTCGTGAGTTTGAAAATGGCGTTTGTCGCGTTTTGCCTTCGAACGTTTCAGTTACAGCCAACTCCCTCAACCTCAGATGTGGAGATGGTGTATATGATAATATATATATCTATCTCACTGTATATAAATTAAAATGAAATTTTAATTTTAATTTTAATTTTAATAATAATAATAATAATGATGATGATGATGATGATGATGATGATGATGATGATGATGATGATGATGATGATGATGATGATGATGATGATAACAATAACAATAACAATAACAATAACAATAACAACAACAATAATAATAATAATAATAATAATAATAATAATAATCCACTCGGGCCCCAGAGGGGACCAATGACCCTTATCAGCGGGAAATCGTTGGTAGGTGGCTGTTGCGATTACCGCAAGGTCATCAGCGGTGATGAACGAAAAGAGGTGGAGCATACTGGAGGCCTGAGGAGACTTGTTGTCACTCGAACTCCAGGGAATACCACAGGTTGTCGGCAGTGGGCGACCACTGACGATGACCAGTGTGATAACTCCTAGTGAGTAAATAATAATAATAATAATAATAATAATAATAATAATAATAATAATAATAATAATAATAATAATAATAATAATAATAATAATAATAAAATAATTTGTAATTTAATTGGAATGATCCTGGGCAGAGTGGATAGGTCTTGTATTTTCCATATGAAGGAGCTGTTAGAATTACATGTGGATAGAGTGGTGGGGGTGTTCAGTGAGTTATATGTTTCGGTTACTAGCCCATATACCTATATACACCAATGCGACATCGTTCCTACTAACCCAAATACAACCTACACACCATTCTTATAAGCCCTTCCAATCAAAAATAAATGTACACTTACTAATATACTAGATATTTAAAAATTAAATACACTAAATACCTTACTATAAATAACTATTAGTATACGTATAGAGTATTCTTTAAACAAAATAAAAAGATATATATGACCAATAATTAAAACTAACCAATACACACAGGCCCTCTGATGGATATATACACAAACGTAATTAGATAAAATGAACAGAATTAAATTTAACAAAATTCAATAAAACTCAATAACCCCACAGAATCTCATACACAAACCACTATATACACTTTAAGAAGATAGCTAACCCATAAAGACTTATTCACTATTGATAAATACTTTTTAGGCTGGCTGTTTTCTCTAGTAGTGACACCTCATCGTCCATCGGTAACATATCCGGCCTTCACACTTTAGCCTAACGATATATAAAAAAACACATTTAGGTAAAAATGTATATATCAAATAAAATATAAACAAATATATCAAATTATAATAAATCTATAAAAAATAGTTTATACTCAAACATAAACACCCTCTAAATAAAAATAAAAATAACAAAAATCCTTTATTAATGTTCATACATCGTTTATTTGTAATTTAATAAGTCAGCCACATACACATGTATAATTGTCGAGTGTATGTAATGCGATTCAAGCTACGCGCCAACCAATCGTATGAATAAATAACAATTCATACTATTACCTCTAAATCATAGTACCAAATTAGAAACAGATAAACAAATGACCTCTGGAAGCAGTAATATTATGTTGTAACTAAATAATACTAAGCTATAATACAATTATTAAATAATTAAAAACTTAAATACGCAATATCTTGTAATCCTGTAACGAAATTAAAGGAACTCCTCTTCAATAACACTGCAACGAACCCCGACAAATCTCAACTCCAATGTTCAGTCTAGCAATTCCATTTACCTCAGCTGATCCCCACATATACAAATTAGTTGCAACTACAAATGTCTACATCTGGTAAGAGCATTCCCCCCACTCTGACGGATGGACAGTCCCGAGACGCGAAACATCGGACTCTATTCTCAGTCTGTAAGTGTTGCTTTTTTATTGTCACACAATATAACCAGGCCTCTATAAACACGGAACTTCTATCTATCAGCTTTTAACTGTCCGCCGCCTCACAATACCATAAGCAGGAAATAAACTTTGTAACATTTTACCACGCAGAATTTTACAAAGCTGAAAAAAAGGTTTAGACAAAAACAATAAAAAAGAAACAAAAAATTAGAACAACATGAAAAGTGTTCGTCTCTCGTTCTATTTGCCTTTTTCTTTGTTATGTTTATTTCCGCTGTGTGTGATTATCATAATCACATTTTTATATAACTAATTTTATTTCTCCCCTTGTGTCTGTCTATTTCTTTTCTTCGTTCCTTTTAATGTCCATGTATGTGTCCACATAGTAATCGCATTTTCTATATATACTAATGTCCTTTTTTTCTGTATAGATGTGCGTATGCCGTAAACACTCTTGTTTGTGTTCTAAAAATACAATGTCTACTCACATGTGTTTCTCTGTTCATGCGAGCTTTGTTGTCAACCTACATGTCTTCTTTTTGTTTCTCTCTTCTTCGTCTTCTTCACCACCGTCGTCATTGTGATGTTAAAGCTTTGCAAATGTCCCTCATATATTATAATTTGATTTTATTTCTTAAACTAGACGCATTTATTCTTTTAATTAAAGGTAAAAATTACGTTTGCATGTAACACTATTTCTTTTTTCTGTTTTTTCTTTGTTTGCTGATAAGTCCTGTTCACGGCGCCAAAATTAGACACTGTTGCATTTCAACCTTGTGTACTGCATAAAAGTTAGTTGCTTGCCTCTGTGTGCTTTTTTGCTGTGATCCTGCCAAACTCAGAAAACGTCGCCTGCAAATAATTTCTTTTATACTTCAAATAAGACTACGTCAAGACAAGAATGTTGAAGACAGAAGAGGCTTATTCGCCTTGTTCGGTGTTCATGATACGTGACCACTGCCCCCATATTTAACGATTAAGCAAGATTCCGTTAATTTAAATTTCTTCTTAAGAACGTTTAAGTTTAAGCCTTAAATTTTAGATATTTTCTGGAATGAAACTCATGTAAGGGATTATAATCCAAATTGGAATAAGGATTCTAGGGCCTCCATAAAGTCTAGAAAGACAATGGATATGCATCGCAAGGGCGCATGCGCGATGAATCTATGTTAAAGCAACGATTTCGAAATCATCAGTTTTCCTCATCGGTATCGATTGATTCCAGTCAAAAATACGGTTGGAAATAATAGTGGATTAAGCAGGAAAAGATTCGTACCATTTCGGAGATTTCCTTCTCCTAGATTAGTTGCGCAAACAAGGCTTGCGAGTCTAGTCAACTATATTTTATCCATAGTTGAAAGGAGGACATATGATCCATACTTTTCCTTAGACTATCATTGAAAGTGATGTAGTATTACCGACAGAATGCGAACCCGTCACGTCGTAACCACATTATACCCGTATAGTAGTTATAATTTGGTTGATGATTTGATAAACGGACTTCTTTGACATTGTCTTCATCTTTCATGTGGGCTGGGATGAACAGTAGCCAGGCGCTCGTACCCTCTCTCTCTCTCTCTCTCTCTCTCTCTCTCTCTCTCTCTCTCTGTCTCTCTATCTCTATCTATCTATCTCTCGCTATTTCTCTCTCCATCTCTCTCTCTTTTTCTGTTTCTCTCTGACCAATCACTGACTCTGGCTACAAATTACGGCCACATTACTAGCAGTTAGCAACCTCAACTAGTGACCATTCCAATCTTTCTTGGTCACCCCGATGACCTTTTTGACCAGTGTGAACTCAGCAGTCCTCTGATTGATCACACCTGCATTAGTCTGCTCGTCCGTCAGCCTGATGGTCTGGTTGGACGACAGGGGTCAGCGAAGAGCCAGAAATCGATTAGACGCACCCTACATAAATGTGCACTGTTGCGCATATTTGACTGTCTCTTTACGCATTGCCTCTCTTTTCCCAATCTTTCGTTATCGCCTCTCTTTTCTGTCTTCATCTTCGCCTCTGTCCAGTTTTCAATATCTCTCGATACACATGAGGGGTGCGTGTTGGTCTAATGTATACCATCGTGGACTATAAAACCAACGATGCCGAGTTCGAATCTTATCGGATCATTGTGCGTTGGGTTTTGGATTCTTTTTGTTCCAAGAAATAATACATACCCTACAAAGGTTACTTGTGATCTTAGAAGTTCACACTAAAGTAAAAGTTGCGTAATCATCGACGGCGTTTCTACTGACCCAGCACCGCTTTATTGTAGTTAAATGTTCAAATTGTAATACGATAGACTGTTCTCCGATCCCAGAATGCAACAAACATCCATGGTCAGTATTATGTTCTGGGTCCTGTTCTGTTAACACATCGCAAATTTCTTTGTGGATATTTAGTCTTTCAGCTTTTCTTTTATTTATTTGTGTAAACATATAATAACTTTGTAGAATACAATCTTTATAATACAATTAATATTTTGTAATGATCATGCTTTGAAAGAGTCAACACCAACAATATGTTCTCTTGCGTACATATGTTTCAAGCATTTCAATTTATAATCTCTTTCCCAGCCGGGTAAAAAAATGGCAATATGAATATCATCGTCAGCACACAATGTTTTATCAATTCGATACAGACAATATTCAATTGATTTGTTCAAAAATTATAAACACAAATACAAAACAAAGTCCAGAAAACCTTTTGACTTTAATAAAAAACAAAATATATATTTAAGGATAGATTCAATTTTTAAGGATGCAAAGTAAGCTTTGAAAACATTTTATAATAAATTTTAATCCAATAAAACGCAGTTTAAATACTTAAAAAAATTAACACCCGTAATAGCAAATAGTGTTCACCATAAAAATACTTATTAATCGTAAAAAAGTTGATTAGTTATATCTTCGTTTGATAACGGTTTCATTTGAAAATCTCCAAAGATAAGTAATAATTCTTTATTATGGAACAATGTGTCTTTTGCTCTCTATGTATTTATAAGTATTTTAATAGCAAAAAAAATTTGCTGAACAGGGTTTTAATTTTTCTGTAGAAATCAGGCTTTGTTTATTGGAGTAAAATCTATTATAAAACGTTTGTGAAGCTTCCTTTGTCCCTTTAAAAAATTAAATGCATTTATATATATATATATATATATATATATATATATATATATACGAATTTATGTCCTGACGATGCAATGTACATAATTGTCACTGTTCTACACTGCTGTGAAAGTGATTATGAATAGAGATTTCTGAAACATATGTACGCAAGAATAAATATTGTTGGTGTTCAGGTTTTCGGTGCATGTTTACAAAATATTAATTATATCATGAATTTTGTATTCTACTAAGTTATAATATATGAGCTCTGTTTTACTTTAAGTGTTAACTATTGAGCTCCATTTTACCTGCAGGATTTTTAATGAATTGTTATAAAAAGTCGGTTTTATTTAATCTCTTTGTGATATAACTAAAGCCTAGTTATAGAACTAAACTTTCTTTAAATATATATATATATATATATATATATATATATATATATGTGTGTGTGTGTGTGTATATGTATATATATATATATATATATATATGTATGTATATATATATGTACATTATTTGGCTACACATTTTCAGATATGTTTCATTCAAAGCTATAAATAGCCAGACTTCTTCGGGACAAATCATGTTCACTACGGCTACAAGAGATAGAAATGAGATTATGTCTATTTAAAATTGAACACGTTATCAATTAATAAAAGACAATTAAAACTGTATAAGATGTTATATTTTTATTTAAATGTTTTATGTATTCATTTATTTTTCTCTACAATTCCAAAGGAAATCAGCCAGACGCGATTAAATGAATTCACCATCAACATCAGGTCTGAGATCAGTCCTGGAGGAGGAACCCCCCTCCCTGGTTTCCGTCCACTTTATTGGTGACTGTAATTCAGTCGGCAAAGTCGCCACGCTAGGCACTGCGGTTTAGCGACGCTATTTGTCCATAGATAGGTGTCCACTTAATAGCGCCTGGCATTCCCAAATGGGCACCCATCTAATATTGACTACGCCCAACGTCGCTTAACTTCGGTGATAAAAACGGGAACCGTTGTGTCAACATGATTATACCGTATATCAATTATCGGGTCAAATTTGACACAATCCGAACACTTGCGCCAATCTTTTCATAGTCGGTAATCCGTAACGTCTACAGAGAATGGAGGTTGCTGCAAATACACACTCAAAATTGGTTTCTACAAACGCACATTCCCTCGCAGACGGCATATAATTTAATATAAATAAATATATATATATATATATATATATATATATATATATATATATATATATATATATATATATATATATATATATTTATTCTGGTACAGAAAAATTAGTACAACATTCTTCAGCTTCTGTTGTTATCTGTCAGATAACAACAGAAGCTGAAGAGAGCCGGATGGGTAAGACCTTCTGTGCTTGAAAACGACGGTACGAATGTTGTACTAATTTTTCTGTACCAGAATAAATAAATATTATGCTCGTTATTTTTAACTTTAATTCTTAATTAATCGAGCACTCTGCTGGGATTTTTCCTACCATTTTACAAAGAAGTTATATATATATATATATATATATATATATATATATATATATATATATATATATATATATATATATATTAATTATTCAAAAATAATAATGAGCAATTAGAACGCCATACAATGCATTTTAGTTTTATTAACTTTTCTTTTTTTTCCAATTTAATTTTCGAAGATATACTTCATCATCAGAATTTCTGAATTTTAAAATAAAGATATATTAAAATATCTTTTAAAATGCATTGTATGGCGTTCTAATTGCTCATTATTATTTTTAATAATTAATATTACCATATAAACAATGCTTTCTAAAACAAGGACAACATTTCTTATATATATATATATATATATATATATATATATATATATAGGTGTGCGAGAGCGCGTGTGTGCGTGTGCGCGCGCGTGTGTGTACTTACATCTCGTCACTCAAAAGTTAGCGAATAAAACACGTGCATTTTTCTAGCTCCCCTCTTCTCGGGGGAAACAATTTCAACACGTAACAAAAGCAAATATTATTTTCTAAATAATGTATTCGCGTTAAGCAGATAAATCATAACTAATAGGATGACGTAAGAGTGCGATTGATAAGTAAATATGCCAGTGTTGGCTAATATGATTAGGAATGAATAAACTGTTATATCGACAATGCTTCTCCCACCTGAATAATCTTGAAATCAATCGGTGTAAATCAACAGATTCACCAAAACGAGAAAGGAAAGAACACAGAACCTGAAGTTACCCGTTTCTCGCAACATTACGGAAGTCCACTTGTTACATAACAATGGCCGTGCTTCAATGGAAAATTTTGAAGTGACAATTTTTTTAGGGTCAGAAGTGATACCACACTGAAGTCGTAAACCCAAACCTGACTTCCAACCGGAGATGTTCTGGCTCTTTTTCTGGCGATATTTAAAGCAGACAAAAACGTGTCCACACTGGGGCAGTGCGAACAGTGTGGCTAGGTATAGCGAAACTAGCTCAGTTCATTTTTATTTCACGCATATTCAAGTAAGCCGTCGCCCTGATGTTTTCTGTGGTTGTTTTTCTCTTTTGAAATTAACCTTTTTTATGAATCAACATCGGCCTCTGAGTGGTGTTGTATCCACAGAGAAACAAAAGCATGAGTTTGACGACGACACATGAGTATACTAGTGTATAAACGCATTTGAAATTGAAAATACTGTCTAGAAGTAATGACTAAATTAATTAAGATTTACTAACAAAAATTTAATAGACATCTATCACTTCCTCTTTCTTGTTTTTTTCAACACCAGCATATTTCAACTATTTGCATTGTAATAGTCTTATATGACTCTTCCACATACATATTACACACGATGCTTCAGATAAACTACAATATCCTATATATATATATATATATATATATATATATATATATTCTTCGGGGAGGGTAGAGTCTTGAATCTTATCAGCTAGGATCTAATTAGATGTGTTGCCCACATTTCAAACTTTGAGTACTGGTAGCAAAACAATAGCACCTTCATTTGTGCAACAGTCCATAGTTGGGCTTTTAAGTCTCTTATATTTCTTTTTTTGTTGTTGCATTTGATGGAGATAAGGGGCCAGGACCTTTCGTCTCAAGGCCTGCTGGCTGGCCCTGGTTGGCCTCCGTCATGGCTGGAGCACCATTTCCAGAGGCAAGAAGGTTCACACCATTGCTTACATTTTCCCGCCTGGTGTATAAACGGGTTGATGGGCCCTTTTATCCTGGGTGCCGGCCTGCCAGTATTTACTTTTGTTTTTATTCATATTTTTCATCATTCATTTCCTCATCGTCAACGGCTTCTAATTCTTTATTCGAAGCTGCCCTCTATTAATAGAGGGGGTGCCCCCGTCCGCAATTTGGGAGACGTTCTGGATGGCTTGAGGAGACAGCACATCATTTTTTTTAATATTTGGTAAGGGTTTACTTCAAGTAAAAAGTATCCTCATGTCAGAGTCTCTGACAAACCCCTGTACAGAGAGACCGAAGACACCCGAGGGTGGTGTCTAGTAGGAATTCAAGTCCTCCCCAATAGGCATTCAAGTCCTCCCCAGTAGGCATTCAAGTCCTCCCCCGTAGGCATTCAAGTGGTCTCCAGTAGGCATTCAAGTCCTCCCTCGTGGGCATTCAAGTCCTCCTTCGTAGGCATTCAAGTCCTCCCCAGTAGGCATTCAAGTCCTCCCTTATATATATGCGTGTCTGAACAAGTAATCTCCTAAACTAATGAAAGGTCATTATAAATTGTAGAATATATATTCTAAAACTACGGTCATTAACATGTGCACATTATTGTTTGTGCATGTTAAAATTTACGGGGTGCATATATGCAAAGTTTTTTTAAGAATTTATTTGCATTCTTATAAACCGATCATTATGAATTTTGGAATTTATATTCTCGGTAACCCGGTGAGTAACATTGGCACATTACTGTTTGTAAACCTTACAATTTTAGGGTTTCGCCAACCAAAACGCGCCCCGTTCCACAAATTTTATAATTTTCATAACTAATGAATGGACTATTATGACTTTTGGACAATAAATTTTAAAAATGCGGTAAGTGACATTGGGATATTTATTATGTAAATTTTAACATATAGAAGGTGCATATATATAAATTTAATTTTTAAGTTATTTTATGAATTGTAGAATATATAGTCTCGGCCACATGGTAAGTAATATGGGCACATTAGTTTTTTTTTATCTTTACTATTAACGGGGTGTGCCTACCCGAACTCGCACCCACTCCTCTAAAACATTTTTAAATAAAATTAAATTTTGAGTCATATTAAGTAATACATATTTTTATGAATCGAAGCATAAGCGTCAATAATATGTATGTAATAGGGAAAAGCTTAAACTATTGAGCTTATAATCATGAATTATGGAATGTGTAATCAAAGGAACAGGGTGAGCAACGTGCGCACAATTTTTAATTTCTTTGTAAACTTTATTATATACAGAGGTGCCACCTAAACCGTTCAATATCTCACAAAGAAAGAAAAAACATTAAACATTAAAGTTACGCTATATAATCGATTAGGACAGATATTTTATTTACTTTATATATATATATATATATATATATATATATATATATATATATATATATATATATATATATTAGTAACATATTCTACTGTATAGAATACATTTAAAATTTGTAATTTGAAACGGTTTTTGAAACCAGTAAAATGCAGAGACTTTTCTTTTTTTTAAATAAACATATTATTTATTTAAATTTAGATTATCGATTCACACAGGAATCTTCATCAGGATAATAGACAATTGTTTTTTTACTGGTTTCAAAAATCGTTTCAAATTACAAAATTTAAATGCATTCTATACAGTGGAATATTTTACTTATACCACTTATAACGTGCGACAAAGACACACCACTCGAGCACATTATTACACAACTAGCTTCGTTAACAACTGAAGCACAAGATCAAGCGACATCATGTCGTCTTTAAAAAAAGAAGAAGGAAAAAAAAATGGTAAGATTTATAGAGGCATCAAAGGCAGAGAGCTGTGGACCAAGTCGTTTCTCACATTACATGTAACGTTCTGCATTAACGGGGAAATAGTAAGCATTGAAGGAATTCAACAGGCTAATGGTCAAAGGAAAGAAAATATTATAGAAATGTTTCCGGCATCTGGCTGAAGACCTCCACAGTGAATGGGGGTGCTGATAGTCGGATTGGTCGGGGGTATTTATGTTGAGTGTACACAAGTACAGTAAGTTCGTCGGCGTACACTCCGTGGCAGTACTTGTAAAACATGCACAAAGGCGATGAGATAGGGGCTGGAGCTTGGTAGACAGTGCGGGGCCTATTAAGTTGCAGAATATTTTTACACCCTGTCCACGATAGAGAGATTAGTGGTGTGTGCACCAGTCGAGATGTGGCAACAATACTACATGTATGGGCTAATATAGAGATATACGATGCATATATATATATATATATATATATATATATATATATATATATATATATATATGTGTGTGTGTGTGTGTGTGTGTGTGTGTGTGTGTATAGATATATAATAGTTATTAATTATTTATTACCTACGCAATCTTCAGTGCAAGAAGTTAATTTCCGACTCGCTACTGATTCGTAGTCAAGAGCGTTTTCCCGTTGGCCACCACAAATTAGCTTAGAATTAAGGAGGAATTTAACTTTGTAAATACTAAGTCGGAGGGTATTTTACAACGAGCAGCGAAAGTGATCTACAGCAACAAACTGTGTTGTATCTCGCAATGAAGCTATTAGTACTGCTTGTTATTTAACTCACTCATATATATATATATATGGGGTAAGGTACACGATAATTCATGAAAGTTAAATGTCGTGATGGACAAAATGTGGTAATATATATATATATATATATATATATATATATATATATATATATATATATATATATATATATATATATATGGGAAGAGAAGGATGAAGGTAATCCGACGTGATGGTAAAATGAAAAAGGAAAACCAAAAACTGGATGTTTTTTATGTGTACATCAACGTTTCGTCTTTATTTATAAGACTTCATCAGGATGATGATATAGGGAAAAGATATCATGCAAGCACAGATACATGTAGGGTAGACATGTTGGGAAGAAAAATAAAATAAAATGAAAAATAATGGCAGCGTCTTGCTGGACGTCCGTACTTGTTAGAGAATGAAAATGAGTGGGAGAAAAAAGGGGAAGGGTGGAGGGAGCAAGGACTACTGTGGCTGGCGATGAGAGAAAGAGGTGGGGGATGAGCAGGGGTAAAATGGATGGCAGAGAGAGATTGGAGGAAGAGGGGGAGGGGGTGTTTGACCAGATGGCTGTGGTCGAGATTGAAGGGGAAGAGTGAGTTGGAATGTTTGTGTGTGGGGGGTGTATGCAGGGAAAATGGGGATGGGTAGAGAGGGAGGGGGGGCTGTGATTTTGGTGGATGGGCGAAAGTTATGGTCTTAGAGAGCGTTTGGAAAAAATGAGGGAATTTAAGAAGAGGTATGGGAGAAAATAGATGAGAGGGGGAAGAGGGAGGATTTGTCGTGATAGGGTGTGAAATATTTGGAAAAAGATAGCAATGAGTGAGGGATTGAAGTGGGTGGGGGAGGGGGGTGATTGAAAGGGTGGGTGAGGAATATTTGAAATATTTGGAACATGAGAAAGTTTATTTGGACTGTAGTATTAAAAATGTGAGGGAAAAAAGTGAGGAAAAATAAGAGAAGATTCAGGGAGAAGAAGGAATTGTGTGGGTGAATGGAAGAGTGTCATAAGGTTAGAGATGAAAATAAAAGTTAGCCATGATCAGGCAAAAGACTTTGTTCTGTGAGGATGATCTTGCTTATTAAGGGTGATAGGTTAAAGAAACCATTTCGCTGCTTGATGGTAGTGGAGGATGTGATGAGGGCGGTTTCCAATAATCTTCGCCGAGATTTGTTGTGGATGTGTTTAGTGATTTTGGCTTGTTCAAATTTGAATGCATGACCATATTCTAGAGCATGGGAGAAAAGTGCACTAAGAGGGTTGTTGTTTTTTATGTCCCTTTTATGTTCATTTAATCGTTTCTTTAATTCACGTTGTGTTTCTCCCACGTAGAATTGATGGCAATCATTGCAAGGGACAGTGTATAAGCCGGCATGGGATGTGGGTGTTTTTTGGAAATGTCTGGATGTGTTTAAAGTTTGTTTTATGGATTGAGAAGTGGTTTGTACTATTGGAATGCCTAGTTTGTTGAGCGTGTTGCATATGGATGTGTTATTGGAATGCGTGGGTAGGAGAAGGGGTCTGTCTATGAGAGAGGTGTTAGGGGTTTGATTTTTTTGTGTGGTGTTTCTGGAGAATATTTGGAAGGCTTTTTTCTTGGCATTTAATATGAAATGTGTGGGGTATTGCAATGTTTTTAGGGAATTAAAAATGTATTTTATTTCTTCATCTATGTGTGGGGGGCTACATATTCTAAGGGCGCGTATGGAAGAAGCCTATAATTATACCTGTTTTGATCTTGCTATGATGCACCTAATTAAGAACAACAAAAAATGGGCATCAAACATTGAGTATCACCCTATCATTCCCACATTATACGGGCTCCCCAAAACCCACAAACCTGACACCCCCATGCGTCCAATTGTATCAAGCATAGGTAGCACCACACACAAAATCGCACGGGCCATAGCTAACATCCTCACTCCACTAATGGGTACCATCAGTCCCTCCCACATAAAAAATTCAGGCGACCTTCTTAGCAGAATAAAAAACATCAACGTAGAAAATAAAAATATACACAGCCTAGATGTAACTTCGCTCTACACTAACGTACCTGTAAAAAAATGCCTACACTTACTTCACACACATATAAAGAAAATAAAAACCGACCTACCTTTTCCCCCCAACACTTTTATAGAAATAATTAGACTCATCACTGACATAACATATTTCCAATTTAACGAAGTATTCTACAAACAAAAATTTGGACTCCCCATGGGCAACCCCCTTAGCGGTGTATTGGCCTGCCTCTTTTTAGAATTCTTAGAATCCGGTCCTTTCAAATATAGACTACCTCCTAACATCGAATACTTTAGATACATAGATGATATTTTAATTTTCCTCCCCACAGACACACAAATCATTCATGTTAAGGATAAACTCAACACAGTAGAACCCTCCATAAAATTCACCCATGAGACTGAAATAAACGGCTCTATTCCCTTCCTTGATACTCTTATAATTAAGTCCAACAATAAACTAGAATTTAAGGTACACCGCAAAAACACTCACAAAAATGACTACATACATTTCTACTCCCACCATCATAGCAAGATCAAAACAGGTATAATTATAGGCTTCTTCCTACGCGCCCTTAGAATATGTAGCCCCCCACACATAGATGAAGAAATAAAATACATTTTTAATTCCCTAAAAACATTGCAATACCCCACACATTTCATATTAAATGCCAAGAAAAAAGCCTTCCAAATATTCTCCAGAAACACCACACAAAAAAAACAAACCCCTAACACCTCTCTCATAGACAGACCCCTTCTCCTACCCACGCATTCCAATAACACATCCATATGCAACACGCTCAACAAACTAGGCATTCCAATAGTACAAACCACTTCTCAATCCATAAAACAAACTTTAAACACATCCAGACATTTCCAAAAAACACCCACATCCCATGCCGGCTTATACACTGTCCCTTGCAATGATTGCCATCAATTCTACGTGGGAGAAACACAACGTGAATTAAAGAAACGATTAAATGAACATAAAAGGGACATAAAAAACAACAACCCTCTTAGTGCACTTTTCTCCCATGCTCTAGAATATGGTCATGCATTCAAATTTGAACAAGCCAAAATCACTAAACACATCCACAACAAATCTCGGCGAAGATTATTGGAAACCGCCCTCATCACATCCTCCACTACCATCAAGCAGCGAAATGGTTTCTTTAACCTATCACCCTTAATAAGCAAGATCATCCTCACAGAACAAAGTCTTTTGCCTGATCATGGCTAACTTTTATTTTCATCTCTAACCTTATGACACTCTTCCATTCACCCACACCCTTCCTTCTTCTCCCTGAATCTTCTCTTATTTTTCCTCACTTTTTTCCCTCACATTTTTAATACTACAGTCCAAATAAACTTTCTCATGTTCCAAATATTTCAAATATTCCTCACCCACCCTTTCAATCACCCCCCTCCCCCACCCACTTCAATCCCTCACTCATTGCTATCTTTTTCCAAATATTTCACACCCTATCACGACAAATCCTCCCTCTTCCCCCTCTCATCTATTTTCTCCCATACCTCTTCTTAAATTCCCTCATTTTTTCCAAACGCTCTCTAAGACCATAACTTTCGCCCATCCACCAAAATCACAGCCCCCCCTCCCTCTCTACCCATCCCCATTTTCCCTGCATACACCCCCCACACACAAACATTCCAACTCACTCTTCCCCTTCAATCTCGACCACAGCCATCTGGTCAAACACCCCCTCCCCCTCTTCCTCCAATCTCTCTCTGCCATCCATTTTACCCCTGCTCATCCCCCACCTCTTTCTCTCATCGCCAGCCACAGTAGTCCTTGCTCCCTCCACCCTTCCCCTTTTTTCTCCCACTCATTTTCATTCTCTAACAAGTACGGACGTCCAGCAAGACGCTGCCATTATTTTTCATTTTATTTTATTTTTCTTCCCAACATGTCTACCCTACATGTATCTGTGCTTGCATGATATCTTTTCCCTATATCATCATCCTGATGAAGTCTTATAAATAAAGACGAAACGTTGATGTACACATAAAAAACATCCAGTTTTTGGTTTTCCTTTTTCATTTTACCATCACGTCGGATTACCTTCATCCTTCTCTTCCCATTTTGTCGAAATGGAAAACCAAACCTTCCAGCAGAAGCTACGGAAATATAAGAACACACTATTCGCAGCCAACTCCCACAACAACAGGAGAAACTTTCTGCTGAGATGCATCGAAGAAAAGGTCATACCTGCAAGTACATTTACATTTCTAAAGCAATCGCACCACATTTTTCTTGACTACATTCAAACATATTTAACATCATCTGCAAACCTACTAAAACACAAGAGTTCACACCTTTTCCACGAGGCCAGAACATTGGGCATCAACCTAAAAAATAATGAAACAATACTGCCCAACACTATCGATAACATCACTAAATCCATCAAAAGATTCAATACACAACATACAACCAGACTAAACAACAAACTCAACAAACTTATCCAAAACAGCAAATGGAAAACTCTAGGACGTCCGGAACTCATAAACAACCTCACCACCTATAAACTTTCTAACATAGAAACTGAAGCTCTCAGTTTCGGTTTAAAATTCGCCACTGGAATACACTCTAACACCACCACCAACACAGTTCTAAAAAATTACAGACACACTGACACAGATTTCACCAAAGGCTTCATTCAAGGCATAATCTCAACTACCACCACTCTCCCTAATGACCCCGTCTTACCCAAGAGATACATAGACACTCTTAAACACCTAGCTAACAACAACAACATACTCATATCACAATCTGACAAAGGAGGGGGCATAGTAATCATGGAAAAAAATTCATATATCAAAAAAATATCTACTCTATTATCCGACGAAAACACATACACTAAAACTGACCAAAAAACTATAGATAAAAACATAGAACATTTTAACAAATCTTTCAAACACCTAATTAAGAACAACAAAAAATGGGCATCAAACATTGAGTATCACCCTATCATTCCCACATTATACGGGCTCCCCAAAACCCACAAACCTGACACCCCCATGCGTCCAATTGTATCAAGCATAGGTAGCACCACACACAAAATCGCACGGGCCATAGCTAACATCCTCACTCCACTAATGGGTACCATCAGTCCCTCCCACATAAAAAATTCAGGCGACCTTCTTAGCAGAATAAAAAACATCAACGTAGAAAATAAAAATATACACAGCCTAGATGTAACTTCGCTCTACACTAACGTACCTGTAAAAAAATGCCTACACTTACTTCACACACATATAAAGAAAATAAAAACCGACCTACCGTTTCCCCCCAACACTTTTATAGAAATAATTAGACTCATCACTGACATAACATATTTCCAATTTAACGAAGTATTCTACAAACAAAAATTTGGACTCCCCATGGGCAACCCCCTTAGCGGTGTATTGGCCTGCCTCTTTTTAGAATTCTTAGAATCCGGTCCTTTCAAATATAGACTACCTCCTAACATCGAATACTTTAGATACATAGATGATATTTTAATTTTCCTCCCCACAGACACACAAATCATTCATGTTAAGGATAAACTCAACACAGTAGAACCCTCCATAAAATTCACCCATGAGACTGAAATAAACGGCTCTATTCCCTTCCTTGATACTCTTATAATTAAGTCCAACAATAAACTAGAATTTAAGGTACACCGCAAAAACACTCACAAAAATGACTACATACATTTCTACTCCCACCATCATAGCAAGATCAAAACAGGTATAATTATAGGCTTCTTCCTACGCGCCCTTAGAATATGTAGCCCCCCACACATAGATGAAGAAATAAAATACATTTTTAATTCCCTAAAAACATTGCAATACCCCACACATTTCATATTAAATGCCAAGAAAAAAGCCTTCCAAATATTCTCCAGAAACACCACACAAAAAAATCAAACCCCTAACACCTCTCTCATAGACAGACCCCTTCTCCTACCCACGCATTCCAATAACACATCCATATGCAACACGCTCAACAAACTAGGCATTCCAATAGTACAAACCACTTCTCAATCCATAAAACAAACTTTAAACACATCCAGACATTTCCAAAAAACACCCACATCCCATGCCGGCTTATACACTGTCCCTTGCAATGATTGCCATCAATTCTACGTGGGAGAAACACAACGTGAATTAAAGAAACGATTAAATGAACATAAAAGGGACATAAAAAACAACAACCCTCTTAGTGCACTTTTCTCCCATGCTCTAGAATATGGTCATGCATTCAAATTTGAACAAGCCAAAATCACTAAACACATCCACAACAAATCTCGGCGAAGATTATTGGAAACCGCCCTCATCACATCCTCCACTACCATCAAGCAGCGAAATGGTTTCTTTAACCTATCACCCTTAATAAGCAAGATCATCCTCACAGAACAAAGTCTTTTGCCTGATCATGGCTAACTTTTATTTTCATCTCTAACCTTATGACACTCTTCCATTCACCCACACCCTTCCTTCTTCTCCCTGAATCTTCTCTTATTTTTCCTCACTTTTTTCCCTCACATTTTTAATACTACAGTCCAAATAAACTTTCTCATGTTCCAAATATTTCAAATATTCCTCACCCACCCTTTCAATCACCCCCCTCCCCCACCCACTCCAATCCCTCACTCATTGCTATCTTTTTCCAAATATTTCACACCCTATCACGACAAATCCTCCCTCTTCCCCCTCTCATCTATTTTCTCCCATACCTCTTCTTAAATTCCCTCATTTTTTCCAAACGCTCTCTAAGACCATAACTTTCGCCCATCCACCAAAATCACAGCCCCCCCCCTCCCTCTCTACCCATCCCCATTTTCCCTGCATACACCCCCCACACACAAACATTCCAACTCACTCTTCCCCTTCAATCTCGACCACAGCCATCTGGTCAAACACCCCCTCCCCCTCTTCCTCCAATCTCTCTCTGCCATCCATTTTACCCCTGCTCATCCCCCACCTCTTTCTCTCATCGCCAGCCACAGTAGTCCTTGCTCCCTCCACCCTTCCCCTTTTTTCTCCCACTCATTTTCATTCTCTAACAAGTACGGACGTCCAGCAAGACGCTGCCATTATTTTTCATTTTATTTTATTTTTCTTCCCAACATGTCTACCCTACATGTATCTGTGCTTGCATGATATCTTTTCCCTATATCATCATCCTGATGAAGTCTTATAAATAAAGACGAAACGTTGATGTACACATAAAAAACATCCAGTTTTTGGTTTTCCTTTTTCATTTTACCATATATATATATATATGTATATATATATATATAAACAATCACGTATATAATATCAGGAGCTACTGCTTTGAGTATCAGATTAAAAGTGAAAATTGTTTATGGTAAAATGGAACAACCTTAGGAAAATGACAACTTTTTATGAATATGCTGTAAATACTTGAATTTGTGGGGTATTAAAAGTGTGCCTATTTTTTCAATCCTGGATTTATTTAGTCAAACGTTTATATGGATGCGACTTGTCGACACTTATGCGCAGTTGTCACTAACAAAATCGACGACAAATCTAGGACAACTAGCTACGTCAGCAGAAACGTGCAAGCAAGCAAAATACGCCTGTCTTATCGACAGATTGTTCCAAAAGATCGCCATGGAGACGAGTGGGACCATAGGCCCTGCCACGCGCGACTACCTCAACAGTTTGTGTCTGTTATTGACGCGTCATACCGGGGACAATCCTGAATTGATACGAGCACCTCACTATTCTCACTATTGGTGGAAACGCCATGAGCATGCTATCGGCCTGCCAAGCTAGCAGGATATCCGATGAAACTTCCTGATATTTGCATATTTTATTTTGAAAAGGACATTTTATTAAGCAGCTATTATTTGGTTTTTATTTATTAAATAACTGTTTACTGTTTTTTTATATATATATAATTTATTCAAATGATTTAACATTTTTCTCTGTTGAAGGAAATGTGTTCTAGTTTAAGAATAGCGATGATTTATGTTTTTCCTGACCAGCTATTGCATAAAGCACACTCTTCCCCCATCTTGTATTGAACGGTGCAACGAATCGGTTGTTAAGCAGGCGTCCTTCCTGGGCGGAAGTGAAAAATGCCATACATCTTACTTATCAGTTGGGATCGAAACCGACTTCGAATCTTCCGGCTTTCTGTATCCTCCGTCAGGGGAAACGCTGAAAAATCGAAATAACTGTCCTTTCGTCGGGCAGCGGCATCGCTTCGAACAGGAAGAAAGCGGTGGACGTTTTAATTGAAGCGTGAGTGTGCGCGAGGGCGTTTGGTTTGTGTGCGACTTGGTGCAGCTCGCGGGATTTCAGGCGACGTTTTCAGTATTGCGGTATGACACCAATCAATGTGACAAAAGTGTCGTCTCTTAATTGATTCACGAGGGAGATATAGAAAGTGAGAGACAGAAAATGCGGGGAAGGAAAGAAACCTGTAGAATATTGTTAGTGGATAATAAGATTTATATTAATATAAAGTTAGGTATGTGCATATATTTATATATTTATATGCAGAGTATTCGCGCCTGAACTAATAAACCAATCATTATTAATTTAGTACACAGCTGCTAGGTGAAAGTGGTCATAGTGTTAACTATATTTAGTTAAATTTAGTTTCATGCAAAGGAGGTAAAAAGGGGTCGTAATCTCTTCGTGAAAATTCAGACGCTTCCGATTTTGAGGGAATTTTAACAATAAGTATTATTCACCATTAATAAATATTTTCCACAATTTCGATTTTGTTTTGGAAATTTTAAAGAGTTTTAGGAGGCATAATATATGCACAACCTCAAATGTAGAAATTCAAGTATTTTAGACTTTAATTGAATTATTTATTTGTAATCATGAAACACCAATTAAGCAAGATTCGCTGAATGTACATTTCTTCTTAAACAAAACTTAATCTTGAGCCTTACATTTTAGACATTTTCTAAAACAAAAACCATCTAATAAATTTTGACGAAATTTAAAATAAGGATACTAGACATGAGGTAATATATCATTATATCCATATTTTAATCATTCTAAGGGGACCTAAATTTGTGAAACACTGTCTTGTTCGGGAAATTAAGTTACATAGTTTTTTTATTGCTTTTACTGTCGATCGAAATTGCGTTGTTTTTGTATTTTTCTACTTCCTAAGCGGTAAAGAATATGAAGAATATTGCATTAAGTCGCGCTTAATAGGACGTGTCATTATATATATTTATATATATATGTATGTATATATGTATATATATATATATATATATATATATATATATATATATATATATATATATATATATATATATATAGTATACCTTTGTATTTATACAAACATTATTGGTTACATATGTGCATACATGTTTCGGTTGTACTCTTCACAGAGAGTGAACTCTCGGTCAAGAGTACAACCGAAACATGTATGCACATATGTAACCAATAATGTTTGTATAAATAAAATTTATACTTAAGAACAGCTTTACTTGTTATTGAGCACCTTTTATTAACATTGGAGTTTCAACGGATTTACATCTACAGAAACTAATACAATACGTGTACCATATATACATACATATATATATATATATATATATATATATATATATATATATATATATGAGGTAAGGTGCACGATAAGTCATGAAAATGAAATGCCGTGGTTGACAAAATGTGTGAAAAATGACAAACGGAAAACAGGTTAAAGTGCAGGAGAAAAGAAAAACAAGAGAGTTGACCGGTTTCGTTCGTGTTAGCGAAGGTCTTCAGAAAAAGTGAAGATTTGGAAATAATTTTTTTTATATAGATATTTAATCAGGGTCGCAGTGGTGTAATATATTGCATTGTTTAACCAAAGAATCGCACTAATACAATGCAATATATTACACCACTGCGACCCTGATTAAATATCTATATAAAAAAAAAGAATTGTTGAGATAATAGCAAGTCTCATAGCTAATCAGATCTTTTTGATACATCTCTCTCAAACTTAACCCTATTTAAGGATTTTTCTTACATGTATTTGATATCATCTTACACTTAAAAAAAAACATTTTTCTCATAATAAGATATCATTTACATTAGTTTTACTGTAAAATAGATTTTTCTAGACTGAAGATGATTTGACGAATCAAATCGAAAGTACTCCCAAAAAAAGGAAAGAAAATTGAACAAGAAACACATGGAACTTACATACAGCAATTTGACCGAAACACTAAATTATTCGAAAAATTGAAAAAATAAATAAAGTCTTATCAAACAAAAACACTCCGTGTTCTTTAATAATACTTGCCTAAATGAAAATATGCTGCCTAAATACACACAATATATATACATATATATATATATATATATATATATATATATATATATATATATATATATATATATATAATTAATAATGACACGTCCTATTAAAGGCGACTTAATGCAATATTCTACATACTCTTTACCGCTTAGGAAGTGGAAAATACAAAAAAGCACTGTTTCTATCACCAATAAAAATATTTTTTAAAAACTACTTAACTAAGTATATTTAGACGATAAAAATCGTACATATTCCGGGCAGGGGTCATGTTCTTGTGGTAAGACGTACAGACAATATAATCGAAGGTTCGATCCTTGTCTAAGTTAGCCACGCTGAGTGCGTCTGATTTACAAGTTTATTAAATTATCAGATGGTCAAGCAAGGAATATAATAAACTGCCCTTTAATTCAGAAGGGAAAAACAATAAAATTACTAATTATTTGTATGAAGAAATTTGCAAGTAAATTTTTTTGTTAAATATGCCTAAAGCAAAATAGATTAAGAAGAGTTGCAAGTCATTGTAACAATGTAAATATTGAAAAATCAAATTTGAATGTGGTATTGAATAGAGAAGTGATTGATTGCAATAAAATCCAAAGCCAGAAACCTGTGAATCACCCGATGATTTCATAAACTAGTAAATTAAAAAATTCTATTGTTTTCATCATTTCAATATTACTTATATAATGGCTCTATCTACATTATCGAGCATCTCCTTATCACAATATTATCCCATGTATGCGTGTGTGTGTTTGTGTGTATGTGTGTGTGTGTCATATAGAGTGTTAGAGTACTAATTCGCCAGAATGTTTAATAGAACATATCTCTCTAAAAGCCTCGACTTCCCTTGCTGTCACGTCCGATTTGAGCTACTAACATTCCATCGCATCTAAGACTTTCTCTTCCACATCTGTGCCTTCACAGAGGGCTTGAATACCCTCTTTATCTTACTCTCTCTCTCTCTCTCCACGTTTTTTCTGTATAAATAAAACCTGTTGTTAGACATATATCCACTCATGAATAAACCTCCAATAAACTAGAGGCGAAATATTAATTCTTCGCACATGGTATATTTCATCTACTTTAGGCTTATTGTATATACAGTATTCCAGTTTGTTTTTTCATAATATATATATCCATAATTTTCAAACGATTTAAATTATTTTCAATTTTTTTACTAATAAAGAGTAGGCACAAAGGTATTAAAATTAAACATATCCTCTAAAATTACTTAAAATGAAAACTAAAAAAATTAGATCAATGTTCGATAGTTTTTAAATAAAATTCATAATACTAACATTATCAAATGCACAATTGACATTAAAACTTTCAAATTATACTTTTGTGCATTGACTTGCTATAATATACAGAAAATACCTGTTTACAAAAAGTCCTGCTCTTGTAGCAGTTAAATCTCTCACACAATAAACTCAATAGAAGGTTCAGAATAACAGCGGGTGTGGTTTCTTCTTTAGCTTATCCAGAGCAAATTATTGACAATTACACCATCACAACGTTTTTACATGAAAGTTTACAACTAGCTCGACTTTCTTCCAAAATTCCAAATAATTAGCAAACTGACATGTATTCTACAAAAGATAGCAAAATGTGGACACAAAGTCATGATTGACATCAAATCTGGTCACCTTATATTAAAAGAAATAACAATATAAAAAATATCTCACACTTGCCGATATCATCCAGTGTGTGTACTTGTTTACATGAAGTATTAAAATGTGTCGAGATTCAATATGCCGACTCAGTCGTAAAATGCATATCACAAGAAGAGTATAAGCAAAAATTATAGCATTAATTTTAAATGTTATTATTTTTTAAAATTTTAGTGAATGTTACATTTTGTAAAGTTAACAAAAATAAATAAATAATGCGCTGACGTTACTCACCCTGTTTCCTAGAATATATATTCCTTAATAATGATCAGTTAAATAGCTATTATTTTACCAAGAACATATATTGTATTGACGCTCACGCTTGCGCACCGATCTTTTTTTAAATATATTTCTTAATATAACTCGAAATTTGATGTAGAGTAATTCTTTTCTTTATTAATTTGTTGGTATATAAATAACGGACCGCTTGAACTCTCCTAGTCACCATACTGGGAGTGCATGCTTCTCAGGGTTGGGCCTTGGGATTGAGGACGTCGGGATCGGGTAATACCAGTCGAGGATTCGTTCTCGACAATCAGTTCGGCAGGAACTGATCCATTTCGGTGGCCTTTTATCTGCTAGCCAGAGGTATATTGTCCTGGGTTTTCTTAGGAGGGGCACCCTCCCAGGCCTTGCCCTCCTTCTTTGGGGTGGAGTAAGTTTATCGCTTGCTGCCTGAGGCGCACTGACCGGGGAATGCCGATGGGGTTTCCCAGGCTATTTTTGCTAGGCCAGAGTGCTCCTTCCTTAGGGGCGCTAGCTTTACTCTTCCCCCACTTCCTGACCTTGCGTCACATATTCCTGCGTGGAAGGGAATTAAATACCGGGATCCGCCCCATCCTGTCCAGTCTCTCATTAACTTCGGTTGATTGAGGACGTCAAGATGGGGTAATACCAGTCGAGAATTCGTTCTCGACAATCAGTCCGACAGGAACTGGTCTATTTCGGTGGCCTTTTATCTGCCGGGCTGAGGCATTAGTCTTGAGTAGTCCTAGGAGGTCCAACCTCTCAGGCCTTGCCTCTCAGCTTTGGTGTGGAATAAGTTTATTGCTTACTCCATGAGGAATGGCGACGGAGCTGCCACGGCAATGTTTTAGAGGCCAGAGTTCCCCCTCTTTTAGGTGCGATGGCTTGAAATTTCCCTCTTCCAGCCTTGTGCCATATCTACCTGAGGTAGGAAGTAATTAAATACCTGGAATTGGTGGTCAAGACCACTCTTGTTCTCTGTTTTATTGTACTTTTTCAATATACTTGTTTCTTCTAAACTCTGAGTTCGTGTCTTCCTTCCGGGCTTTTACAGGGTAACAATAACTGGTGACGAGGTTACAGTAAAGGCTTTCTTAAGAACCTTAACAAAGAAGGGCACAACAATTGGCGACGTGGAATTTCGAACTTACATCGTCACAACAACTGGCGACGAGGTACACTAAGGGATTCTTGAGAACCTCAAAATGGACGCCACCACTGGCGACGAAGTGTATTCAGTTTATTTTGAGGACCTTAAAAAAGAACAAATCTGGAGAAATCAACGGCAAATTTACTAGACAACGTCCTAGTTCTAAAAACTGGCTTTACGTGCGGATAAAAAAAAAAAAAAACGCGTAAAATACCAACTTATTTTTTCTCAAAGAAAAAAGGTCAGTGATTTTTATATTGCTATTCCGGTGTTAATTTTTACCATTTTTGGGAATACATGATATTTTTTCTCTAAAAGAGAAAAGTCCTGCCGCCGAAAGAAAAAAATTAAAACCTTATTTGTTTTCTGTTGACTAAAGTGCTGACTGCAAATTCTACGGTTACGTAAAAAGTGTACTAAAATAAAAAGTGATTCTTTTTGGCTGAAGTAAAACAGTTTTATACTCTCTCGCTGTTTTAGAGCTAAGATTACGTGTTGCAACGTAATATAGAAGAAAGAACGTCTATAAAAAACATTTTAAACATGGATGATTTTAAAACAACTATGAAAGAACTTGTAAAATTTCAAATACAACAGCAACAGATAGCTGAAGAAAAATGTTAAAAGCTTCTAAGAAGCCGACGAGAAACACCGTTCGAGCAAAAAAGCGGACGAAAAACTACTAGAACAAAATCAAAAACTACTGACACAAAAAAGAAGCTGAAGTTTCTGGAACGAAGTTTTTACAAATTGAAAAACAACTACATATAATATCGAACAGGGTTCAAAGTAATGAAAACGATGATGTTTTTCGCAGAATTATGTTTGTAGTGCAATTGACACTTTCACTTATCTCTCAGACGAAGATAAAACCATTGCTTCATATTTCCTAATGTATGGGGATCTATACGAAATAGCTTGTAAAAATTGAGAAGACTCTAAAAAAAGGTTCGCCCACTGCTCCGAAAATTAGGGACCACCGAACATACAAAATTTCTGGATTTTTTTTACCTCGAAAAACGAGCGACTAGCCTTTTTCTGAAACTTAAAATTGTAACAGAATTATTCAGCCCAAAACTTCTCTGTTCCACAAACGATATAAGTGTTTCAATTTAGCTAAAGAAGATAGCGAAGACTACGTAACGTTCGCATAAATCGTTAATAAACACTGTGACGATTTCAAATTAACTTAATTTAGCGCGAAATACTTTAAATGCATACTTTTCGTGCAAAGACTGGTATCAGAAAAAGACGCAGAAATCAGAAGTGGGATCTTGAACAAGTTAGAAAGAAAACCAAATTTAACATTAAAAGAATTAGCTAAACACGGCCAGAAATTTGTAAGTGTTAAACAATATTCGAAAAACATTGAAGGGTCGGGCATTGCGAACATTAGGAAGGTACGTCAGAAACACACATTTCAACTCTCATTCAAAAACAATTCAAAACAAAGAGGGATTATTTTACCGCTCCTACAAAAACAAGCCAGCTCAATTAAAAAAAACAGGTTAATTTACCGCCGATCCCCTGTTTCCGTGGTGGATACCTCTATTGAGTAACGGATTATGCTTACTGTTTTTAAAACCTGTATAACTTTATTAAATTCGGACATAACAGTTCACAGTGCAGAACGAATAGCGGAAATAAACTTCGGGTTAAATCGACACAAACAAACGAACAGGATGACAGGATTATAAGAAAATATTTACAAGTAAAAAAACATGAATAAAAATGTAAAATTACAATTAATTTCTGGTTCAGATGTTTTCATTATCAACATGCATACATGAATAAGGTTGAGGAAACCGACCATGCTAAGAACGAACAAAATAGCCAGAACGCTGACTGGGAAAAAATAATTCAAGGGTGAATTATTAGCAATCTTACTTTAAACATAACTGCTAAAAAAGTAAAAATATTCGTATTAAAATATACCAACAATTTATTTGGCACAGATTTATTGCAGCTGTCTAACATATGGGGGCTAGCCACTTACCAACATTTTTGGCCAGAAAATAAATCTGACAACTGAGTCAGAAAAACGAAAGCAACCATTAAACATCGTATGAAATGGACGCAAAATAAATTGTCTGCAGAAATTAAAGCACATTAGAACACAAAATTCACGCTGAAAATAGCTAACGCCAAACTGATAAAAATAAGTCAAATTCTTTGGATACCCAGTTGAAGGTTATAGAGAATAGTCTCAGTGTTTCTGGAGGATATCAAATCTGAATTTGATAGAGGTCATCAGTTCCCCTATAAGAGACAGCTAAATAAAATTAGAGAACGACTATCAGAGGACACCGACAGCAATTACCAGGAAGGAGTTATGGTTACCAGATACGACACTTTCGGCATGCATCTATTGCAAGTAACTTGGGAATATCAGCAATCCAAAAAGAAAACGATACTGTGACTCCTGAGGAGGTAAGGCTTGGGAGGGGATGTTATGGTACCTTACGGACTACTTGAGCTCTTCCACTCACTATAAATAATGGGAGCGCATGTTTCTCAAAGGTGGGTCCACACCAGCCCGTGACGTCTTTCTGTAACTGTTACTATTTGAGGCATCCTGACCGGAGAATGCCGACGGGGTTTCCCAGGTCATTTCTACAGGCCAAAGTTATCCTTCTTTAGGGGTGTTGGCTTAACGCTCCCCCACCTTCCGACCTTGTGCCACATATTCCTGAGGTGGGAAGGAACTAAATACATCGAACCACGCCAGTCTATACTAGCAGTCAAGACTGACGTACAAGTCTTGTTCTCTGTTGTATTATAATTTTATTCAATAGACCTGTTTACTCTAAACTCCGAGTTCATGTCTTCATTACGTCCCGTTTACAGGGTCACAACAAAATTATTTTAAAGATTTTGTAGGGAAGTTTGGCTCAGTGCGCCCTCTAAACGGTAAAGTTTTCAGAAACAAATAATGTGCCCACATAACTAACCGGGCTGCTGAGAATATACCAAAATTCATAATGATGCGTACATTAGTTTAGGAGATAAATCAGTATAGTGGGAGAGAACACCAACCGAGTGCTCGATTATTAAGAAAAATTAAAAATAAGAGCGTAATATTTATTTATATATGTATTACATAACATTAAGACTACATCGGTACCGTCGGTTGCAAATCCTTACGATGAAAACCTATATTTGGACTAATATGTTCCCGGTACCGATGTTGTTTGGATCTTTTGTTACTACATATACAAAAAAATAAAAAAATATATACATAGCCGTGTGGTCCCGAGCGTTTTCTCATAATTATAGCTTGAATTTATGAACTGCGTTCGATCCCAGACGACTGTTCACAACTATCACTCCTGCACTGATGATAGCAAAATGTCCGAAACAGTATCGTGTGTAGGTAATAAACACTTTAATCTTTAATAAAATAGTTATAGTTAAAAGCCCTTTTA
>OY744551.1:27046906-27081906 GCA_963556195.1 Sepiola atlantica
GGAGGGATAAAGAAAGAGAAAAAGAAGAAGAAGAAGAAGAAGAAGAAGAAGAAAAGAAATTTAACATTTCAAAAATTGAGGCCGTTAAAAAATTAAAAATTAAAATCTAAAAATATAAAACAAAAAAAATCTAAAATCTAAAATCTGAAACAAACAGGGCAAATAAATAAATGAATAAATAAATAAATATAAGGTGGAAAGAGGGGCATATAATGAAGGGAGAAGTGATGGGAAGGTAGACACATAAAGGAAAAGAAGGAGAAGAAAAAGAACGTCTGTTGATTCAGATCGAGAGAGAAGAGATAGGAAATATAAAATAGCAAGGGGGAGGTAGACATGCACGAATCAAGTGTAAAAAAAAAACAGACAGTTATTTTCAAGCCGAGTTTATAACTGTATTTTTCAAGTGAAATATAATATTGTGTATATGTGTGTATGCGTGCGTGCGGGCAACCCGATCAGACGCATGTAATTGGTGTGGTGGTGGGGCGGTGATCAAATGTGTCGCCAATTCTGGATTTATATTGTCTTTATAATTTGTCTAGAGTTTATTAGCTTACCATGAATAAATTAATAAATCGAATAAATATATTCGTTAAGTATAACAGGATTAGTAATAATAATAATAATAATAATAATAATAATAATAATAATAATAATAGACACCCCTAATAATTGAGGTGAAATAATGAAAAGATTAATGAATGATAATAAAAATAATAATAATAGTTTAATTTAATTTAAAAGTACTAAAAAATATAACTAAAGAATAACTAGAAAATGCCGGCGTTATTAATATTAATAATAATAATGATGATAATAATAATAATAATAATAATAATAATAATAATAATAATAATAATAATAATAATAATAATAATAATAATAATAAGAAGAAGAAGAAGAAGAAGAAGAAGAAGAATGTTAATAATAATAATGATAATGATAATAGTAATAAAAATAGTAATAATAATAACAGCGACGACAAAAACGATAATGGTGGTCAATAATATTTAAGAATTTATAAAAATAATAGTTTAGGAAAGAAATAGAATGATTAAGAAATATTAGAAATACTAGGAGGTAGTGATTATCATAATAATATTAAATAATAAGATAATGTTTGCCGATATTATCATATGGGTTAATGGCTGCAATAATACTGATCATATAAAAATAGTAATAATAGTGGTTTTACCGACAGCAGTAATCAGAGTGGTAATCCCAGTAATCTTAACAATAGTAATAATGATATTGAAAAATTAATAAATAATAATAGAACAGTACAAACAGTAGTAGTAGTTATAATGATGGCAATAATAGCAATAAAGATGAAAACAACAATAATAATAATAATAATAATAATAATAATAATAATAATTATTATTATTATTATTATTATTATAATGGTAATAATAATAATTGAAATAAAATAATAAAGTTATAGATAATGACATTATCATTATTATCAATGACAGTGGAAGCAAAAGTCAGGTAACGGTAAAACATGGCAATATCAATATTATTAATAATAGTGCTACTGTTAATTTCACTGCCGTAAATAATAATAACTATGATAGTAACAGCAGACATGATTGCACCACAAACAACAATAATCATCTTGATAAAAGTACAGAAATGAAAAATAATTCAATGTCAAATAATTAAGTTTAAAATATTAATAATAGTAATAATAATTGATAATGATAATCTAAAAATAATCTAAAAAATATAGAAATATTAAAATATTAATCAATAAATGGATAAACATATAAGGGGATATTTAAGGGTAAAGAAGAATACAGAAGATGACAATTAGTATTAATCGTTGTGGGTATGATAATAATAATAATAATAATAATAATAATAATAATAATAATAATAATAATAATAATAATAATAATAATAATAATAATAATAATAATAATACCACTACCACCAATAACACTACCACTAACAATACTACTACAAATAATACTACTGATAATAATACTACCAACAATAATGCTACTTCTAATAAAAATAATAATTAATAAAAAAGATATAAGATGATAGTTGTGTTGACAAAGTTATCAGTTGATGGGTAGGTGAAGTTTTTTTTGTTTTTTTTATAGTAACAGCCTAAGGGGTTATAAGTGGATTACTAAGAAGGTGTAATCTATTATGCCTACAGTTAATTGATGTTTCTTGTTTTTTGTTTAGAAGTTTGCCCCTATCCAAAATTTAATTATTTCAAGTTTTTCTGTTAGGCAAAGGTAGCAATGTGAGTTTAGGGAACCACAGGTGCTAGTTTTTCTGATTGTGTTCCAGGTTACTGTTGGTGATAGGTTATTGTTGTATAGTTCCCAGTAATATATAGAAAGTGAGGTACTTTTTTTATATGTAGGGTTATTAAAAGAACACTTATGTCCAGTATATCTTTCTTTGAAGGTATTACCAGCCATACCTATGTAGAATTTTTTCAGGGTTGGGTTTTCTTTAGTAGAGATTGTGGCTTGATATACTGATTGGGTTATTTGGCAATTTTGTTGTAATGGGCATTCTTTTTTGTTTGTGCAGTTACAGGCCTTGGTATTTGTTGTTTTCGTTGCGGTAGTTTTTTCATTTAGAATTTTATTGTTATGTTTTTTATCACTTTTTCTAAATTTTCGCCACAGCTATAGCTTAATTTGAGGGTGTTTTTATTTAAAATGTTATGCAGTATATTGTTGGGAGGGAAGTGTAGATTAATTAAGATTTTAAAAAATTTACCGAGTTTGGTTTTAACCATGTTATTATATGGGGGTGTGAACCAAATAATTTTTCTATCCCTATTTATGCGTCTGTTGTTGGGAGGTGTAGGTTTGGTGAATTTAATTTAGGTGTTTTTGTATCCACTTTGCTTTAACGCTTTATTGTAAAAGTCCTTATGTTTGTTAAAAATTTCTTCATTAGAGGAGTTATCACTAATTCTTTTTTCGATTAATCTGGGGATGTGTTGAATTATGGTTTTTGGGTGGTTAGAGAGTGGGTGGACATAGATCGGGTTGGCATTGTCTTTAGTATACGGTTCATAAGTTTCTTTATTTAAGTTGAATGTTCCGTCTAAAAAATTAACTATTTTAATGTTAGATGTTATTTCTACTTTGAGATCAAATCTTTTAATTTCTCTAAGGATAATTTTTTTTACTCTTTCACATTTTTGTCCATTTGAGTTCTTTACTTTTAGTAATCCGTCATCCCTATATAGGCCTATATCTTCAATGTTAATGTTTTTTGTGAGATTATATAGTATGTAAAGACCAACTAGATCAGTGACTTCTGCTGAGTCCAGGGGGCCTATAGAAACATCAAAAGATCCAAATTGATTGCTTTTAGTCCATTGTTCATGTTTACAGATTAGTACTGTATTTCTGCATTTTCTAATTATATTGATTTCATCTACAGAAATATCAGATAGAAGTGTGGCAAAATCGATAACGTTTTCAAAAAGTTCTTTATATATAGATGGGTAATAATTAATAATGTAAAACTGGATGAACGAGCAATTAGTTTTATTTACTATGTTAAGGAACCAGTTTATTGTATCTGTTTTTATAAACCCGGTTAAAATTCTCTGGATTACCACCCTGTGGATATTTTTTACCTGGATTATTACCATTATATATATATATATATATATATATATATATATATATATATATATATATATATATATATATATATATATATATATATATATATGAGACAAAAAGTATACTTTTAGAGAATTGAACCTATAGTAAAATGATTTAAGCTCAATATAAGAGATAGAGCAATTGTAAAAAATAACTGAAGGAAGAGAGATAAAGATGTGCGAATGAAAAATCTATTTGATCTTCGATTGTTCAATGCAAGGTGTACTCGATAAAAACATGTGTATTTTTCTTTTTTTTAAGTCAGGATTTTCAAAGATTAAAATGTTGTCATCAGAGGAATTACATAGATGGATAAGTTTGCAGGGGAAAAAGCAAAGTTCAAAATTTAAAATGATTTAACACACAGTATAAATTAATGGAAAGTAAACATGCGTGCATAAAAAGGTCATCAAAATATAGAGTATGTCCAGTTGGGTAAATGTCCGTTGACAAAGTGTTCGGTGACGAAAGATTTATAGATGGAAAAAGAAATTTCGTGGAGATTCCGTTAGAAATAGTCAAAATACAGTAAATCCAACACAATGATGTTTAGTTCGATTGTAGATAAAAAGCACTTATTATGATGTAATTTTGAGAATTGGGGTTATTTTAAAATATTTCCGTGAACCGCGAATGATAATAGTTTTTAAGGAGTTGAGTTTAAAATATTGTATATATTTCAAGTAGACTGAATTACTGGTTAGTGGTAGGTGTTAGTTACTCCGATCGAACCTAGGGTGTGAGAGAGAATTTTCTGGTTGAAGACGAGGCCAGTAAAAGTGGGAGAGGAATGTTAGGTTAAGGATTTCGGTGGAGAAGGTTTAGCAAAAGAGAGTGTGGCTGATGCTAGGAATGGGGTAAGAGAAGGATTTGTTTAGTTACAGCTCATCGCTTGTAAGCAACAATATCATTTAATTACTGCTAGACTTAGAATGGCATAACTTAGGAGTTGGGTGGGGTTTCAATAAGCTAATACAATAGCGTTCTGGTCAATAAGTAAACAGTTCGGGGGAGAGAAATGTCTTCGTATTTAAACGGACTTTTTTAAGACAAAATTATATATAATTCTTAAAGTTTAAAAGGGTTCAAATTGGGAAAAAGAGCTCATACGGTAGGAAATCTGGAATTTGCGTGTTTAAGATGTAATTATCCGGACATTTATAGCATTTCAGTGTTTAATGTTTAAAAATATATAGATTTCCCTGTTAGTTAAATATTATAGGCGTGACTAATTAAGATACTTTAATATGTTACTGATGTTAGGATTGGAAGCGGCGTTAATATGTTTGTATCAAGGGAGTTCAAGTATACGGATTATGGGGTGTGATTGGGTTGATTATGAAACAGAAGTGATAACATGGCGTATTGAAATTACAGATAGATTTAAGGAGGCAAATGAGCCATTATTTAAGTAATCAGGGAGCGTAATTTAAAGGTGAGAGTTATGGGATCTATCAGAAAAAGATTGTCGTTAGAGCGCTGCGTCCACAGAGTCCATTGATTGTATGCAGACAGAATAAGAGAGGCAATGGATCAGGGTTAGCTAATAATTGAAAATGGGTATAGGAGTTAGAGTGTTGGAGTAGAGGAGATTAACGATTAGTAGAGTGGAGAAAGGTGATGTTAGTTCTCAATTCATGTTAAGTATTAAAGGTTAATAAAATGATTAGGTGCACAAGGGAAAATACGCTATGTTATTGGGATGATTAGTTGTAAAGTTGGAAATGTGAGGAGTTACAAAGTTAACAAATTATAAAATTAAAAGAATTAGTCTAATATTAGAGGGGAGTGTTGGCCGGGAGGAGGGGTGTCAGAGGGAGTAATGAAACTGATCTATTTAAATTTTCGTTTGTGCCTGCAATTTGAGATAAGTTCGTTTTTAGAGTTAATAATATTTTGCTTTTAACTGCTATAGCTATCATACATGTTTCTAATGTATAATGTATATAGTTGGTATAAAGCGGTTCCTGAAGTGTATGATAAAGACTTTTATTTAATATGCACCAATGTAGGAAGTAGGGCGTGTTTTTATGGTTAAAGTATTTTATTAAATTAGATAGAGAGGTACCAGTGTTATTGTTGTTATTGTGTTTGAAAAAAAAGATATGGTTTGAGATCCGGGTCTTGATGGAAAAGGCACTATCCCCAATGTAAGTGTTTATTTGTATGGGGTTCTTATTGTGGTATTTGTGTTATTTGTAGTATAAGGAGTAGTTAGGGTGTGCATGCTCAAGCTCTGTGCCAAAGTTAAGTTGGAATTGTTAGATGGAGAAGATAAGACAGTTTGAGGGGTAAGATCAAGTTTATTGTTAGTTAGCGGGGTTTTTTGGTTAGTGTAGGGGGTGTTATTTAAGGTGTCGTTTAGTACAAAGAGTTGGAGATGTAGAGGGCGATAGACTGATGGGAGAATTTGCATGCTGGTGTTAGTTCACATAATAGTATTTGGGGGAATTGTTTTACAGTACATACGTATATGACGTCACTTTATATGTAATTGCTGTTTAACGGGTATTCTCTGGATTTCTGGCAGTTATAATAATTAGAAGAGGGTATAATAGGTGCTAGTTGCTGGGCAGATTTAATATTTTTGTTATTAGAGGTGATGATAGTTGGCGCTATATTAGGCATTGTAGAGTAGGAAATTTTAATAGAGTTTTTTTTATTTAAAATAGTGCTGTATCTATGCGGGAGCTTGAAGATGTTATCTATAATTTTGAAAAATTTCTCAGGGATATTGGTTTTAACATTAAAATTAAAGGGTTGATTAAAGCAAATACTATTCTTTCTTCTAAGTCTTTTATTTTTCTATGTTCCTGAGGGTCAGCTAGTTTGTCAATATTGATAGTTTTTGTGGGCATATTTATATATGTGTTGGTTTTCTTGGGTAATGTAGTATTTATCTGTTTTCTATGCTGTATTGCCATGTTGTGTGTGATTACACTTAAAGGTATGTTTTTCTGGATGAAGGGGTTATTTTTATATTTGATTTTATCATTGTATCCCGAATTGAGTAGTGCGTTATTGTAGAAATTGGAATTTTGAAGATAGATTTATTAGCAGATAGTTTTGAAATTATATTAGAAACTGAGGGGACTATTGAATTAATGATGGATTTTGGGTGGTTAGATATCTTATGTACGTAGAATAGGGTTAAGTTTGGTTTGTGGTAGGGGCTAAAGGTTTCAGAGTTAAGGTCTAATGTTAGGTCAAGGAAATTATATATTATATTCTCTGGTTCTACAGTAATAGTTAATCCAAAGTTTTTACAGAGGTTATGGAGATTTTTAATGGTGTTGCTGTATTTCCTTGAGCTCTCAAGTTCAGTAACCTGGGCGGAGTCTGAAGACTCATAGTAATATCGAAATTATTGGGAGCATCTTTCCTAGTCCAGAATTTACTGTCAAATTCTAACAGGGTCTTCTGGCCAAAATTAACAGTTTGATCTCTAAGTCTGTGATGTCTGAATTATTTTTAGCGAAGATTAATGCTTTGTTTAATAGGAGTGGGGAGATTGACTGATAATAATTGTTTATGTCTAAAGTGATGAAGTCCAGATTAAAATTAGACTTGTCTCCGAGATTTAGGAACCAATTAGTTACCTCATCGGAGGATTGCTACAAGGTGTATGAGTTTTATCTTTTGAGTTAGGGATGATTGTATCTAAGATCTTTTTACGTATGATGCCTAGGTCAGATTTGGATGGGCAGATTAGTCTAATGGATGGGTTTTCCTGAAGATTTCTTTTGTGGTTCTGTAAGGTGCATCTTGGTGTGGCGGAGTTAAGATTTCTGTGTAATTAAGGATATTTAAAGATGTTAGGGTTAGTGAGAGGGCTGTTAGAGGTAGTTTTATAAGATTTGTTGAGTTCACTGTAGATTAAACTTTTGTTGTCAATGTATTTCAGTTTGTAAAAGTTGTTTATTTTATCTGCAGGGATAATTATATCGGGGTATTACTTGATCTTGTTGGTGAATTTATCATATTTTTGATAAAGGGGTTAGAATGTTCATTGTATTTTTTAATTTAGTACGCCTAATGAGATCAAATAAATCGTTTTCAAAGTTGTTGAGGTACTCATTTTGTTTAGAGAAAGATGTTTTAGAACCGTACCTGGATGCAGTAAACTTTTCTAATCTCTTTAGTTCTGTGAAAGAGTTCATAGGTAGTGTAAATCCATGATGTTTTAGAGGTGAACGAGTATTTGCATCAGTTTGGTAGTTGTTTGATTTGAGGTTTAAGTCATGGTGGAAAGCTTTCTATTTTATGTTGGTAATCATTTTTTCACCGACTGTATGAGCTTGCAAATGTAAACTTGGATGAAGGAGGGTGAAATTCCTGGCTGAACATGTCACAAACAGAAGAAAAAGCTCAACTATTTAGAAGCTAAGAATAAAATATGAGACTAAAAGAGAATTGAACCTATAGTGAAATGAGTTAAGCTAAATATACGATATAGAGCAATTATAAAGATAAATGAAGGAAGAGAGTTAAAGATGTTCGAATGACAAATCTATTTCATCATCGATTGTTCAATGCAAGGTGTACTCGATAAAAAACATGTTTACTTTTCTTTCCTTAGGTCAGGCTTATCATCAGAGGAATTACATAGATGGTAGGAGAATAGCTAAAATTCAAAATTTGAAAAAAAATTAAGTAACTATATAAAGTAATGGAAAGTAAACGTGTGTACATAAAAAGGTTATCAAAAGTAACGCCGCTCCCAATTCTAACATTAATAGAAAACATGAAAACATGCAGGCATTTATGACTGCAAGAATCGTTCAAAATTAACATTTTTGAAATGTAGACCTAAATAAAAATCCATAATAACTTTCACATAAATTCAGTATTTTTTAAAAAAATTGATAATCTGCTTGTGATTACATATATATTTAACTTTACATAATATAATTATTATATAACGAAATTATTACACTAAAACACGATTTGATACTGTAGAATTAAACAACGAATAACTCAATTTTAGTTCAAAAAATATAACCCATAAACAATATTATAAACCTTTAACCATAATAAAATAATTGAACTATATAGCATTAAATACATTAAAACGTGTCTTTAGAGAAATGGTTTTAAGACAAAGATATTATTTTAGTTGTCTCTCTTGGATCTGAATAGTTTTGTTTTTTTACGAATCCAAAATATTGCACTTTTTTTCGTATTAACTTTTTAAATATTTTTCGGCGAGGAGGGGATTCTTTTTGTTTTTTGTTTTCGGATGAGCTATCGATGTTTCGGACTTTTATTAGTAGAGGTACACAGGGAGAGAAAATTGTGTATTGTTTTCGGTTTTCTCTGCTAAAGTCAAATATCGTGTCGGTTTAAGAATAAATACACGTGTGTTTTGTGAAAAAATCAATCTAAAGGAATATTTTCTAAAGTAGGTTTTCAATTTTTGGGATCCTTTTCTGTTGTTTTTTCTAGTGAAGCATTTTTAGAAGATTCAAGATATGCTTGTAAAACCTTGCTGTTGGTGCAAATAGAGAAACGGTTGTTAAAAATGAATTTCACGTTGCTAGAATTTGTTTTTTTTATATTGACGCTTTCTCTATCTCTCTATCTATCAATATATATATATTTATATATATATATATATATATATATATATATATATATATATATATATATATATATATATAGTACGTCAATGAAAATTAATAAGACCTGCAAATGGAAGCAAATCGATATTTTCAGTTGTTCAAAACAAGGACAGTTAATAAAAACATTTATTTTTATCTCTTTCTTTCCTTAAACCAGGCTTTTCAAAGATTAAAATCTTATCATCAGAGGAAAAATTATGATTGATAAGTTGAAAGGATAGGGCTGTCAAAGTTCCAAATTTGAAAAAGTTTTCTTTTAAAATTAAAAAATTAAAAAAGTTTTTTAAAAGTTTTTTAAAAAGTTCAAAAACTTTTTTTAAAAACTTTTTTAAAAAACTTTTTAAAAACTTTTTTAAAGCCTGGTTTAAGGAAAGAAAGAGATGAAAAATAAATGTTTTTATTAACCAAACTGCTCCTTGTTTTGAACAACTGAGAATATCGATTTGCTTCCATTTGCAGGTCTTATTAATTTTCATTGACGTACTATATTTTTGCTCTATCCAGTATATTGAGCTTTCCTTATTTCACAATAGGTCCAACTCTCTAAAAGTTTACCTTTTAGTTATAATTTACATATATATATATATATATATATATATATATATATCCATCTAATATTTTAATTGATATTTTAGTTGTGTTCGTTCCGAGTATGTGAGCAGTGCGCTTCTACCCGAAAAACTAGAAAGGCTTTTGGCGCTCTCTTGTAATTGCAGTAAAGATGGCGTCTAAGAGATAAGAACAGCTTCAGATTTGAAGAATCTTTGCCTGGTTGACTGTCGAAACAAAGTCTTCGCACTGAACGTCAGAACAGCTGACAAGGGGTCATGGCATGGAAACGTCGTTCAAATGGCATGTCGAAGAATGTCCGATTTACTTCTGCCTTTGCCTTAGACGACCACAAATTCGTATTCACCAGTTGCCATGGTTATGAACTGTTCTATTACAGCCATCACTAGAATTCTTAGCATCAGTTCAGCTCAATGCTTACAACAACGAACGGTTGGCTAAGAGGTCTGTTGTTCGTGTTGCAATATTTTAGCGGCAGAATATTTTGGGATGTAGGTGTAAAGAGGTAAATAGGTATCCTTATTATTAATTATTGAACTATTATTATCATTAATAATCATGATTGTAGTATAGATGGATTAAGTCAAGATAATATTGATTATTTTCCTTCGCTGAGAAAGTGAATAATCATTCGGGTAACAGTGTAAATTGGAACCTCAAGGTTTGTGGCGATTAGACGCTGATAAAGTTCACCTTCATATTAACATATGCGCTCTTGTATAAGCAGTAACCGATCTGAGGGAGATAACTCTATTTTTCTTACCCGCCGCTATTCCGAATTCGCTTATACTTTGGCAAGGGAGATAACTTTGTTTATTAATAAAAAAACATGTTACGGTTTCGAAATGCGTTAAAAACCCTAACCCTAACCCTAAACCTAAACCGTAACCGTAACCCTAACCCTAACCCTAAACCTACCCATTAGCCTAACCCTAAACCCTAACCCTAAACCTTTACCCTAACCCTAAACCCTAACCCTAACCCTAACCCGTTCAAAATAACTTTTAAGCACTTTTATTTACATGCCATAAATTGTATACACTTTATATAAACATAAGAAAAGTTATTTTCTTTCATGCTGCGATAAACAAAGTTATCTCCCTTGCTAAAGTATAAGCGAATTTGGAATAGCGGCGGCTAAGAAAAATAGAGTTATCTCCCTCAGATCGGTTACTGCTTATACAAGAGCGCCTTAACATATAATATAGCTCCCCTACGACTCTAAAGATTCGAATGCTTCATTGGTCGGTATCATACTTAAATGATGATATAGGATAGATATATTTATATTGGAAATAAAATATATCCATTAGAATAAAGTATGGATATTTCAACCAATACTACTGCTTCATACAGTTTCGAGTGCAAATCAGTGGCGAAAAAAGCAGAAATTTTGAACGTTTTTGAATTAATTTTGTGGAGTGTCTATTTACTGTTGTCATATTTGATCTGGTGAATCACTGTCCTGTTTGAGGAGTCTTGATAAAGTTCAGAAACCTATCTGTAATTTGATTAGCCCCACCGTTTCCTCTTCTCTGCACCCTCTTTCTCACAGACGTAATGTTAGTCAGTCTTTTCTATAGATACTATTAGGACATGTGTTCTTCAGTATTGTTTGATCTATGCCCTGCATTATTTTTCCAGCTCAATTGACTCGTTGGTCTTATGGCCTTATTCAATTCGCTTTTTTATACTTCATTGTAATAAAGCTTCTTATTCCAGTTGCTTCTTTCCAAGAACTGCAGGATTGTGGAACTCTCTTGGTGCTGACTGTTTTCCCCTACCTATAGCCTTAGTCTTTTCAAGATTAAGGCCAATAGACATATCCTGTATTTGTGATAGGCATCTTTCGTTTTTGTTAGATCCTTAGATCAACTGGTTTCATGCCTTGTCTGGAGCGATTTCCATTAAAACAATATCGATATACATATTATCTACTGAGCTCCCTATCGGGACACATAGTTGGAACACTTTCTTGAAGAAGGAGACCACTTAAAATATAATTAATTAATACTAGTTTATACTCGCTACTAGAAGGGTGTTGGTGCAGTACCTGATTATATCAATTACCATCTTTACCTAGCTTTTATTGCTTTGTTATAGCTCCAACGAAAGAAAAAGAATTGTGAAATTTCCTCAGAAAAATACGTGCTTTATTATTTACATGATAAAATAAAGAATTACGATTAATGTATTTGTGCAATGTTTTTTTTTTACAGAAAACGTTAGAAATTATGTTTTGAAGCAAAAATAATTCGCTTTGATCTAAACCTAAATACTCTTAATGCTCTACTTTTCTTGCGGATTATAAAAAGTAGTTGGTTTGAAAAAAAAAGAAATTCAATTTTGCAATATTTTATTAGGTCATCTTGATTTCTTAAAATTTCTAAAACACGTATGTACTCAGCCTATTACTTTTTTGTCAACCAATCGCATATTTATACGTATATACGAACATGCAAAGTCTAAAAACGCCATATCTTTTTAATAGTGTGTAAATGAATTATTTATATCCATTTCGGCTTAGCTAAGAGTTGCTTCTGAAAATCCTCACAGAAAACATATTGTGAAATATGTATTAATTACTGACTAAAATTTATTATTTCAATTTCAAAAATATTATCTGTACTTTTACAAATGGCTACCGTCTCTCTCTCTCTCTTTCTTTTCTCTCTATTTGCCCTTTCCATAAAACTAAATAAACACAATTAAATAAAATTTAGCACACATTACCCACCTTCACACCTAGCAGCTGTGTTTCAAAATCAATAATGATCGGTTAATTAGTTTATGATTTAATCATGTTCATACAACTATATAAACATATACACATAATAAACTTTATATAGTTTGAGATAAAGAGGAATGGTTGTAAATATTTAAGATAAAATATATTTTTAAAATGATAAAGAAGAATAGGGCGGTTTATTAATTGGGCGATTTTGTAATAGCGTTATCAAAGACTGGGCGACTCTTTACCGGAAGTGCTCAAAACTATACACATTTCTGGTAAATTGCAAATAGAATTAACCAAAATCCAGACGTTTTTCCGTATTTTTTTCAAAATAGCAGAAAATGTGTTTGTCTATGTGCGTCGTCAGTGAAAGTAGTAATGAATTAACTTGGTGAGATGTATATCGGTGGCCCACCCAAAGACATTCTGGAAGAACTAGTTATCTGTGAAGTCAAAGCAAAAATAACATATAAAGAGCTGGCATTTGAATTATTCTCTTTATTGGAGCGTGCGTGATAGACTTAAAGAATACCGTTGCGGTCGGGAGAATTACAATTCTATCAGATCTATTTTTGCCATTTGTATATTAGCACCGTTCGTATCTCTTTTTTTACGAATGGTTGACCACTTACCAAGGCGAAAGGCCACCGAAGAGTAATGGTTAGTGTGATTTTCAGTGGATGATGGAACAGTACTATGAAATGATTAGAAACTATGATTAATTCACACGACAACTCGACAGATATTTGTTGACATTGTGTAGTATCTGTTCTATTTTCATCATGCCATCCTCTCATGCATTACTTCTTTTCGGGGCAGGTATATGTTCTGGCGTTTTGGGCCAATCTTGTCAAGAATTACTTCAACCTTTGGAGATTGTGTAACATATGTTCGTTTGACATGATTCCATTCGCCCAAGCATTACCTCCTCTTTGGTGTAGACAGTGTAGTTTATATTCGTTCATCATGATACCATCCTCCCAGGCTAGCAAAACTATGCGACCGTAATGATGATAAACTATCGGAGTGCTCACTAAAAGAATTGGCCTTTGAAAATATAATAAGATGTTTTTTTGTGGCGGAGTGATTGTACAAGCGCACCGATTGAATAAACAAAAGGAAAAGGAATAAAAGTAAACGTTAAAATTTTACCTGTTGATAAAGTCTCTAATGAAGGATTGCAGCGATTTAACGTGTCAAGGGTCAGCGATCCGTTGTAGGTTTTCTTATTATCATTCTTTGCTTCACCAGATGTCGCTGTAAACTGTCGTAATTAGCGCGCTTTTCTGATGCAGCGATGCAGATAGAGAGAGTGGGATCGAACAATGGTGACCACTTAACTTTTCTTCATTTGAAAAGGTTTTTGATAACAGAAGCTGTCGAGGAAGAAAAACGCGGGAAATGAAGGATGAGGAAGTTAGGATTATAGACGACACGCTAGGAAGACTATAAGGACCACGGGAATGTGGAAGAGGATTACAAATAGAAGACAAGAGAATTAAAAGAAAAATTAGGGGGGATGGAGGAGAGAACATTAAAAAGAAAAAGAAGAACGAATTGAAGTCGATGGAAGAATAGATGTTTATGGTAAAAGTAGGTGAATGAAGAAGACAAAATAGTAGCGAATGAAGAAGAGAAAAAAGCGGAGGAATATGAGGAAAAGGGGAGATATACATAAGACGAAGAAGAGGAAAACAAAAAGAAAGAAATGGATGAACGAAGAAGAAGAGGTATAAAAAAAGAAAAATAAGGAAATAAATGAAAGAATAAGAAGTAGTAAAAATAGAAGAAGTAATAAAGAAAGAAAAAGGAATAATTTTGGACAGGAGAATATAATAAAGACGACAAGAAGAAGAAGAAGACAGAAATAGATGAAAGTAGTAGTACAAGTAGTAGTAGTAGTAGTAGTATTAATTTACTTCTCTCCAGGAGTTAGGCACAAGGCCAGTTTTTATCTTACTCCCACAAGTAAGATGTGACCCAAGGTCGGGTCGGGAAAGTGGGGTTTAAAAATTGCCTGGGCAGCCCCGTCGGCATTCCCCGGTAGGGGCGCCTCAGGCAATAAGCAATAAACTTACTCCTCCCCAAAGAGGGGAGGCAAACCCTGGGAAGGTGGACCTCCAAGACTGCACAGGACAGACCCATTGACCGGCGTAAATCAAGACCCGAAGGCCAAGACAACACCAGTATGGGGTGCAGTATCCATCGGAACAGATACTACAATTTGATCTTAGCCAAAAGGCCAAGGTGGTAGTAGTAGTAGTAGTAGTAGTAGTAGTAGTAGTTTAAAAAAGATATGAAAAAATGAAGAACAGTATGAAAAAGGGGAAATTTGGGGGTTAGTTATACTTATGACGAAGAAGAAGACGGAAGTGGATGAACGTAGTAGTAGTAGTAGTAGTAGTAGTAGTAGAAGAAGAAGAAGAAGAAGAAGAAGAAGAAGAAGAAGAAGAAGAAGAAGAAGAGAGTGGTGGTGCGGAAGACACTATGTAATAAAACAAGACAGGAGGGGAAGTAGAAGAGAAGGGTGACTACAAAGACGACTTTGAGAAGAAAACGAAAAGAAAACCAAAAGATGTGGGAGAAGATGAAGTTAACGTGGAGGAACAATAGAAGAAAAAAAGTGAGAGGGGGGGAGGCTGAAAAACATAAAGACATAGGAAAGATGGAGGAGAAGAAATAGAAAAAGGGAGAAGGTGTACTCGATAGAAGTAAACCACGAAACAATCTGTAGAAGAAGAAGAAAAACCGGAAGAAGGTGAGGATAAATAAAAATGTGGCTAAGATCAACGTGTAGTATCTGTTCTCATACTACCCTTCATCATTTTATTTCTCCGGGAAATGAATAAGAAACCATTCTAGACTGACGTAATTTTATTTTTCTGCTAATTTAGAGTCACTTATTTTAGGGAGCTGGATTTACTCCATATTAAAAACCGACCTTGTGTCCCACTGCCTTCGTGGGAAGACAGATAAATAGGGGCATGTAAGATGTAAGTCGTTCGATATGGGGTATCTTTTCAGGGTTAGAGTCATTTTAAAATTCTTTCCGTCTTGAAAAGCCGCGTGATATCTTAATACCATCTAAAAGTAGAACAGAGTTTCACGAGACCAAATTAAACAATTGTATTAAGCCATTGCAGACTACTAAAATGTATTGCTTATGATTTAGAGAATGCCTGTATTTGATTGGTTAATCAGATTATCAAGACAGCGAATTATTTTGTTCCTGAAAATAAAAGAATTGAAGTGTATTTTTCTGTAGACTCTTTTGATAAATATTAGCTTATTTTCTCTAAAAATAAATAATTATTCTGTAAAATATCGATATTCCTTAGCCAAACTATACTTGTCAGATGTTTTAGGTAAAGTTCAAATGTTGCCCCTGATAAACCGAACGGCTGATTTTAAATGAGTAATTGTCACGCCAGATAGGATTGTTGAATATCGTTTCTAGTGTGCCAGAGACAACAGCTTGCAAAAAAAAATAAAACCTACTTTAAACAGACCCGCACCTGGCTGAAAGAAAACGTAGGTGATTGACACGGAGAGAAAACTCTGGTGATTTGATTCAGAAACACCTGCGAAGTTTATCTGCAGCTGTTTTATGAAAACAGGATACACCCGTTGCTAAAGAAACGTGCTAGGCGGGGGGCGTGGAATGGGCGTACACATGTGGATGGATAGATGTCTAAATGTGTGTATCCTAGCCCAAATTGATATTGAAAGAGCGAGTTTAACAGATCAATCTCAGTTATTCTCGTTGATATTATATAAGTAAAAGTCCGTATTTTGCCATATAATTTCAATACATGCTTGTGGCGTGTACAGATACGCCTATAAGAATTAGATAGGTACGTTGAAAGATATTTTCTCCTAATGCCCAGAGAAACATTAAGAAATATTAGATAGGGGTTGAATCAACAAAATTTGATAGGGGCGAAAGAAATACATATATAGCTAAATGAGAGTTGTACGACGTTTTCAGTTAATTACAAATTACGGCTCACTGGAAGAAGTGAAACATAATTTTTTTCAAACCTAAATAAATCCCAGAACTAAGGTATATTTTCGCATGTATTTTATGTGATTCGAATACATAGGAAAAGAAAGAGTCTGATAGAAAAAAATCGTTTACTGACTCGGGTTTAGCATAATACTAGAATACCCGTCCCAGGAAAAGTAACATTAATTCCTCGAACAGAACAGTGTCGTGTTTCACCAATTAGTGTCCCCTTGCGAAAATCAAAATACAAGATATAATGTTACTAAACCTTATGTCTAGAACCTTTATTCGAGTGTTAATCCATTACATGATTTTAATTCTAAAGATGTATCAAATAAGGGATTAAGTGGTCTTAATAAGATATTGGAATTCATTGAATCTTAATGCTTAATTGATATTCAACTAAGAATCAAATTTCATGCAAATCTGAAATATTTGAATTTTCAAATGAGCGATTGTGCACAAATTATGCCCCATAAAATCCCTTTAAAAATAGTCTAAAGAAACTAAAATTTGGGAAATATTTATTAATTGATATCCAAAATTCATTGCTTAAATTTCAAACAAAAATAAATTATCTTAATTTTTATGAAGGGCTTTAACACTCTCTTTGCTTCTTTGCATTAAGCTAATATAGCCAACATTATCCACCCTTACGCCTAGCATGTTAATGATCGCTTAACTAGTTTAAGGGTGAATTCTATACATATTAATATATAAACATATACACGTACCCATGTAAATAGAGATATAGATATTTGTCGGAATAAGAAATGCGCAAAGTGAACGATTCGAAAGAAGTAGAAACGTAAAATCAATAAGACAACGCAGCACAAACATGTCCTTAACGCTCTTCAGTGCGGTTAGACTAGCTAGTGTCTCAAGCCGTGATCGAAACTCAACCGGCGAGCTGACAGTCGGCGCTTCTACCCATACATGACACTACCTGAATGCAAGTGAAATCTTAATATAAACATTGTCAAGTGCTGGGAGCTCGAATTGGCGAATGAGCTATACCTTAATACTAGTGGCAGTTGGCGCTTTCCTTATATATAATTATTTAATAATAAATATTTGATACACATACGTTTTATTTTTTCAGAATCGTCAGTGTTGAGATAACTTCTCAGTCACCCGATTTGAAATAAAGACACGAGTCACTTTTTAACTATAACCTGAACATCCTAACCAATGTAAACAACTTCAACAGCTATGAGGAAAGACGAGAAATAAATCCTATTATGTATTTTCAATATAGAAAGCCGGATTAGAATGTTCGACCAATCACATGCATAAGAACTCGCATTATATATGTATATATATATATATATATATATATATATATATATATATATATATATATATATATATATATATATAGTCTCGGAAGATTTTCAACCATAAAAACTATATTTTTTAAAAAAGATTTTTAAAAACAAACTTTTAGTCCCAAGTATTTCAGTGGAAAATCACTCATGTAAGTCAATTTATTTTTTACAGTTATTATATTAGTTTGTTTCTAACACTATTTTAAGGGATCATCAGTTGTTTACCATGAAAAACTGTTTCGGGAATTTAATATATATATATAGTCTACAGAAGCTTTGAGTTGTTTTAAACAAAAAGACACAAAAAAGGAAAATGCAGTTTAAATTCCCAGAGAAACTAACTAAATCCAAAATAGTGCAGACTTAACATTCGTTGGAAAATTCATAAATAAATAAAAATATATAATAGTAAGTAAATAAAATAAAAAGGGGGGTTAAGTATCTAACAGTGAAACAAAAACAGGAGACCTTAACGTAAGCATCTAATATTAATACGGGGATCATCAGCTGTTTACCATGTAACTGTTTCGGAGATTTAAAAACAGGACAGTTATAATATGCATGGCTCTCCAATGGTACTGATCATATATATATATATATATATATATATATATATATATATATATATATATATATATATATATATATATATATATATATATATACACACACTAATAGAATACCCATCCCAGGACGGATATAAGCAATAAATTTAGCATTGGTTTAAAACTTTAATGATTTTCTTCCTTTGGTGTAGAGTATGGTACGGTTTCTGTTGCACAACCCTAAATGGTATTGTTTTTATTATTATTAATGTGCCCACGTAGCATACACTGTTGCCAAGAATACATATTCGATACTTCATACTGGTAAGTTTAATAGTTTAGGATAATACCAAGCACATACATATTATTGACACTCACGCGTGTGTAACGATCTTCTTCAAAATGATTTGATATAACTAAAAATCTGATGTTGAGCAATTCTTTTATCTATTAAACTTTTTGTATCGAACTTTTAAAAAAAGTTTTTTATGGCAAGTTCGAGTTTGAGTAGAAAACCCCCTAATTGGTAAAGTTTACAAAAATAAAATCATTTATCTATATTACCAACCGGTTTGCCGAAAATATATATTCCAAAATTGATTGGTCAAAACAAAAAGAATACATATATTTGTATACATATATATATATATATATATATATATATATATATATATATACATATATATATATATATATATATATATATGCACTGCTTAACTCACTGTATATTTTAGAATATCTTAGAATATATATTATTTAAAAATCCATAATAGTTCGTTCATTATTTTAAGAGATAAAAATCTTTTTTCGGAGGGAGGCACCCCCTAAATAGTAAAGTTTACAAAAACAATAATGTGTTTATGTTTAATATCGAGCTGTCGAAGACATCGATTCCAATATTTATAAAATGTAAATTAAAAAATATGTATACATGCACAACTTAAATATTAAAATTACAAAAGAAATACTGTGTCCATGTTATTCGCTGTACTTTTTAGAATGTATATTCCAAAATACATAATGATCCGTTTATTAGTTAAGATTACTTTACATACACACACACTTATCTATATATATATATATATATATATATATATATATATATATATATATATATGTATAAGTACACATACCTAACTTTATCACTATACAAATAAAAATATATGTATATAAGTCAACAAATGAGAAATAAAAATTATAAACACGTATATATATATATATGTTTACATTAATTTTGTATGCATTCATGTATATATATATTCTATCTATATTTGTTTTATTATACTTCAGTTGAAGTTCTCAGAAATCAAGGGGCTCCTATCTGCGGCTAACACTTGATCTCTATATGAAATACATAGCTATTCCAATATTCCATTAAAATTCTCCTTTTTCTTGTCAAACGTTTAGTTAGTAAAAAAGTGAAGGACATTAATTTTCTTCTCTTCAGTCGACCAGTTAATTATGTTATAGTATATCTTTCTTGTGGTCTCTTGATTTTACCGGATTCCAGGACAAGTATGCATCTAGTCTGCTGGAGTATCCAGCTAAGTGCTATTACTTGAGGCAACTTCACTTGGAGAAGATACACCATTCCTCCTATGAGCAAGTGCCTATCTGTGTCGATGAGATCTAAGTTGGGCTTCGAATACTGTGTTATTTTGAATATTCGGTCAAGTTTTACTTGTAGGGTAAAGTATCCTCATGTTAGGTTGTCCTGACAAACCTTTGTACAGAGAGACCGAATATACTTTAGGGTTGTGTCTAGTTGGGAATTCAAACTGTGTATGTGTTTGTGTGTTATAGAAATCGATATGTAAAAAGAACATTCAAATAATTTTCAATTAGAGTTAAATTTTTCACAGAATCTAAATACAGCATTGACATTTTCCCTCGTGTTGGTCTTGGGTTACTAGAGTAATTATCGGCTTGATCTATAAAAATGTGCAATATATTAGAACGTAGACTAACGGAAATTCATTTTTTAAAAAGATTTTCTTCGTTTCATGAATAAATAAAAAATTAAATAAAAATATATCAGCGAAAAACTTTTTACAAAAAGTTTTAAACATTTTAATAATTATTTGTATTGGAATTTTTATGATTAAAAATAATCAATTAAGGAAAATATCCAGGAATCGTTTAACGTTATTAGCCATTTTACAGCTGTATGTGTAAAAAAATGCAGCATACAATTATAAACAATAGAAGCTTAGTAAGAGATGCGTCCCTCTTTACTTGGCTCCCTCGGTCCGGCTTTTAATGTGACGAAAACCGGCTGTGTAGACGTTTAGATGAAATTTCAGACAAAATATGATAATATATAATATAATACAATATATAGAGTATGTAACAGACAAGTAAAATTAAGAACATAAACATATCTCTAAAGTAAATTAATACTTTGGTTTTATTTTATTAATATTTTAACTCGTCTGTTTTCATGCTAATTCCATGTATTTTGGATATATTAACTATATTAATATATAAACATATACCCGTATCCAGCAGCATGAAAATAGAGATATAGATATTTGTCGGAGTAAAAAATGGCGAAAGTGAACGATCAGAAAGAAGTGGAGACCTGAACTCAATAAGACAACAGAGCACAAACATGTCCTTAACGCTCTTTAGTGACTAGCTAGTGTCTAGAGCCAGGATCGAAACTCAACCGGGGAGCTGACAGTCGGCGCTTCTACCTATACGCTATCACGTGACACTGCCTGAATGTAAGTGAAATCTTAATATTAACATTGTTAAGTGCTGGGAGCTCGAAATAGCGAATCAGTTATACTAGTGGCAGTTGGCGCTTTCCTTATATATAATTATTTAATAATAAATATTTGATACACATACGTTTTATTTTTTACAGAATCGTCAGTGTTGAAATAACTGCTCAGTCACCCGATTCGAAATGAAGACACGAGTCACCTTTTAACTATAACCTGAACATCCTAACCAATGCGACCAACTTCAACAGTTATGATGAAAGAGGAGAAATATAACTATGGTATACGTATTGTATTAGTTTCTGTAGATGTAAATTTGTTCAAACTCCAGTGTTTATAAAAAAGTGATCAATAACAAGTAGAGCTGTTCTTAAGTATACATTTTTATTCATACAAACATTATTGGTTACATATGTGCATACATGTATCGGTTGTACTCTTTGGTATGAAGCGGTTAACCCTCTGTGAAGAGTACAACCGAAACATGTATGCACATATGTAACCAATAATGTTTGTATAAATAAGAATGTATACTATATATATATATATATATATATATATATATATATATATATATATATATATATATACAAAAACTTTATTTCTTGACTAAAATAGTAAGTTTATTCACATTTAATAAATATAAATAGCTTTATGGAAAACAATCATTTGTTTCTACTATTTTTATTTGTACATTTAGGACGTTCCTCCGTTTTTTTTCAACAAATGTATTTCTTGATGAAATTAATTCAATATAAAACTCCTCAGCTGCACTGATGATGTTCCGGATGACGTAGGTGCAAGAACGCATCCCTGTTTGACACCGTTTTTGATCGAGAACGGTTCAGAGCTCGATCCATCAAATTGGACAGTCCCTTTCATGTCTTCATGAAAGGACACGATTAGACTCAGAAACTTGGGCGGGCATCCAATCTGCTGAAGGAGGGTAAACAGTCCATCTCGGCTGACCAAGTCAAAAGCTTTGGTCAGGTCGATGAAGGCCAGATAGAGAGGCTGCCTCTGCTCGCGACATTTCTCCTGGAGTTGTCTTATGGAAGAAACCATGTCTCTAGTCGATCTGGCGGGTCTAAAGCCACACTGTGCCTCTGGGTAGACGCGATCAGCTAGAATTTGCAGTCTGTTGAGGAGGACGCGTGCATAGGCCTTGCCGACAATGCTTAGCAGTGATATGCCACGGTAATTGTTGCAGTCGCTTCTTTCTCCTTTGTTCTTGTACAACGTGATGATCTTAGCGTGGCGCATGTCTTTGGGCACAGTTCCTTCCTCCCAGCAGTGCAGCAAGAGTCCATATAGGTGCTCCAGGAGGGAGCTACCCATTTGCCAACTTTACTACCTCAGGTGGAATGTTATCGCTGCCTGAGGCCTTGCCACTGGCTAGGGAGTCGATGGCTTTGCTGAGCTCTTCCATAGTGGGTGGGGTGTCCAGCTCGTCCATTCTGGGAAGCGATTTGGTTTTCGCAAGTGCTGAGTCAGTGACAGTGGTCTCCTTCGAGTAAAGTTCCTGATAGTACTCAACCCATCTTTCCATCTGTTTGCCTCGGTCAGTAATGACCAGGCCTTCAGCTGACTTGAGTGGGGCGGTCTTGATGACGTTTGGACCGAAAGCCTTTTTCATCCCCTCATACATTCCACGCACGTTTCCCAGATCGGCAGAAATCTGGATGTTCTGGCAGAGATGAAGCCAGTAATCATTTGCACAGCGTCTGGCAATCCTCTGTGCATCGCTACGAGCAGTACAGAGTGCCGCAAACGTCCTAGTGGATGGATCTCTCTTGTAGGCGAGGAGGGCATCACGCTTTGCAGCTATGGCAGGTTTGATCTCAGCAGCTTCCGCCTCAAACCAGTCTTCTTGCCTCCTTTCTTTCCTGCCGAAAGTATCGAGAGCAGTCTGAAACATAGCCTCTCGGATGTGGTTCCACCTCAGCGTGACACTGTTTATTGGACAGTCTTCTAGGGTTTTGTCCATGGCCCTGGCGAAGCGTTCACGCAGCTCAGGCATAGCAGTTCCAACTGTATTGATGCGAGGCAGGGGCTTCTGCTTTGATCGGTGGGCACGTTTGGGAGGAGGCGTATCTTGCTAGCGACCAGAGAATGGTCTGTGTCACAGTCGGCACTGTGAAAGCTGCGCGTAACCAGTACTTGATCTAGGAGCGACCTACGAGTAATGACGTAGTCTAGTTGATATATATATATATATATATATATATATATATATATATATATATATATATATATATATATATATATATATATATATCAAGTAGTTATTAATCAAATAGCCGAGCAAATGAATAAGTGCAAGAACTAGAACAAATTCCCGTGATGTAACTGTACTCTAAATTAGTTCATACATTATTTTCAGTAGGGGGATTAGATTGTAAATTTTGTTTTTTGTGTAATTCGAGTTGATGTGTTTAAAAAAAAAACTCCGACTGAAACGTAGGGAAAAAAGAAAATTAAATATCACATATTAAAACAAAACAAATAATATATTAAATTAACGTATAAATAAATATATAAATAAATAAATAGAATAGAGTTTGAAATAAAAATTATTCAGTTGGTTTACAATGTCTACTAAAATTTGAATATTTCTTTTTGCAGAATGTTAAAATAATACTCAGCGTTATGCATATTTTTATTTTATATATAAAGTAAACTGAGATGTTCATCTATTTCATTAACCGGCATAGTTTTCAAAACAAAAGGTAGATAAAACAATCTCATTCGTCAGACGGATATGCCAATTATAAGTCTATGCTCTTAAAAGAAATGATTTTCCGCAATTTATTGGAATTTAATATTTAATTCTGATAATATATTATTTGTTCGGAATACATACAGAAAAGCGCAGGGGTTTGTACCCTCTAAATAGCATTTACTCTTACGCTCTTCATTAATACTTGGAGAAATTCATAAGATACACTTTCTACATATGCACCGGTTGTCCATCATATTGCAAGCATTTTCATTGAGGAAGCAATCTAGGAAAAGAAAATATACACAGAATCAAAGATGGTGTAAGATGCTTTTTTATTTGTATCTTTCAATCTTTACTTCATTTCTAATCAACCTAAACATACGAACTTTGATTCTGATATATCTCCATCTATAACAAGTGTGTTTATATATTTTATGCAATGAATTCACTCCTAAACTAAGTATTCGAGTATTATTAAATTTGGAACATAGCTGCTAGGCGTAATAGGTGGAAAATTGGGCTATATTTAGTTTCATTTAGTTTCAGGCATTTGGGCAAAGAGAGAGAGAGAGAGTAAAAGCCCTTCGTTAAAATTCATATAACTCCAATTTTTGTGAAATTTTAACAATGGGTATTAGACATCACTTATAAAAATTAACTAAATTGGAATTGCTTTGGAGTATTTTAAAGAATGTTTTGGGAGAATAATATGGGCACAATATTCCATTTGAAAATTTGAATGTATCAGATTTTCACTGAATTTGATCCATAGTCCTTAGTCACCAACTAGGCAAGATTCCCCGGATTTCATATATATATATATATATATATATATATATATATATATATATATATATATATATATTAGAAGGATCCCCGTCTTAGAACTGGTAACATTCCCCAAACATTAAAGTTTTTCACTAATTTTATATCTTCTTTCGATAGACAAACTTAGAACTGATGCAATTTTGGAATATATAGGTCAAGGTCACAGAAAGGGTCACACTTGGGCGATAACTTCGGTTCTATTCATCATGGGGATTCGCAACGTGGCTCATTTTGTAGCGAATGTAGTCCCATATTTTATATAACCTTAACTTTAACGTTTGACCTTGACCTTTAAAAGTTCATTATTAATATTTTTTAAAGTTTGATGTATGAATCTGATGCTTTTTCATAAGAATAACCACCATGCAAAATTGAAGCCTGATTAGATAAATTGTTTTCACAGTTTTAATGACATAACTTTGGGAATACTTCATCCAGTATGGCAAAAGTTAAGCCCAGTTAAGACTCTGGCGTATCCTTGCGTTATCAGGCAGAAGTATGCAGTTGCATAACTGACTTCAGTTCTTTTTAAAGATAGTTTTGTCACTAAATTGGCTTTGCTTAACGTAAAAGCGGTAAAAAGGCACACTTGTTCCAGGATGGGGCCATTAGATGAAGGAATACTATTGCCTCGGAGTCCGCTGTCACGGATGGCGAATCAGCAAAATATTGTCTAATCTTATAAAAATATAAATATATCATGCTCTGACTTACCTACGAAGTGTATGTTTGTGTTATATGTGTGTGCGTGCTTGTATTAGTGTGTAAGGAAAGGCTGGCTAACACAGTGACGTAGATTAATTAAACCACATTTTAAAACGTATAATGATAAGAATAAGCGTTAATTACGAAATAGTTATAAATGCGCGAAAAATGTTGTACGATTCAAAATGTCTCCGAAAAATGGGTCTCGTAACTGTAAGTTAATTAAAGCCTTTCAGAATAATGTATTAGTATTAATAATATTTAATTAACTTGTCATTTGTGAATATTTTCACCCGGTAATGTTTTCTCACAGGAAATGGCGTTCATTCATATCATGTGTGTAATCAAAAAGCTTATTTTATTTTTATATTGAACAAGTAATATATATATATATATATATATATATATATATATATATATATATATATATATATATATATATATATATATATATATTTATATATATATATATATATGTACATGAAAAATACAAAAAGAAAAACAAATTAAACACAGAAAGAAATTATCAAAAACGAGAGAGATGTACCAGATTTATTTTTTCATACGTTCGTTGATCAATACGAAACTGGTAAATCTTTCGTTATTAATTTCTTTGTTTAATTTTTTTTTTTTGTTATTTTTCATTGATTTTGTCATCAAGGCATTTCATTTTATTCCTCATATATATATATATATATATATATATATATATATATATACTAGCAAAAACTACCCGTATTCGGAGAAGCGCTTAATTACCTTGAAATCTTATATACGGAAAAACAAAGAAATAATTTTCATTCAACACTTTGATAATTTTGAGAAAAACAACAAGTAGGCGATTGTTATAGTGTTATTTAATATATTCTAATCTTGAAAAATGACTGTCTATGAACATAGTAAAATTTTATTAATTAGGAAATAAACTAGAAATAGTTTATTTTCTATGTTTTTTCTATAATCTAAGCATGTACAAGCATGAAAAGGAGCCTGAATTATCGTATTAAAAACTGAGTATATAATGAAATGAATAAACCAAAAGGTGGAACGTCGATTGGTCAAATAAAACAATTTTATATTACGAAGATTTGTGATTTTAAGCTTCATTATTACCGACTGAAAACAAACAGAATAATCAAACGAAGTTATTATTTTAAATTTTAAATTTTTACTATTTAATCGCTTTAATTAATATTACTACTGATGATGCTGATAAAAATAATAATTGTATTTATTCTTAAAATACTATTTCGTATGTATAATAAAATAGGAAAATCAAATTATAAATAAATCGCACAGAATATGAATTTACTAGAAACGTTTATGAATAAATATGCAAATGATGTGTTTTGTAAGTTTTCTTGTCAGTTCATATATAGTGTATATTAAAATATTTTGTTGTATCATTGAATTAAGTAAACCTAAAGTGTGTAGATATAAATGTATTCGGATAAAAAAATCTATCAAACGTATTAATTTAAGTATATATATATATATATATATATATATATATATATATATATATATATATATGTACGTATGTATGTATAATAAAGGTCAAACTTATTAACTTGAGTAGTGTATGAATGGCCTATAAATATAATAGATGTTAAGTAAAATTTACGGCAAAAACTGCTGCTAATCACATCAGCTCTATAATTTAACCTTTAAATGAAACAAAGCATTAAACTTTGTTGTATTTGAAACACCTTGCTTTGTACAACTGATGACTAAATAGTTATTGTATTTCATACAATATTTATTCTCATCTTTTATCTCTCTCTCTCTCTCTCTCTCTCTCTCTCTCTATCTATCTATCTATCTATCTATCCATATATATATATATATATATATATATATATATATATATATATATATATATATATATATATATATATATATATATATACATGAATAAAGATAGGGATAAAATGATCCGACGTAATGGATAATGAAAAAGGAAAGCCTTCCTTCTTCATTTCCAAAACGTGGCATTAACGCCCTAGTTCGGACTCTTTTGCTCCCACCTCACTATCGACACCTGCGTTTCAGTTGACACGACGACCCAGACAAAAACAGCAGCCAAACGCTTTTTTGTTAAAGGCTAAATGATAAACTCATTTAAAACCAGCACATCACTCTCCGCTCCTAGGGACTTTACAAACTGCTGCTGATACCACGCAGCCTCCTTTTTGTCTTTTTTTATTTATTTTTTATTTGTCTTTTGCTTCGCCGCTCCTAGGCAAGTCAGAAGTATTGCTTGTATGATTTTTTCTTCAGTTTTCGTCATCCTGAGGAAGTCTTACAATAAAGACGAAACGTTAATCAACACATGAATATTATAGTTTTTGGTTTTACTTACACATTATTCATATATATATATATATATATATATATATATATATATGTATCATCATAGATCTGAGTGGGATATATAAAACTCATAAGTTAAATTTATGTTAGAGTGCTTCCAATTTAAAAAATTCGAGACACGCTGTCAGATAATCATGAACATGTATTTCTACCTATTTTATTAGTTTCTTCAAGTGTAGGTGTAAAACATTATTACGATCTTCTGAGTAGTGTTTTATTTTCAATTTAAACTTGCTAATCACAAAAACACATTCGCAAACAAAAAATACCGATTCAAAACGAACTATTACCGGACGTTCGCCCATAGTCGAGTTGAAAATATTACGAAAGGACAATACATTAAGAAACTTAGACGACCAGTGTAGCTCATACGTGTAGGGAAAACTAGAAATTTAAAAATGTTAAGATAAAAAATACTAAATTGTAGAGGCGAAATAGCAACTAACTGCAGACACAGAATAAACTTTACTTTAAGATAACTATACATATTATAAATAAATAAAATATAAATAAAATTTGAAAAATAATACAATTGAAAAAATGAATAAATAAGATAAATAAACTTAACTAAACTCAATAAATACAAACACCTTAACTACAAGAATAAACCTAAAATGGCGACGGGTAACAAATGAATAAAACACTTAAGTGCCCATATCATTAGTTTTTTACCACTCTTAAAAGTGGGCAGCGCTAAACCTTTTCTTAAACAAAACACTGCCAAGTTTTTGTTTAAGATTAGTTTTTCTATTAGGCAATGAAAATAATACACGAGATGGGGTAATGATACCAACGAATCCGATCGGTTAATTAGCTACAAGAAAACACTACTTAGATATAGAAACAGTCGCAAATTATACATCTACGCATTTAGCCTGATGATGTCCTTCGGTAAAAAAATTATGAAATTTGCTGTGTGGCTTACTAGATCTAAATTTATGTTCATACTATAGATAGATAGATAGATAGATAGATAGATAGATAGATAGATAGATAGATAGATAGATAGATAGATAGATAGATAGATAGATAGATGTTATAACTCGGATAAATGCAAATAATTCCAAAAAATTCAACACCAACAAAATTCCTTTTGTGTACATATGTTTCAGAAAACATTTAGAAAAAATGTTTGTCAGCACAAATATCTGACTTAAATTCCCCATCATTTCGTTATAGGTCCGGGTTTTTAATGAAATTCTACAATGACCACAAATACAATTGAAAAAATTTCTATCAATAATTAAGAAAAATACTTTGTTTGTTATTCTATACTTGTCTTTATTTTTTATGCGACTTGATATGAAAATTGAAATTGAAAGTTGAAATTCAGAGTTTAGTTTCATGTTTACGTCATTTTGATTGTCATAAATTTTGTATTCTTCTGGGTTATCATATACGAGCTCTGTGTGCTCTAAAGTCTAATCCATTGAGCTAATTTTACAGTTGCAGTATTCACTAGTATCATACAGATTTGAATTTTGATTTTTCCCTATTATCAGTTTTCCAGGTGGGATTAAATAACGTTTTAAATAAACTGTAGCGAAGTGCATTATTGTAGTGCCAATAACATGATAGAACAATAACGACTGATAATTCTATGTATGATATGCCAACTTAAATGCTATATAGGTCCAACTTTTAAAATCTTGAATAATAACTTCATATATTAAATATATTTTCTTTTTTTTTTAGTCGTCTTGCTTAACTTTAACCCTAAACCCGTTGTATTTTTTCTATTTCATTATCGACGCTTCGACATCAATTGGCCACCCCAATCAACATGAACTCACCCCAATCAGTCGTGTTTCAAGCTCTGATGGACCAACGTTTGCATGGAACAAAATTGAGAGGAACAGGCAAAGGGTCATTTTTATCTGCTTCGATTGGTGAGGCTGCCTTATTCAGGAAACCAACAAGCCCTTGCTTCCGCTACCTCCTACTTCTTATTTCGATCAAACCCAGTATCCGTATTCAGTGGGTTGCTTACCCCGAAATACGAGTCAATCTTTAGGCCTTTCATCCAGTCAGTAACAGCTGACGTGAATGTTAGCCCCGCCCTTTTGGGGGGGTGGAGAGGCTCGAATAACTATTGGATTTAGGACAGAAGGAGAAGATAATGAAGAAGAAGAAGAAGAAGAAGAAGAAGAAGAAGAAGAAGAAGAAGAAGAAGAATGCAGAGAAAACGAAGAAGAACAAAAATGCGGAGCATAATAATATTAAAAAGAACAATTAGAAGAAGAACAAAAGTGTGGAAGAAGAAAAAAAAAAGAAGAAGAAGAAGAAGAAGAAGAGGAAGAAGAAAGAGAAGAAGAAGTAGAAGAACAAGAACAAAAACAAGAACAAGAAGAAAGAGAAGAAGAAGAAGAAGAAGAAGAACAAGAACAAGAACAAGAAGAAAGAGAAGAAGAAAAGAAGAAGAATGTGCATTTAAGTTTTAATACAATTTAGTGCATTGTTATTTCTATTAGATTTGATCATTACTAGATAGTTTTATATAAACAATATTTTCGTAGAAAAAGATTTGCTTATACGTAAAAAATTGTAAAGTGGCCGAATATAGTCATGGGCGACCCAAAGGTTCCCTTTCCATTAGCTACTATACCGAAGTGTAGAGAAAGGCGCCACTCCTTTCCTATGATTTCTCCAATTACCATTAATCCTCACCTTACGATGCTAAGTGTTTAAGCAATGAAGGCCAAGTACCATTTTTTAAGTATTTGGTATGACAGTCCTCCGAGCGATGAGCGAACACTCCAACCAGTATGCTAAATGGGCCGCTCATACGTCATACTATACGTAAAATATTAAAAAAACAAAAACAATGTGTAACAATTTTTTATAAGAGAATGTAACTTCTGTTTTATTTTGTAGCAGCAAATGTGACGTAAGAGAGTTATATAACGAGGGTTTTTTTTTTTAACTGGAAAAGTTTGAGTGACACCTTATGGGTCAGAGGTGACACCACCGAAACCACGTGACATCCATGTAAAGATCTGTCCTTTAGCTGGCGAGGAATTACATACCCGGGCGCCGTTCTCAATGGTGGGGCGAACAATGTAAGAATGTGTAGCGGGACGAGCTATCCATATGTCTCTCTGCCTCTCTCTCTCTCTCTCACTCACTCTCTCTCTCTCTCTATCTATCTCTCTCTCACTCTATCTCTCTCTCTCTCGCTCTCACTCTATCTCTCTCTCTCTCTCTCTCTCTCTCTCTCACGTGTACGAAAGTAACCTGTCCCTCTGATGTCTTCTGTGACTGTTCTTATCTTTGTAATACTTTTTTTTACAAATGTCGGCGTCTGGGTGGGTTTATAAGAAGACAAAAAGGGCCTGGGTTAACGACCACGACGACACGGGTGTATAATGGTTTATACACACATCGGTAAGTGAAAACATAACAAATTTATCACAATTAATTCGCACGCATCGGTAAGTGAAAACAATAAATTTATCACAATTAATTCGCACGTACATGTGTACTTTGTGGAAAAAGAAAACAGGTGTAAATAACAGAAACATTATTAACCATTAAATGCTTCATTTTTTTATATTGGTTTGAAAATAATTATCATCTGAAGATATTGATAATCTATTTAGCAGGTGTGTTGATGCAACATCATACTAATACTTACTCACACTTACCAACAGGCTCGTTGCAGATGTAAAACAAGTTGCAGTTTGACACATTTACGTTGAATATTATATTAAATAGGTATGTTGTGTGAATGTGTCATATTTAAAACAAAAAGCATTTAAGGGTTAAAACCGAAGAAATAATAAATGTTAGATGAAATGTTCAACGTGCATGCCGTGGGAAGCTGCACAACGACGTAGACACTTTAATCGACTTCCAGCTGACCTTCAGATGACCTTCAAGCGCAATATTATTCTAAGCTTCCATAGACAGAATTGTTCAAGATTGTATGTCTGTGATTATTCTCATTTCGGTTTGAAGTTAACGTCATAATACACTCCAAACGGTAAAAATCCATCAAATAAAATCAAATAAAATACAATTTATTGGCAATATAAATAACAAACTGCAATAAGCCATGTAAATAGACAGCTAAAATTATTTTCATCCATATACATTCTGAACGTTATCTCCAAGACCACTTTTTAACCTGGATACGTACCAGAAAAAGGTCGGATGGTTACATCAGCATGACAACATAGAAGATACTACACTATTTTTTACCGTCCCAGAGGAAGCAATACTTGGAAGGATCGTTTCATGCTAACAGAACTGATATTACACTACCTGTCACCTCCAAAAAGGAAGAAGAAATCACTGGGAAGATGACATCATGACGAAGGAACATATACTACACGTACTCCTAATGGTAATCCCTGGGAGCATTGTCTAATGACACCAGAACAGATACTTAACAATCCTCTCAAAGAAGAGGTAATACCCGGGATAATGGTTTCATGAAAACATAACAGATACTACATTCCCCCCCCCCAAATAAAAAGTAGCAGGTAATGCCTGGAATATTGTATGGTGACATCACAATAGATACACACTACCCCCCCCCTCCGCCAACAATGAGAAGGTAATTCCTGGGAGGATGTTAACATGACAACAGAACAGATATTGTACCACCCCCATAAAAAAGCAATTTCTAAGAAGAGTGTATCATAACGAAGAAACATATACTACATTGACCTCTGCAAAATATAGAAGTCATGCCTGGGAGGATGGTAGCATGACGAACGAACATATACTAGATTACCTTCAAGGAAGAAAATAATTCATGTAGGGATGCTCTCATTACAACAGAACAGATACTATACTACGTTAGAACGAGGGGAATGGTCACATTACAATATAAGAGATATTACGCCCAAACCCGAAGGAGTAAATTCCTTTTGGTGATAGCTTCATTTTCAGTGGCAGTGTAGGGCAAATGTTGAGATCGACGGCCTAAACAGAATGCGATAAAAAGTGTGTACAGGCGATAAAAATGGTTTTATGTTGTTGTTTTTATAAATATTATTAAATGAGGAACCAATTTCTAGTTAAAATCTATTTAGTATTACGCATGTAATCTGAAGGAAAACACGTTTGAAATGTCTAAATATGCTCGAATAATCGTGATTTTTATCAAATATAATCTTACTGGAACCGGAAGTAGTGGAGCCATGTATTTTTTTGTATCACTCAAGACGAAAAAGGTGTTAAAAGCTGTTGGTCTCTATTACTACGTAATATTGAATTGATTTTAACTCCAAAACGTTCATCATCTACTAATCTTTAATATATATATATATATATATATATATATATAGTCATCCACATACAGACTGTTTCGCAGTATTACAGCTCTTTAGTGCGGCTAGACGAGTTAGTGCCTCAAGCCAGGATTAAAACTCGACTGAATGTAAGTGATATCTCAATGTAAACATTGTCAAGTGTCGGGAGCTCGAATTAGTTTTAACCAATGAGCTATGTCTTGAAGCTAACGGCAGTTGGCGATATCCTTACAAATAAGCTCTACCCAAATAAGGGAGCTTTATATAGTCATCCACATACATGCTGTTTCGCTGTATCACAGCTCTACAGTGCGCCTAGACACTCATTTTTTCGTATTTTTAAAGAAACTGTTTATGCCGTCGATCTTAACATTTGCCCAATGTAGTAATTTTGTTCATATAAACTAGCAAAAAAAGACTTTTCAAATAATAATATTAACTGTTGTTTATCTTAATGTGTTAACGAAGTTTCATAGATGATCCCAATATCGAAAAAGTACATAAAATCTTCCGCCATGTAATGAATGATAAGTAGTAATATTACACATCTAAAAACAACATAAGAATCGCCCACATAGATCCGTGCGCAACGGATGGAATGGTGATTAACAATCAGTTCTAAGTTGAAGTCTTCATGAGGTTCAAGGCATAATTCTTACTGCAGGTGACAAAGGTAAGTATAACATAATAAGTAAGTAACATGCCTTACATTGGTAAGTATAACATAATAAGTAGGTAACATGCCTTACATTGGTAAGTATAACATAATAAGTAACTAACATGCCTTACATTGGTCATTGCTGACAGAACAAGCACAATATACCCCGTGGATAAAATGAAGAATTCAGTTTGAAATTTCGTAGAAGTTCTTGAGTTCGACATAACAATTCCTATAATTTTTATAATTTCGATTATTCAGACTACTGTTATCATGACAACGTTTTTGCCTTCTACGGGTGTATCTTTTCGAACTCGGGTATATTTCTGTCGAACTCGGGAATCTGGACGGAAATTCGAACAAACCTTTTATTTAATCCACCGGGGTAGCATGTTCTCGTTGAGCCATGTATTAGAAAAGTATTCAGTAATTCGCAATTCTTCGTATCGCCCGCACCGAGGATTGAACCTCCAACCTTCAGATGACTATCACTTAGAACTGAATTTTACTAAGTACTAGATCCACTTAGTATGAATTTTGGGAGATTGAAACCTATTTTTGGTTTCACTGTGTCGCCTTACTACTTATCACTATATATCAGTACTTTTATTACTACATATAGTAATATGTAACAATTCCCATGTTCGAAACGATGACCCTTAAGAAGGTCGAAAGTTACATCGGCAAAAAACATTGTAAATACAACAAGCAAGATAAGAATAGTAGTTTTTACTTGTGCTGCTGGTGCGTTCAGTGCACAGGCCGTGATCGTCCGCTCGTTGTTGTTCTATGTAGTGTACAATTATGTGGTCTGAGTTAGTGATGTAACCAACGTATTTCCCTTTTCAAATAAAATTACAACACTAAGTTTTAAAACCAGTAACAATATTTTATTTTATGAATTAAAAATGATACTTGATATCTTGATAAACGACAAACTTGCAATAAGAACAACAGTTTGTCCCAACCGAACACATAACGATAGAAACCAAAACTCTTTTCTGGCCTGTTCTTACCCGAATATATATAGATATAAATTGAACCACACCGCAAGAGTAATCGAGATGTATCAGTTGTAAATCTATGGGCATCAAAACAAACTGTCTGGAGTTGATATAAATAACTTATGTGGAATCTCAAGTGTTTTGTTTTGTCAGCATTCATTATTTTTTCACATAGGCTAACTAATTCCTTTGGTGGGCTCCTTTCTTAGCTAGATATGTTTCCCATTGCAGGCCTGCCGTTTGTAGCATGCATCTATGCACTACAC
>OY744551.1:27084406-27094406 GCA_963556195.1 Sepiola atlantica
TAAAATACAGATGAACAAGTGCAGATAAAAACACAAATAAAATGGTACAACCTAAGATATTAATAAGATATATAGTATTGTATATTCTTATATTATACTTATATATCATTATTGTTACTATGGTAATTTGGATCCAACAATTACTATCTTTTTATCAATAATAAGAATTAAGTATGTGTTCTATTATTGTTATTAGCATTATTGTTATTATTATTAGCATTGTTGCCATTATTCGCATCAGTGACATTATTATTGTTATTTTTATTATTATTATTATGATTATTATTATTAATAGTATTATTATTATATTTACTTTTTTTCAAGAGACTGATATTTATCTACATATTCTGTAATGACATGGTTAATTTAAAGTCTCTATGTGAGTAAAGGGTCTTATTAGTTCGGCTACGATGTGATTATTTGGTATTTCAAGTAAATTATATTTTAATTATATCTAGCTTTCATAATAGTTAAATCTTCTGCAAAAACAATTACGGAATATCGAGCTTGGTTCATATGATCTTATTTTTCTAATAATGGATCATTCCAAATCATATGAGATATTTCTATGTTTTAAATTCCAAGTGTGTTTAGCTAATAAAATCATTTTAGAATGTTTTTTCATTATTGAAAGTATTATAATGCATGGATGTTCTATTTTTAATTAGATATGAAGTGGAGCCTATATAAAAGATTGTTGTTTTATTTAGATATGTAATATTATTTTCAGTATTAACATTAGTATAATTAGTAATGCTGTTAACATTTATATTATTACTTTTTTTGTTGTCACTATCAATATTGATATTTTTATTACTAGTGTTATTAGTCCTATTAATTATGACATTAGACACATCTAAATTACATAAATATGCATGCAGTTATCATTTAGAGGACATAGGCTCCTATTTAGTTGCGATAGTTGGAACGAATTCATTTTGAGTGATAAATAATATTTTTCGAAATAATTCAATTCATGTACATATACATTTTATGCTTATTTAATTCTATGGTACAACATAACATTTTGAAATCCTATATATATATATAGTAATCTGCAAACACCAACAAACATCTTTAGGTTTTCATAATTTTCATAATTATTTTTAAACAGTTACGTATAAATTAATATTCTGTAATGTACATTTGTAATTGGTATTCTATATTTTGTTATATATACGCATTAGTTCTACCTTTATTAAACTATCTAATGTCGATGGGATGCTGAGACTCGATACTACACTTTGATCTTAGCAAAATGAAATGAATAATAATGATTTAATCTATTATTGTTTTATATTTCAATTGGTGGGAGTTAGTGTAGTATCAGTTCTATTGTCATAAGACCGTCCTCCCAGGAATTACCCCATACTTGTTATATGAGTAGGGTAATCCTGTCAGGTATTCCATCCTCTTTTGTAGGTTTACGATAGTATCTGTCCTGTTGTTATGAGACCATCTTCCCAAGGACTACCTCGCCTTTTTGTGGGGAAGGGGGTATTGTCGCATCTTTACTCTCGCCATTATACCATACTCGGAGGCATTGCCTTATCCTTTTATTGGGGATCCTCCCAGGTACTACTTCCTATTTTAGAAGGGTAGTGGAATATCTGTTCTGTTGTCATGATATCATAATCACAGGCATTACCTTTTCCTTTATGAGTCAGTGTATTATATGTTCGTTCACATGATATAATTTTCCCAGATTAACGATCGAAGGGAGCATATATTTGTGAGTATATATATATATATATATATATATATATATATATATATATATATTTAAGTGAAATATTTTTGAAAATCAACATATCGTGTAATTTAAATGAAAAAATAATTTTTTTAAGTATTTTAATTAAATAAGTGATTTTTTTTTCATTTAAATGGCACAATGTGTTAGTTTTATACTTAAATACAATTCATGCGTGACTCAAAGATATTGTCAATTTCCTTGTATATGTATATATATATATATATGTATATATATATGTGTGTGTGTGTGCGCGCGTGTATCTGACATGCTCTAATAAATACGTATATATATATATATATATATATATATATATATATATATATTAAGATATTCTCATAGCTATTTGCATAGATTCACTTTTTCGGAATGTTTTATAACTAATCCGGGACTATTCTACTTTTTAAGAGATCGGAATCCTTGATTTTCAAATCGCCTTATTACTTTTTTTCATTTTAGCAAGTGAGTATTATTTCTATTCTTTGAACGCGATTATCGTGCTCCTCACGTTTAAGTGGATCAAACCAATAGACGGTTACCTTACTCTGACATTTTGTGTCATATTTTTTTTATTATTGAATGTCGCCATCTTTGATTTATTTTAGTTTAATATTTTAGAACAACATAAATTTTATATTTACATTTTTTTAATTAGTTACCCGAAAATAAATGTTATTTTGTGTCTACAGTTAGTGACTACTTCACTTCTACGATCAAGTAATTTTTATATCTATGAAAGTGTAAATTCTGGCTAAAATTTAATCTACATGGATCGTCCAAAAGTCTATAGGCGACCATTCACTTCATTAAAGATCCATGTCATGGTTTGATGATGATTTTCTAAATCTGTGGTTTTGTTATTGAATGTGTTTTTTCTGATTATAATGTCTTTTTTAAGTTATGTAATTTTTATCCGGGTTTTTATGTGTAAATATTGTAGCTTGGTAAATGATGCATTTAGTTTAACAGTTATTTTTTAAAAGGACAATGTGCGCGAATTTTGAAGTTATTGTTTTTGGATGTACTAAATATGGTGTGTTGTTATATAATGTTTGTGCTTATAATAACCTTTGTAATTAACTGTCGGTTTCTCATATATAATATGCTTATAATATATGAATATACGTCTTATTCCAACTGAAGCGTGACAGATAAACCAACATGCAAACAGGCCGACTGACATGGCTATTATAGAGATGATAGAAACTTTTTTTACCAATATATACCATACATATATACTTCTCCGTTTTCTTGAATATAAATAGACATTTATATTGAAAAAAAAACAGAGAATCTATCCTCGACTTATTATTATGTAGATCATAGCAGAGAGAATAAAGAACAATGTGTATTAATATATATATATATATATATATATATATATATATATATATATATATATATATATATATATATATATATCCGTCACGTCACACAAATGTCAGCGAGTTAAATATACTGACGGATACATCTATCTTAAGTGTTTAAGGGAAATTGAGAAAGCAAATAGCAAGTTAAACACCCCCCTGCCTTCAATCTATTCCCATAATGATACATTTTCTTTCTGTTTTTCTGTTTGGTTTCTACATCGATTTATAAGTTTTACTTTCCGTTTCCCTTTTTAAAAATGTCTACTTTCTTATTTCTAGTTTTAACTTCACCATTTCAAATATTATTTTTATATACACATGCATATTAGTGCGAACACTGCCGAAACATATTTTTATTGGTCATTTTTGACGGAGTATGTACACTCGTTTTAAATATACATAATATTCAAAGTAAACCCGCTTCGGGCTATTTAATTCTTTTTGGAGCCAATCTTCGATATAAATTCAGAAAAAAGTCCAATTCCCTAGTTTTGTATTTAGAGAAACCCCACGTTATGGGAAAATAATGTATTTTCTATTATGTCATAGGAAACTATAAACTAAATATAAAATGAATAAGTTCAGTTGTTCATCCCAGGCCATTGAATCTTTTATATATAAAAACGTAATATCCATACTATACAATTCGTTTCGCTTTTTAGCTTCTCCTGGTTCCAGGGAAGTTTTTTATGGTAATTGAAACAGACTGCGCGTGCGTTTGTTGAACAAAAATAAATTAAGGTCAGAGTTCAACTTGAATGGCCGATTCCAGAAAAAGAGGTTGACTCGTGGCCAGAAGCGAGTTGTAGATCATAGCAGAGAGAATAGGAAGACTATAAGTGGGAAACTGAAGAATGTTTTGTTTTGTTAAGAATAAGGAGCTATTGATACGTTGTAGGTTTTGGGCGATGGGAAGACATGGAAACATGTTCTCCTTAAGTAGGTATCTGTCCTGAAAGCAGTATAATGAAAAAAAGCGCCAAAGTTCAATTAAATAAAAGGTTACGGTCTAAATGTTTTATTATTATTATTTATATTTTTGTATTATTATTATTATTTATTATTATTACCATCATCATTATTATTATTATTAGTAGTAGTAGTAGTAGTAGTAGTAGTAGTATTTGCCCACTAGGAGTTTTCAAACAAGTCACCATCAATGATTACTCGCTGACAATAACCATTATTATTATTGCTATTATTGTGATTATTATTATTATCACTATTACAATTACTATTATCATTATTATTATCATTATTAGAATAATTATTATCTTTATCATTATGATTATCATTATTATTATAATTATTTTTATCAGTATTATTATTATTATTATTATTATTATTATTATTATTATTATTATTATTATTATTATTATTATTATGTTGATCCTGCATGAGTCAGTGAATGGTTATTGACATTAACAAGTGTTACAGTTATTGCAATCGGTGATTTGAAAGGTTTCTTACTTCTGTCTGAGTGACAAGTCTCTTCAGATTTCCGACTTTCTGCTTCTCTCGATACCAGTTTCAAATTATTTTGCGTTATCGCAACAGCTGTTTACCATTGATTACCCTGGTACCGGCTGTTGATGTTCTATTGTATTTGATTGGCAATACCGCTCCCCAATTTTCTAATACTCTCTGGTTGGTGCTCTCCCCCTTTATGCTTTCATTCACCCGAAGCATGGTACTTTGCTACGGAGACGTAAGGGGCTACTATGGTTAGGTGTCAGATTTATAGGGGGCATCCTAACTGAGGAGTTGGGCAGTAAAATGTTAATTCAGATTACATTTAAATTTCTGAATGTTGGTACAGACAAGCAAACAGGGATACGGGAGGGAATGACAAAAGAAGCTACTAGAGTAGAAAGTTTTCCTGCATCTGGGGACCTCTACAGTGAAGAAATGGGGTTTTGCTGGTAATCGGGCTATTTAAGTTTAGGGGGTGCAAGTGCAGTAAGTTCATTGGATAACATTCCCTGGAAGTACACAGGAATGCAACATTGCGGTTGGAACAATGCAGACAGTGCGGGGAGAGTACTAACATCCATGGCAATCGGTGGTTGGGAAAGTTTCTAGGAAATGTCCAAGGAAATGGGCGTTGTCTTTAAAGCATAAAATCTAACAATCCATTTATGGCTCAATTCTACTACAGACTGTGGATAATTTATTTAAAGATTCGGCCATTTCCTTGGATATGTGCGTGTTTGATTTACCCGCATGTCTAGAAGAGAGTGGGGTGTCATTAGCAAATATACCCATCTCGGACACGATTGAATCAGGGAGGCTGTTTATTAAGATCAGAAATAAATAATCGATCTAAGAATCGATCTCTCAGGCACACAGATTAATGTGATGTTTTTTAGATGTACCGACATCGAGAACGACGTGTATCTGTATCGTGGCAAAGAAGGATCTGATTATATAAAATATTCGTCGAGTAATACCGTGCAAATAAATTTTCCTGAGAAGGCCTACATTCCAGATCTTGTTAAAGGCTTGGATATGTCAAGCGCTGACGCCCTAGCTTCACCTGCGGTATTCAGTGTCTGGTATATGCATTATGAGATGACCGTAAATATATCTGCAGTAGAACGAGATTGGCTAAATCCATACTGTTTTTTTTTTCTGATAGAACTTTAGCATTTTCCAAGTGGCGTACTATCGCTTGATTGATTAATGATTCACAGATTTTAGCGCAAATCTGGAGGAGATATAAGAGGCGATAATTTTTCTCGTAAGTTCTAAAATCTGGTTCCAAAGAGGCAATTTTCTTGCTGCAGGGAAGATTCAGCAAGACATTTGTTATATAGCTTAGATAGGGCAGTAGTCAACTCAACAGAGCATTTCTTTATTATCATAGCAGATATAAGATCTGATCCGCACACTCTGGAGGCATCAAGTTTTTCTTTTCTATGATATCCACGACATTTTAAGGGCGATGACCAGATAATCTAGTGTGGTTTCACTCCGTAGTGGAAAATTAGGGAGAGAATGAATTGTGGAGTCCCCGATGGCATCTAAAGCGAAGCCTGGGAGGGGGGGCTCCTAGAACTGCACAGGACAGACCCATAGACCGGCGTAAATCAAACCCGAAGGTCAAGACAATACCAGTCTATGGTGTGCAGTATCCATCGGAACAGATACTACACTTTGATCTTAGCCAAAAGGCCAAGAACAAAAGTAGTGAGTAACCCACTCAACATGAGAGGTAAACGAACTTAGGTTTCACATTTAATACACACCATTTTTTTCATGTTCAAAGTGCAGACGTTTGTAGAGTTCTTAGTGAACTGGCTTCACTATACTTCTATGCCAGCTTTTACATTAATTTTGTATTTTTATGGGCTACTTGCCTGCATTCGCTTATGATTTGATTTGCTGTTTTGTCTGTTTGTCCACATTTATCGTATCATAAGTTTTGTCGATCTTTTATATAGTTTATTCTCGTCGCATTTTTTGTGCAGCTCTTCTGTATCTCTGTTCAAGTGTCCGTTTTATAGCCATGCCCATGTGTTTTCGTGTCTCCCTTTTTTGGTCAGTCTTATAAGTAGTTTATGTAGCTGCTTGTGCTTCACTCAGTAAGAGATCATCAGGCTATTGCGAAAATGAACATTCATGTTTTCTTTTTAATAATGAACTTATTTTTACATGTAAAACTATAAAAGGTTTTAGTTTATTGTCAAATTATATATTTTTCTTATCCTCGCTTATCGGCTTATTAATTTAATGTTTTATTAACTAAATGTTTAGACACGCTTTTTTTGTTTTCAGTAAGTTTTAATTATATCACTTTGTATTATATAAGTGGCTTCTGAATGTGAAAGTGTTTACAATTTATTGTTATTTCAATTCTTGGGTTTAGCAATTTTGTACACTTTTAAATAGTAAATTGTCTAGTTTTATACTTTGATTTAACCTATATACACAATCTACACATCTAAATATCCCAACTCATTTTAAGATAACTACTGGAAAATTTCGTCAATCTTTTAGTAACAAAATAGTATACGATAGATATATCGTATAATGCATAAGTACATAGCTTTCTCATCTTGCTATGCTGTTTGTTCACCATATCTCCTGATATTAATATCAATAACGTTCACTGTTTTGGGGGAATTGTGATAGTTAAATTAGCATTTTAAATCGGTTCTTGAATGAAATATATATTTTATAAATGTCATAGCCGGGTATTTTATTTGCTTAATCAATTGCATATATGCACAGAAAATATAGCGAAATTTAAATATCATAAAAGCACAGTACCTATTTATTTTACTTAATGATTATAAAAAGCTGTTCTATATATATATATATATATATATATATATATATATATATATATATATATATATATATATATTCGACACTTGATTGGGGAAATGGTAGTTTGATCTGTACCATTGGAGAGCCATGCATATAACTGTCCTGTTTTTAAATCTCCGAAACAGTTACATGGTAAACAGCTGATGATCCCCGTGTTTATATTAGATGCTTACGTTAAGGTCTCCTGTTTTTGTTTCACTGTTAGATACTTAATCCCCCTTTTTATTTTATTTACTTACTATTATATATTTTATTTATTTATGAATTTTCCAACGAATGTTAAGTCTGCACTATTTTGGATTTAGTTAGTTTCTGTGGGAATTTAAACTGCATTTTCCTTTTTTTTGTCTTTTTGTTTAAAAGAACTCAAAGCTTCTGTAGACTATATATATATATATATATATATATATATATATATATATATATATATATATTCAAATTTTGAATATTGACTGTTCTTATCTGTCAACTTATCAATCACTACTTCCTCTGATGATAAGATTTTAAACTTTAAAAAGCCTGGTTAAGGAATGAAATTGAAAGAGAAGAACAAGAAATATTTTTATTTACTAAATGCTCCTTGTTCTGAACAACTGAAGATATTGATCTGTTTCCATCTGCAGGTCTAATTATTTTTCATTGACTCACCTTATATATATATATATATATATATATATATATATATATATATATATATATATATATATATATATATATGGGAAGAGAAGGATGAAGGTAATCCGACGTGATGGTAAAATGAAAAAGGAAAACCAAAAACTGGATGTTTTTTTATGTGTACATCAACGTTTCGTCTTTATTTATAAGACTTCATCAGGATGATGATATAGGGAAAAGATATCATGCAAGCACGGATACATGTAGGGTAGACATGTTGGGAAGAAAAATAAAATAAAATGAAAAATAATGGCAGCGTCTAGCTGGACGTCCGTACTTGTTAGAGAATGAAAAATGAGTGGGAGAAAAAGGGGAAGGGTGGAGGGAGCAAGGACTACTGTGGCTGGCGATGAGAGAAAGAGGTGGGGGATGAGCAGGGGTAAAATGGATGGCAGAGAGAGATTGGAGGAAGAGGGGGAGGGGGTGTTTGACCAGATGGCTGTGGTCGAGATTGAAGGGGAAGAGTGAGTTGGAATGTTTGTGTGTGTGGGGTGTGTGCAGGGAAATGGGGATGGGTAGAGAGGGAGGGGGGGCTGTGATTTTGGTGGATGGGCGAAAGTTATAGTCTTAGAGAGCGTTTGAAGAAAATGAGGGAATTTAAGAAGAGGTATGGGAGAAAATGGATGAGAGGGGAAGAGGGAGGATTTGTCGTGATAGGGTGTGAAATATTTGAAATATTTGGAAAATGATAGTAATGAGTGAGGGATTGGAGTGGGTGGGGGAGGGGGGTGATTGAAAGGGTGGGTGAGGAATATATTTGAAATATTTGGAACATGAGAAAGTTAATTTGGACTGTAGTATTAAAAATGTGAGGGAAAAAAAATGAGGAAAAAATAAGAGAAGATTCAGGGAGAAAAGGGAAGGGTGTGGGTGAATGGAAGAGTGTCATAAGGTTAGAGATGAAAATAAAAGTTAGCCATGATCAGGCAAAAGACTTTGTTCTGTGAGGATGATCTTGCTTATTAAGGGTGATAGGTTAAAGAAACCATTTCACTGCTTGATAGTAGTGGAGGATGTGATGAGTGCAGTTTCCAATAATCTTCGCCGAGATTTGTTGTGGATGTGTTTAGTGATTTTGGCTTGTTCAAATTTGAATGCATGACCATATTCTAGAGCATGGGAGAAAAGTGCACTAAGAGGGTTGTTGTTTTTTATATCCCTTTTATGTTCATTTAATCGTTTCTTTAATTCACGTTGTGTTTCTCCCACGTAGAATTGATGGCAATCATTGCAAGGGACAGTGTATAAGCCGGCATGGGATGTGGGTGTTTTTTGGAAATGTCTGGATGTGTTTAAAGTTTGTTTTATGGATTGAGAACCCTTCCCTTTTCTCCCTGAATCTTCTCTTATTTTTTCCTCATTTTTTTTCCCTCACATTTTTAATACTACAGTCCAAATTAACTTTCTCATGTTCCAAATATTTCAAATATATTCCTCACCCACCCTTTCAATCACCCCCCTCCCCCACCCACTCCAATCCCTCACTCATTACTATCATTTTCCAAATATTTCAAATATTTCACACCCTATCACGACAAATCCTCCCTCTTCCCCCTCTCATCCATTTTCTCCCATACCTCTTCTTAAATTCCCTCATTTTCTTCAAACGCTCTCTAAGACTATAACTTTCGCCCATCCACCAAAATCACAGCCCCCCCTCCCTCTCTACCCATCCCCATTTCCCTGCACACACCCCACACACACAAACATTCCAACTCACTCTTCCCCTTCAATCTCGACCACAGCCATCTGGTCAAACACCCCCTCCCCCTCTTCCTCCAATCTCTCTCTGCCATCCATTTTACCCCTGCTCATCCCCCACCTCTTTCTCTCATCGCCAGCCACAGTAGTCCTTGCTCCCTCCACCCTTCCC
>OY744551.1:27099406-27104406 GCA_963556195.1 Sepiola atlantica
TCGCCTAAAGATATTTGCTGACAGACCTCCGGTAGCCCTAAAAACTTCCTACATTCCTCTTCCTCAATCGGACACTGTCAAACTTTCTAACACTTATACAAAACCGTATAGGTAACCTTATTGAATACACCCTTTTTTGTTGTTGTTGTTGTTGTTGTTGTTGTTGTGAGCAGAGGTTTTTGTTATTTCATTTCGTGACTTGAGCATAGATAAGGGACAACGCCGCTCCCTTCTGCATATTTAAATCTATTCATTACAATCACAGGTAATATTATATGGATATACCTGAAATTGTTAAAGAACAGTCTCAAATCCAGATAGAAAATGCTATATGAATCATAGATGTTAAAGGCGACTAGGTGTAGGTAAGAGAGAGAGAGAAAGGTGGATGACTTGTCCAGGTGAGCATAAATTACGGATAATTAAAGCATAATTTTTTAAAAACATAACCCAATCTTAAAATTAAGGTATATTTTAGCATTCATCCTGTGTTATTAAAGTATATAACAAAAATATAGACTTTAATTTTCAAAGGATTTACTTCTTAACAATATTGATTCACATCGGAGTTCAAGACGAAAATATAAGGAATTTCACTCTCAAAATGGAGAAGGGTCGTTTTTATTCTTTTTTTATTCAATAAAGCAGGACAAACAAAACAACTTAAATTCACACAATTCTTCGGGTTGGAGTGAATGGAGAAAATAGTCGATTCATTAAAATCTCGTTTTCAAATATTTGTTTATTAAAAACTTAATACATAAAATTAAATATAACAACTTTATAAAAACATAAAATATTCATTAATATTTTAAATAATGTGTTTAATTGTTAAATCTTCCAATTGAATATACAATATATATATATATATATATATATATATGAATTATTAAAAATAAGAACGCCATACAATGCATTTTAATTTTATTAGCTTTTTTCAATTTTTTTTTTCAATTAAATTTTCGAAGATATACTTCATCATATCTTCGAATATTTAATTGAAAAAAAAAATTGAAAAAAGTTAATCAAATTAAAATGCATTGTATGGCGTTCTTATTTTTAATATATATATATATATATATATGTATGAAAAAGACATAAGGAAAAACAATTTAAACACGGGGAGATTTCATCAAAACGGAAAATTTAGCGGCTTCGTTCGCATCAATCTGTACTTTTTCTCTTGTTTTAATGATTTCTTCCTGTGTTTTAATTGTTTTTCCTTCTGTATTTTTCATACATCTTGTCTCAACGGCATTCCATTATATGACATATCTTTTATTTTATCTTCATACATTTAACAAAAACATTAAAAAATATCTGCTCCTCGATTTAAAACGTATTTTAGTTAATAACACGAAAATAATACATTCTGAAATTATTTTTAGAAATACTCGAAGCTATTTATATTAAAACCCAGCCACTTATAATAAATAACATTACGTATGAAACCAGTAACAACATTTAAAATGCTTAACATCATGCAATTCATCCTGTGACGGTAATTCTAGCGTTCCGGAATTTAAATTGTTAACGTTTCTCCTGGAACTGCATTAGTGTGTTCTTTTGACATCTAACTAGCTTCAGATACGCGTTCTCGGCTGCTTTTTGAAATTCGCTTCATTTATCCAGATTTTTTGTTTTTGTTTTTTGTCACCTGAAGATGATTCGACGAAGAAAGTAAAACCTTACTGATACATATCGAACATACATCATTTGTTTTAAATTAATATGGCAGAAAAAGAACATTAGAAATATTGTAAAAAAATAGAAAATGTAAAATAAAGATATAAAATTCTGCTATGTTTAACAATGTTTACTTAAATTAAAGAATTGCTTTTTAAATACACACATTATAATATACATATATATATATATATATATATATATATATATATATATATATTTATAGGTTCTTACAAAAAATATAAGTACATATTCTTTATAATATATAAAAATTATTCAAATTGCAACCGTAACTTTTATCTGGTTTTTTTTTTCGGTGGTTTGGTAGTTTTGTTTTACGGCATATTGTTTTTTGGGTTATTTAATGCCGAATCTGGTCATTATAGTAAAAGATTTATGCTTCAAGTTCTAAAAATAAAATAAAAAAGGGGAGGGAGAAAGGGAGAGGGGCTGTTGTTTTTGTTTTTGGTTTTGTAGAACATTATTAAGTTTTACAAAAAAAAAAAAAAAAAAAAAAAACGTCAATGTAGGTGAATTTCGTCTCAGGGAGCCACAGGGCAGCCTGATCTGGTATCACCAGGTTTTTTTTTTTTTTTTTTTTTTTCAATTTCTTTATCTTCATATATCGCCGAACAGCCACAACTATAACTTTTAACTGTTCTTTCAATTTCTTGATTTTCATATATCAGTGAATGCCTGTAATTGTTCTTTGTTTCACAAACAAAATTGTTTTATACATTTATATTTTTTTGATGTTTTTTTTTTCAAAATTCAATATATTTTCTACATCTGACGCGGGTTTTACAGTAAAATTAAGAAAAATAAGCTCGTCGATCATCATCATTTAATAGTAATAAAAAAACACATAATTTTAAAGACACCAGAAAGGAAGATGGGAAAAGTTTTAAAAAGGAGTTCTTGAAAAATGTATGAAAAATTCACATGAAAAATGGTGACAAAAGTCCACGACCCCCACTCCAAGAAAATCTTGTTCCCCAATATTTAGGTTAAGTCTATGTAATAAATATAGTTCAACTTATTTAATTAATTCATATATATATATATATATATATATATATATATATATATATATATATATATATATATATATATATATATATATATATATATATATATATATATATATATATATATAGTATTGAAAGTTGTTCAACCTTTAAAACTAATATTCTCGTTGCCTGTGTTCGTCTTTGCTCAAGAAGAATGTGTTGCATAACTGCTGAAAACTAAACGTCACGAGAGCAAAGGGGGGGAGAGAGATTATTTATTACTACAGGCAGAAATCCTTCCGACTGAGGCATTTCTCCAAAATCACCTCACAGTTCGCTATTACATCCTCTCCGGCCGAAAACAACGCGAAATGTTCACGAGAGGATTAATAGTGATTTCAATCTTTTTTCTTAATACTTCTGATGATACAATTTTCATAGACACTTTCATAGTCATTCTTTAAGCAAACATGTTTCTCAGTAACCTTAACACATTTTGGAGAGTCATTTTTCAACAGGGACCTTAAACACACTTTTCTTAAGAGTCATTTAAACAGATTTCTAAACACATCTTTCAAGAGTCCAAAAGTGACTTTGAAACACAGTTTCCAGATATTTTACATTATAAGAAAGTTACCTTTGTAGTTCTCGTCTTGTTGCTGGCTGTGATCGCCGCGCGGCACCTGTTTTTGTGGGCAAACTCTATCTTTAAGCGGAGGACAAAGACACTCGAAGTCGGATTTTCTGAGAGATTTCTTTTGTTCTTTTTATTTCATACTTTCATTCGAGTGGAGGGGTTTCCATTATTGGTTCTTCATTCACATCTTCCTAGGTTCGTACTGTGTGGGACGTTAGACGCTGTTAGTTTTTCTTAGTAGCTTTGGCCCATATCTCTTCGATTCACACCTCCACTCTTGCATTCGAGAGCTACCTCATGCGCTCGCCACAAGCTTCCATGGTGATCTCATTTGGATACAGCCCTTATCGCGAGCGATTACATTCTTGGGAAAACTTTGCTCGCTTTTCCGAAACGACGTTGTCGCTTCGAGCTCCCATAGCGGACTGATTCCAAAAAGCCAAGCTCCCGCCCTCCGTGGCGACGCAATCACCACTCCCACGCACGAGACGGGGACAAAAACGACTCACTCCGATCTCCGACCCAAAGGTCACGTCAGGTGTCCAAACCTGTCACGACCACTCCTGAATCACCCCCCCCCTCGAACTCACTTCCGAGTCCAGAAACAAAACCTATCTTTCAACAACAAAATCAGCCACTTGATACTAGCTGATCTACCCGTTTGAAATACAGGGCCCGTCATAATATAACACTCCTCTCCACCTTATCTTTCAAAATTTCTTCACTGAAGAAATTTTCACAAATATCTAAATCCATCACCAACACTTTTTTTTTTTTAATTACACACGCACATATTCATCTAATCATCGGTACACGACCGATTGCTGATCGGGCGTATTGCCGCGATATGGGGGCACAAGGACAGAAACCCCTTTCCTTAACCTGTAAACTTAAATGGTCAGCCTCTCAAAATTACAAGAGGTACCGATTTCCTACCACTGTCTAATCTGGACCATATACTTCGAACATCCCAGTGCCCCGGCGCAAACGTCCGCGAACAATCACCCATGTCCCTAGCTCCCAGCCCTTTTCATTAACCGTGGAGGACCCCATCCCATGTATCTATCTAGTCGATACGGTATTGAGCGAAATGTCACATCGAATCATCTCTGCTCCCGGAACACGCCGAATGACCAAAAACTAGGCCCAACCTATAATCTTATAATTAAATCCAATTAACACCCGGTACCTCCTTTTTTTAAAAATCGATCCCCATGGTTCTATCCGTCCCGACGCGCGCACCCGAGTCACACCACACCCCAGTTTAACTCCATCCCCACTGGTGTTGAGCAGACACCAATTCCATGCGTTCCCTTCCCGTGTCCCTATCTATGCGGTAAGGGGGTGGGGTATCTTCGCAGCACACTCGTTGGCAAACATCCAAAATCCACAAAAAAAAATGGGACCACAATTTCAAAGCTTAACATTTTACACAACTCTCACACACTCTATCGGCGCAGTTGGGCACACCTGGGTCACAAGAACAACAATCTCCATAACCGACCACCTTCCTTTTCTCGTGGTCCCACAGAATGACCATATCACAGTCATTCTCCCGTTCGCAATTTTAACGTATGCAGGCTTTACCACAAGCCTCGCCACTAACCCATGGGTACTCTATAAAAGAGAGCATACGAGCAAACGCCGGGAATCCCTCATTGACTTTC
>OY744551.1:27109406-27264406 GCA_963556195.1 Sepiola atlantica
CATTCCCCGGTAGAGGCGCCTCAGGCAGTAAGCTATAAACTTACTCCTCCCCAAAGATGAGAGGCAAAGCTTGGGAGGGTGGACCTCCTAGAATTGCACAGGACAGACCCATAGACCGTCGGAATCATGCCCCGAAGGCCAAGACAACACCGGTCTATAGGGTGTAGTATTCATCGGAACAGATACCACACGTGGTACGAGGACTCTCACATGATACGAATGTCCTTTATTTAACACCTACCCACTATAGGATTATGTGACACAAGGTCGGAAAGTGGGATTTGAAAAGCCAACGCCCGAGAAGGTGAGCTCTTTAGCCATTAAAAATTGCCTGGGCAGCCCCGTCGGCATTCCCCGGTAGCAGCGCCTCAGGTAGTAAGCTATAAACTTACTCCTCCCCAAAGAGGAGAGGCAAAGCCTGGGAGGGTGGACCTCCTAGAACTGCACAGGACAGACCCATAGACCAGCGAAATCATGCCCCGAAGGCCAAGACAACACCGGTCTATAGGGTGTAGTATCCATCGGAACAGATACCACACGTGGTACGAGGACTCTCACATGATAGGAATGTCCTCTATATTTAACACCTACCCACTATAGGAGTATGTGACACAAGGTCGGAAAGTGGGATTTGAAAAGCCCGCGCCCGAGAAGGTGAGCGCTTTAGCCATTAAAAATTGCCTGGACAGCCCCGTCGGCATTCCCCGGTAGGGGCGCCTCAGGCAGTAAGCTATAAACTTACTCCTCCCCAAAGAGGAGAGGCAAAGCCTGGGAGGGTGGACCTCCTAGAACTGCACAGGACAGACCCATAGACCGGCGGAATCATGCCCCGAAGGCCAAGACAACACCGGTCAATAGGGTGTAGTATCCATCGGAACAGATACCACACGTGGTACGAGGACTCTCACATGATAGGAATGTCCTCAATATTTAACACCTACCCACTATAGGAGTATGTGACACAAGGTCGGAAAGTGGGATTTGAAAAGCCAGCGCCCGAGAACGTGAGCGCTTTAGCCATTAAAAATTGCCTGGACAGCCCCGTCGGCATTCCCCGGTAGGGGCGCCTCAGGCAGTAAGCTATCAACTTACTCCTCCCAAAGAGGAGAGGCAAAGCCTGGGAGGGTGGACCTCCTAGAACTGCACAGGACAGACCCATAGACCGGCGGAATCATGCCCCGAAGGCCAAGACAACACCGGTCTATAGGGTGTAGTATCCATCGGAACAGATACCACACGTGGACTCTCACATAATAGGAATGTCCTCTGTTTAGTCTTTGCAACCATGGTATTTATTATAGATGGTTGCTTCCATTAGTTCTTCAATAGGGGTGATTTGTACCCCACGGGCCTTCATCAGCGGAGTCGTATAGCTATACGACCCCGCTGATGAAGGTCCGATTTTCTCGGATCTGAAACCTTGGTCCGGATTTTGTTGTAACACTTTGTTTAATATATATATATATATATATATATATATATATATATATTAGATAGATAGAAAAAATAAAAATTGAAGGAAGAAGAGTTTAATAGAATGTAATATACATATTTTATTTCGCTTTTATTCTATAACAAATGTTGCTTGTATAAATGCGTCTCTTTTCAGGAACACAATGGACGATAACGGAAAAGTGACTCCAAAACCAAATTAAAGGAGAAGAAAAAGAAAAAGTTTTCTAACCCGAACCCGAATATTAGAATCCGCTAACTAGAGGCCATCATGAAGTAAAGTGCTGAGTGCGGGGGGGGGGGGCGGGAGGTTCAATTGGATGGCTGCTTCATGCAGTAAGTGCGGGCGAGTTAGTTTGTTTTCGTTTGTTTTACGGCATATCAATATCTTACGGGCGAGGGTCGCGGCGACTGTAATGATGTTGTATTCTCTTCCTCATTAGAAAAAAAATAATACAATACCATAGAATCGCACTCGTAACATAAAGGATGTTTACAACTGATAAGGAAGGGACCAGATTCTGGAAACATCTAGTAGTTACCTTCCTCTCATTATTCTTATTAAGGGCTCCGTTTACAAACTGTATACTATATATATATATATATATATATATATATATATATATATATATATATATATATATATATATATATATGCTATTATGAAGTAATTATATGTATTATTATATATATTATATATGTATGCTATTATCAAGTAATTATAATAATTATATATTATATTTTATATATAGGCAAGTTAAGGGATGAGAATAAAAGTTGTAAAAAATATAAATGTTTTCATCTTCAGTTGTTCAAAACAAAGGAATTTATTTTTCCTAAAACCATGGTTTTTCAAAGAATTGAATTCTTATCATCAGAGGAATACAAATGGATAAGCTGGTAAGAAAATTACCAGGGTCAAAGTTTGAAAAGATTAAAAAGTTAAAAATTAATAGAGAAAAATGTTAAAAGTAGGAATATGTTGAGATTGTCTAAGGCAGAGTAAATGAATTGAATGAAATAAACATATGTTATAATGATAAAATAAGTATAAAAACAATTCCGCTACTGGGGGTAACAACGCATTATTACGCACAACATGACTGTTAGACATGGAAAACAGGGAAAGTAGCAACTTCTAAGTATGATAACGCATATAAAAACAGCAAACAAACTGACCCCACAACACTTGAACCACATAAACGACTAAGAAAAAAAACAACCTTTGGTTTAACCACCCTATAATTGTCATGCTAAAACTTATATCCCTAGAGATTTTTTTTTAAATTATAGAAAAATGGTTTAAGAATCCTCACAGATATAGTACGATCCTTAACAAAAATTCCCTTGAAAATGTTTATTCTACAATGCTTAACATAGCGCAAAACATTATTTCTTTTAATGATAAGAAAATGTAATCTGCACACTATCTCTAATATCCCGTTAAATAATTGTAACTTCCATAAATCTAGAGAATGCCCGCTAAACACTGATTGTGTACATAGTGACGTTATACACGCTTGCACTGTGAAAATATTCCCTCGCAACGCTAATATTCAGAGTAACACCAATGCAAGTTAACCCATAACTTTACTCATTCGCAACTCGATACCCATAACATTACACTAAACACTAACTAACTTACTTCACCAGTTATTTACGATTCTGCTCAAATGTCTTCACACCATACAGTTGCCATTTCTAAAAATTCTACTCGGAATGTAAACATATTTTCCAGAATTCATCTATTACTAAAATAAATGCACCTATTAATATAACCCCTTTATATAAATTATACACTTACATAGGAGTCAGTGCTTGCCCTATAAAACACCGTATATCCAGCCACATATCCTCTTTTAGAAGTAATTAGTCCATATTGCAGGGACTTCCCTAACTAATTTAATAAAAAACTTTAAAAGAAAAACATCCATCACTCCATGCATTGGTCGATTTTGAAAAAAATCTAAATTTATGCACTAGGTCTACAGTCTGCTAATTATGTACCTTGGAGACGGTAATGATAATCACAGCTGAGGGGAGTAAAAACGTTATAAATTCTAAAAACGAATCTCTATCAGCTTTCAGGCATAGAAAAAAATTTAAACGTATCAACTGCTGGACTCTGAGACTCCCTTCCTGCTTCCTGTTATCCTGACGGTTCTGACATGCAGAAATTTAAAACTAATGTAAACAGACGTCTCACTGCACAATTTAGGTTGACCCTACCCCAAACTGTCACCCTTTTTATCAGTAGTCTCTTACATAAACAATGGCGGTCTATCTTATTTGGGGTGAACTATGTTTTTAAAAAAATAATCTTAGACCTTACTGACACTCTTCTCCTTCCTAATAATTAAGATCCTCCGAGATAATAACGGATCAGTATTCAAACGACGCACTTTAATTAATTGGTGCATCTTATTTACTGTATATTACTAGTATTCTTCTTCTTTTAGATTGAACCTTCTCCCATTTCTCGTTTTGGATGATTTGGTCATTCATTTATAAGTATCCCCCCTAATTTTTATTTTTTTTTATTTTATTAATTTTAGAGAATTTGGATTCAATTTTTGATCTTACTTATAAGTATCAATTATCTCCCCTTTTTTAGGCCATACACATTTGTCACCCCTTATCCTAAGCCTTTTACTCCTATTATCATCTGAGTAGGATAATTTTACTAAACTCAATTTTTACTATTTCTCTATGGCTTTTACTCCACTTTCTTTTACTCTGACGTTTTTTTAATCTCATCTTAGCCACTTTTTATTATTTTAATTAGTTATATATAAATAATTATTATGAATTTTTTATTATTTTTATTTTTAATTTCATTTTTATTATAGTTCTCTCCAAACAAGGCAGGACGCTACTCTAGACGTATAGGGCTACTGAGAATTAGGGAGTAGGTTTTAGGGATCACCATCAGTTGTGAGCTGTGCAGCGGGATGTTTGTTTACATTATTTTAAATGTATGCATGTTAATAGAGCCGGAGAAACAAGGTACAGGGATGGAGTTCCAGAGCCCGGTAGCACGAGGAAAGAAGCTATTGGAGTAGAAGGTTCTCTGGCATCTGGGGACCTCCACAGTGAATGGATGAGGCTTAGATAATTGTCGGGTTGGTCTAGTGTATTTACGTCGAAGGAGCACCAGAGCAGCAAGTTAATCGGAGCACATTTTATTGAAGTACTTATAAAATAGGCACAGGGATGCAGCATTGCGGCGATGGGACAGGAGCTGGAGGGACCTATTAAGTTGGCGACTCTTTTTTGGACGTTTTTTAAGAGGGAAAGACTAGTGGATGATGCAACAATACTCCATGAATGGGCGGATGGTGGCTTTGTAGAGATACTAGATAATGTCATGTGTAATAAATTTACTAGCATGGTAGAAGGAGCCCACATTCTTTGCAGTAGCCTTAGCAATGTCTTCAAATGTATTTATTCCAATTCATGTTAAACGTGAAAATTGAAGCTGAGGAGTTTTAACGCTGAACTCTCAGGTAGGGTGTTATTTCCCATAGCAATCGGTGGTTGAAGAGGTTCTTGTAGTTTTTGAAGGAAAGGAGCTTTGTCTTTGCGGCATTAAATGTTACCATCAATTTATGCCCACATTCCACGACAGACTGGAGGTCACTTTCTAAGGATTCAGCCATTGCCTCGGATATGTGTGCGTCCGTTTTGCCACCATGAATAGAGTAGAGCGTGCTGTCGTTAGAAAATATACCCATCTCAGATTCAATGTCATCAGGGAGGTCGTTTATGAAAATCAGGAATAGTAGAGGTCCAAAAGTTGGATGCCTGAGGTACACCATCATTTATGTCATTTAGCTTGCATGAACGGCCATCGCAGACAACTGGATCTTTCTTTTACTAAGGAAGGATCTAATTATGTTAAATATTCGTCCAGTAATACTGTATGAGTGGATTTTTATGAGAAGACATTTATGCCAGACCTTATCAAAGGCTTTGGATATATCAAGCGCTACCAGCCTAGCTTCACCTGCCTTATCCAGTGTATGGTATATGCATTCAGAGATGAACATTAGGATATTTGCAGTAGATCGTGCTTGCCTTAATCCATACTGATGGTCAGGAAAGAAGTTTAGCATTATTTATATATCATTCAATATTATTTATTTATTACAATTACACTTACTTTTTATTTTTTATTATTTTCACTTTTTATATATTTCTTTAATTTTACTTCTTTTTTCTTTTTTAATTGTTAATTTTCTACCTTTTTAATTTTAATCTTTAATGCGTTATTTTCAGAATTCATCTTAGCATATGCACCAATATTTTTAATATGTTTGCTAATCGCGGTGTTTGGTAACCCCTTAGCTTGTGTTCTCTATCATTTGACCCATGTTTCTCTCGCTTCTTCAATTCTTTCTGTTACTTTTCCGTAAATTTTTATAAATCTATTTTAGATATTCTGCCTACTGGATTCAAAGCAATCCATTTTATCTCTTTTTACTTTAATTTAACCACTTACACCGCTTCCTCCATGTTAAATCCCCCCCTCTTTATGTAGCGTACTTAATTTTTAAATCTGTATCTTTATAACGAATTTTGGTCTCCCATCCTGGATGTTCGTTTTCTTTTTGTTGCCAGATCTGAGGTATTTTTTTTAGAATCACTTCTTTTTATTTCTGCTTCATATTTGGATCGGTAAAACTGCATTTCGAGTGCCCATGGAAGATTTAAAATAGCTTCGAATTCACAACACTATAAACTTTCTGACGCACAACTTTCTAGCAACCAAATTTTTGGTTTTGTTGATTTGATTTCTTTAACTCCATGGATTTTACGACACCTCTGGGTTTACTGCCATTGAACCTGCTGCTGTCTTTTTGTCAGGAACGCCCTTTACGGTTAACTTTGTTCATATGCACTCAATTCATTTACTCTGCATTGAACACTTTACACATATTCCTACTTTTAACATTTTTTCTCTAATAATTTTTCCCTTTTTTATCTTTTCAAACTTCGACTCTGGTAATTTTCTTACCAGCTTATCCATCTATATTCGTCGTATGATAAGAATCCAATCCTTTGAAAAGTCATGGTTTTAAGAAACATAAATCCCTTGTTTTGAACAACTGAAGATCTAATAGATTTTGTATTTTTTACAACTTTTATTCTCATCCTGTAACTTGCCAATATAATTGGTCTATCTCGTATATTGAGCATCAAACCTTTTCCATGATAGGTTCTTTTTGAAGATATAAATAATATATTTATCTTTTAATTCCTTATATTATATATATATTATATAATATATATTATATAATTATATATGTTATTATGAAGTAATGATATATATATATATATATATATATATATATATATATATATTACCAAAACCTACCCGCCCCTCCGGACAGTAATTAATTAGGATAGGAGGCCGTTAATTAAGAAAATAAATTTACTCAGAGAATTCCTAAATTGTGCAACAAACTTTGGTACATGCGTAGATTAACACACTCAGCTAAATTACACCCTCATCTAAATGTGTTTCTTCTTCTTACGGTCATTCTAAATTATTAGGGCAGTTAACTAATATATATTTTAACACTAATCCTAAGTTTGACTGGCAAGGTCGTAAAACTACACGCAATCGCCCCAAAACTATTACGTACAGAATTCATCTCCAATGGCAAAATATAGTTAACTGCCATAAAACATTCGAATAGCTCAAAAATGGAGGATCATTTTATGTTAAATTTATTTCGAAACTAATCCTTCAGTCTAAATTCTGAAATATTTCTTTTTATTACTCTTTTCGCCAGTTGTTTTATGGTATTCACACGTAATCGCCTAAAAAAGTAGAATCTCATCTTATCGGCAGATGTGTTTTAATCTACACTAATATCCATTTTTAATTTTTTTATTTATAACATAAAAATAAAGTGTTTAATTAGTTAGATAAGTTTAAAGTTTGTTTTTCATTTTTGACGGAAAGAGTATACACAACTAACATTAATTGCTTAAAAGTAAAATAAAAAAGGGGACGTATAGTTAAAAAAATGTATAAGATTTGAAAATCTTAAATATGAATAAATTTGCAAATTAAAATCCTGCTATTCCCCCCCCCCCCCGAAAAAAAATGACATTCTTCTTTTTTTAGGCGATTGCGTGTTTACACGGTGGAAAACGGAGATAAAGAAAAACAAATATTTTAGAATTTAGTAGGTGATCAGTTGTATATATATATATATATATATATATATATATATATATATATATATATATATATATAAGATTTTACTACTAACCCTAAGTATGAGTGGCAATGTCACAAAACAACATGTAGGACCTAAAAACGTAGGTACCCCCCCCCCACAAAAAACGCAGCGCTTTTAACTCCCGTAGAAAAAAAGAATTTAGTTAACTGCTCTAAAACTGGCCCCAAAAATGGGGATCATTTTACATTAAATTTATATACAAAAAATGTCCGCCACTTTCAATTCCAAAGTAATACTTTTTTCTTCTTTTCATCTTTCGGTGAAGTTTTTCAGGGTGTTGACACGTGATCGCTTAAAACAGGTAGAATACTTTTGGGGCTGATGGGGGTAATTTTGCGGATGGTGTTAATCTACAATCATATAAAAATACGAATGAATATTTTTTCGTAATTAGGACAGATCACAGTGCTACTAAACTATTGCTTCAATTTGTCAATCAAAATAGTGATAAGGTCTTTGTAAATATTATACAATAAGTTATTTGTTAAAGTGTACAATAAAGGCATTAACTTAACTGATAAGAATAATTACTTATTTACCTTTCAGAGAAAATGTAAAAACTGAAAAAAAGGGTGATTGAAAGGGATCAGGTTGAAAGCGAGCGACACAGGCGCATTCTCTCTACACTCTCTTTTTATTCTCGCTTATTCCTCGCGAGCCACGACGGTCGTTGTTTAAACTTAAGGTGTTTTAGTTATTTTCCGATTTATTTAGTAAATAACGTTAAGTAATTACTGTTAATATAGACGAAACTATTGCAAACATAAGCAAATGCAATTCAAAATTAATAATACCAAATGTTAATTAATTGTGAACGGTTTAAAAAATAGTTATGCTAATTAGGCAGTCAAAAGGTTATTTCTTAATCGTTTATGTGGACTATATATATATACAGAATATCAAGTTTTATGTTGCATTTTTAATTGAAATAACAGTAACCCGTTTTGATTATAAGATAGGAGTGATAAATTTTAAAAAACTTTCGCGTTTATTCATTTAGATATATATATATTAAAATTGACAATAGAAGCCTTTTTCAATGCTAGATTAATTACTTAATTATTTATACTTTACTCTTATTAATTTCGGAATGAAATTCCATCATCAGAGTTGCAGTATTGTGTCATTTATTTCATATAACGTCCGTGTAATGCTTGTTATCCGTGGTGTTGTTCTGCCGGTTATGAATTCCAATACTGTTTTTTTTAACGAGGAAACATGGAGCATGCTGGTATTTTAGAATATTTCAGAGCATTGATAGGTTAGTATTATTAAAATTGAAAATAGAAGCCGTTTCCAATTCAAGATTAATTAATTATTATTTTGTTAATGTTACTTTGATCTTATAATTCCGGAATAAAATTACATCATAGTTGACCAATATTGTATCATATTTTTAAATAAACAAACTTTTTTATGTAACGTCCGTCTAATGGTTGTTATCCGTGGTGTTGTTCTGACCGTTATGAATTCAAAGTATGGTTGTAAAACATAAGATTAAAGTTGAAAAAATAAATTAAGTTTATAATTTTTTTTATATATTGGGTTAGCAACTATGTTTCCCCCGATTTATAAATTCATATTTAGAAGGTTTAATAAAAACAACAACTAGCAGAAAGCAGGAGATGCTGAAGATGTTAACTTTTCTTAACTTTATAGTACATTTTTATCATCTGAAAACGGGCAGATACTAACTTCAATTAACGCTAAAAATGATTGCTAAATGATTTTAAAATAGAATTCTCGAAGATGATTAATTTTGAGATTTTAAAACTTAATAAATTCCACAATACCCGCCTATAAAACGGCAGAAAATTAGTTGCCAAACCAATTAATAGAGAAAATTATGAACACGTAAATAGAACACAATTTGGTTTATAATAATTTGGTGGGTAACTGCATGTTTTTTAAAGGAAGGGAGTAGAAATAAATAATGACTGAGTCAGTGCTCGGGAGCAATATTCAAGATGGTGTATACGAGCAGACCTGTAAGTAAAAGAAGAGGCTAAAATAAAGTTTGTTACGTTTATATGACGTCATGCAATGACGTCATATCATAACAAAAAATTATATATGTTATCTATTTTAAGTAAATAAATTAAAAAATAATAAATGCAGATAATATGTATGAATACTTTTTGCCAACATTATGTAGTCTAAATCGCTTTATGCTGACCGAGACCGTCATCTCTGAAGTATATATAATACTTAAAGAAGGATCGGACCGGATAAAATATGTAATCGATGAATTTGATTGGAATGTAATGATACTTTTCTTAAAGAAAAGAGACTGATATTATAATTTAATGGCTAGGCAAAGTGAAATATCGATTTGTTAGATGCAATATTATTTAAGATAATTTTGAAAATCCGACTGACTTTTCTTTATATGTTAGATACATATTAGCACGGGCCTATGACAGGTATTCTGCTTGTTCAAAAAATATGAGATTCAATAAAAAAAATAGTTTCGCATCACGTGTATATCCCTTCACGAACATTTAAATCGAGATATATATTCTACTAAATATTTAAGCTTTGGATATTTATTCCAATTTTGACCAAAATCCATGAAATGATTTGTATTCTTAAAAACAGTCTAAATTTGAACGTTTAAGCTTAATAGCTCTTAAGAGGAAATTCATATTCAGTGAATCTCTAAAGAAAAGTAAAAAAAGTCCTGCAAAAAAAGAAAAAGAAAGAGGAATTAAATGTTCGTCTATATCTCTACTACTTCCGCTATACTTCTTTCATTATTTTCCGTTTATTATTTTTCTCTTTTCTTCTTTCGCTATGTATTCCTCATTATTCTCCTTGTCTTCTTTTTTCTTCTTTTCTTTTTCTTCTTTCGCTATGTATTCCTCATTATTCTCCTTATCTTCTTTTTTCTTCTTTTCTTTTTCTTCTTACGCTATGTATTCCTCATTATTCTCCTTATCTTCTTTTTTCTTCTTTCTTTTTCTTCTTTCGCTATGTATTCCTCATTATTCTCCTTGTCTTCTTTTTTCTTCTTTTCTTTTTCTTCTTTCGCTATGTATTCCTCATTATTCTCCTTGTCTTCTTTTTTCTTCTTTTCTTTTTCTTCTTTCGCTATATATTCCTCATTATTCTCCTTATCTTCTTTTTTCTTCTTTTTTTTCTTCTTTCGCTATGTATTCCTCATTATTCTCCTTATCTTCTTTTTTCTTCTTTTCTTTTTCTTCTTTCGCTATGTATTCCTCATTATTCTCCTTATCTTCTTTTTTCTTCTTTTCTTTTTCTTCTTTCGATATATATTCCTAATTATTCTCCTTATCTTCTTTTTTCTTCTTTTCTTTTTCTTCTTTCGCTATGTATTCCTCATTATTTTCCTTATCTTCTTTTTTCTTCTTTTCTTTTTACTTCTTTCGCTATGTATCCTCATTACTCTCCTTCTTTATTCTTCTTTTCTTTTTCTTCTTTTCTTTTTCTTCTTTCGGTATGTATTCCTCATTATTCTCCTTGTCTTCTTTTTTCTTCTTTCTTTTTCTACTTTCGCTATATACTCCTCATTCTTCTTCTTATCTTCTTTTTTCTTCTTGTTTTTTCTTCTTTCGCTATGTATTCCTCATTATTCTCCTTGTCTTCTTTTTTCTTCATTTCTTTTTCTTCTTTCGCTATATATTCCTCATTATTCTCCTTATCTTCTGTTTTCTTCTTTTTTTTTCTTCTTTCGCTATGTATTCCTCATTATTCTCCTTATCTTCTGTTTTCTTCTTTTCTTTTTACTTCTTTCGCTATGTATCCTCATTACTCTCCTTCTTTATTCTTCTTTTCTTTTTCTTCTTTTCTTTTTCTTCTTTCGCTATATACTCCTCATTCTTCTTCTTATCTTCTTTTTTCTTCTTGTTTTTTCTTCTTTCGCTATGTATTCCTCATTATTCTCCTTATCTTCTTTTTTCTTCTTTTCTTTTTCTTCTTTCGCTATGTATTCCTCATTATTCTCCTTATCTTCTTTTTTCTTCTTTTTTTTCTTCTTTCGCTATGTGTTCCTCATTATTCTCCTTATCTTCTTTTTTCTTCTTTTTTTTCTTCTTTCGCTATATACTCCTCATTATTCTCCTTATCTTCTTTTTTCTTCTTGTTTTTTCTTCTTTCGCTATGTGTTCCTCATTATTCTCCTTATCCTCTTTTTCTCTTTTTTTTTCTTCTTTCGCTATGTATTCCTTATTATTCTCCTTATCTTCTTTTTTCTTCTTTTCTTTTTCTTCTTTCGCTATGTATTCCTCAGTATTCTCCTTATCTTCTTTTTTCTTCTTTTTTTTTCTTCTTTGGCTATGTATTCCTCATTATTCTCCTTATCTTCTTTTTTCTTCTTTTCTTTTTCTTCTTTCGCTATGTATTCCTCATTATTCTCCTTATCTTCTTTTTTCTTCTTTTTTTTCTTATTTCGCTATATATTCCTCATTATTCTCCTTATCTTCTTTTTTCTTCTTTTTTTTCTTCTTTCGCTATGTATTCCTCGTTATTCTCCTTATCTTCTTTTTTCTTCTTTTCTTTTTCTTCTTTCGCTATGTATTCCTCATTATTCTCCTTATCTTCTTTTTTCTTCTTTTTTTTCTTCTTCTTTCGCTATGTATTCCTCATTATTCTCCTTATCTTCTTTTTTCTTCTTTTCTTTTTCTTCTTTCGCTATGTATTCCTCAGTATTCACCTTATCTTCTTTTTTCTTCTTTTTTTTTCTTCTTTCGCTATGTATTCCTCGTTATTCTCCTTATCTTCTTTTTTCTTCTTTTTTTTTCTTTTTTCGCTATGTATTCTTCATTATGCTCCTTATCTTCTTTTTTCTTCTTTTTTTCTTCTTCTTTCGCTATGTGTTCCTCATTATTCTCCTTATCTTCTTTTTCTTCTTTTTTTTCTTCTTTCGCTATGTATTCCTCGTTATTCTCCTTATCTTCTTTTTTCTTCTTTTCTTTTTCTTCTTTCGCTATGTATTCCTTATTATTCTCCTTATCTTCTTTTTTCTTCTTTTTTTTTCTTCTTTCGCTATGTATTCCTCATTATTCTCCTTATCTTCTTTTTTCTTCTTTTTTTTCTTCTTCTTTCGCTATGTGTTCCTCATTATTCTCCTTATCTTCTTTTTTCTTCTTTTTTTTTCTTCTTTCGCTATGTATGCCTCATTCTTCTTCTTATCTTCTTTTTTCTTCTTTTCTTTTTCTTCTTTCGCTATGTATTCCTAATTATTCTCCTTATCTTCTTTTTTCTTCTTTTCTTTTTCTTCTTTCTGATATATATTCCTCATTATTCTCCTTATCTTCTTTTTTCTTTTTTTTTTTCTTCTTCTTTCGCTATGTGTTCCTCATTATTCTCCTTATCTTCTTTTTTCTTCTTTTTTTTTCTTCTTTCGCTATGTATGCCTCATTATTCTCCTTATCTTCTTTTTTCTACTTTTTTTTCTTCTTTCGCTATGTATTCCTCATTATTCTATTTATCTTCTTTTTCTTCTTTCGCTATATATTCCTCATTATTCTCCTTATCTTCTTTTTTCTACTTTTTTTCTTCTTTCGCTATGTATTCCTCATTATTCTCCTTATCTTTTTTTTCTTATTTTCTTTTTTCTTCTTTCGCTATGTATTCCTTATTATTCTCCTTATCTTCTTTTTTCTTATATTCTTTTTCTTCTTTCGCTATGTATTCCTCATTATTCTCCTTCTTTATTCTTCTTTTCTTTTTTGTTCTTCTACCGCAATACCTCTTACATTCTTCTTCTTTTATTATGATTTCTTTTTCTTCACTTTCTTTCGATATACTTATTCATTCTCCTTTTAATTCATATTATTCTTCTTTTCCTTTTTTTGTTCTGCATCCTTCATTCTTCTCATGTATTTTTTTCTTTCTTTCATTTTCATTCGCTATACTTCTTTCATTCTCCTTTTGATTCTTATTATTCTTATTTTCCTTCTTTCGCTCTGCGTGCTTCATTCTTCTCATGTATTGTTTTCCTTCATTTTCTTTCGATATACTTCTTTCATCTTGCTCCTTATATCATTACCTTTTTCTTCATTTCCTTCTTTCGTTATTTAATTCGTCATTCTCATTTAATTCATACTTTTCTTTTTTTTCTACTACTGTACTTTCTTTCATTCTTTATTTTTTGTTAGTATTTTTTTCGTTCTATTTTTCTATCATTCTTCTATCCTGTCTTTCGTATGTTTCTTCTTTCGCTATACTTCTTTCATCCTTCTTCTTTTATTCGTATTTCTTCTTCTTCTTCTTTTTCTTTTTCTTGCCCCTTGTCGCAATTATGTTCATTTCTCTTTTAACTTCACTCATTTTGGCCGCGCTAAATCGTTAATGTTGTACGCGCGTCTCAGCCGAATTCGTCTTGTCATCGAGAAGTGATAAATAGCCCGACAAGAGCTGAGCATCGTCATTGCCTCTCAACAGGTGGCGCTGCCGATTCAGGCACGATTTTCCACTCGAGGTAGCCCGGTGTAACCAACCGGAAGTGAACGACAATATTCGGCCCGCCATTTTGTACCGTTATTGCGCAGCTGTCTTTCGAATGAAGACACTCGCTTTGGGCTTTTCCCTTTCAATTCAGAGTTTCACGTTCAGGAAGAGTTTCAATATCATTTCATCTTCTTCCTACAACGTCTACAAAATAAAGGTACATGAATGGAGCCAATATGAATGGAAGAAACGACCGAAAGAATTAATCAAAGAGAACGAAAATATATCACAGCAGGAATTAAAGACAACAGAAAAAAGAGAACATACCAGCAGGGACGCACAGCGTTGCCTGGGAAAAAACAAATACCTCAACATACTTTCTTTGCTAATGATTCACCACTTATAAAGGCCAAAAGACACTCGAAGATAAGAGATAGCACAATGCATAGATTGCCAGTTCAAAGATGAAGAATATTATGAGAGGATTGTAAATGATGAATGGAATGAACGAAGTTTGATTACTTATGGAGACGATTTATGACAAGTATTTGTTGCCATTGAATTTTAAGACGACCGTATTGTAGTCTGCGGGGGGGGGGCATTCCCGTTGTAATGTGTTCCACAGAGGGGGGTTGTATGAAAGAAACTCTGTTTATGGAAGTTGCGCTAGGCACACGGAGGGTAAGTTATTTTCAGTTTATGCAGGAATGCCAGTGAGTGTTGTAGCGAATATCTTACAGAGAGGAACACTAGATGGAAGCTCAGTCGAGCACCTTCCATGAAAATAACAATGGAGTAGCGAAAGACTAGCACCGTCTCTTCTTTGAGAAAAGGGCTGTAGAGAACAGAAAAGATGTTAACCCACTAGATTGCGGAATCGATTTTGTATTCTATCAAGTCAAGAAATAGTTTTTTTAGTGGCACTTCCTCTGAGGTGTAGCATTATACGCTCTAAGGACGTATCTTATATAGGTAGACGATTGCGATAGCTGTAGAAGGATCCAACCATTGTTCTAGTAACCTTAGCAATAGATGGATATAAATTTTCCATTTTAGATGCGGCGCGAAAGTAAGTTCTAAAAGCTTTTTTAAAAAGATGCTTATTCAAGAATAGAACCATTCATTTCAACCCGGGTGGGGGGTAATATAATAATCCGAGCGTTCGTGGTGCAAAGAGAGAAGCTTCGTTTTAGTTGTGTTAGAAGTTCCATGCCCCTTTTTCCTCATTGCACCATACGCTCTAGAACGGAGAAGCAACAATGTATTGGTCAAAATATCTCTAAAATCTGTAAACTTATGAGTAAATATTAAATTACTCTATTCACCTGTGCTGCATATCCAGAGTGCTGCTTATCCAGAGTGCTGCTTATCCGGAGTGCTGCTTATCCGGAGTGCTGCATATCCAGAGTGCTGCATATCCAGAGTGCTGCTTATCCGGAGTGCTGCATATCCAGAGTGCTGCTTATCCAGAGTGCTGCATATCCAGAGTGCTGCTTATCCGGAGTGCTGTAAATCCGGATTATTAATGTATATTGTTGGCATATTACTAAGTTCTCTTTGGTGTATTTAAAATTCAATGACATTGAAGACATGTAAGGTAGCAAGGAAAACTGCACTGGCGTAGAAAATACGATTTAAAAGACCAAGATTAGCTTAGACGATTGCAAAAACGCTCGAATCACGTAAAATTGTCTCTCATTAGATCAACTGCGAGAAAAAACTGCAAAATAAAATTAGTAAAGAGTTCCGAGAGTTGTAAGGAATAGGTATCCAAAAGATTTCAGTACGAACGGAGTCAGTTCTGAGTATAGACAAAAAATTCCTAATCAGTCCTGTAAATGATTGAATGTGTTTGCATTTGAAAGCTGCCTTCCTTTCGTTTATTCTATTGAAGAATATTTTTTAAACTTTACATTTATGGGGCAAGGGCTTACATTTTTTAAATCTAACATTAAACTAACTCTAACCCTAACCTAACCTGTCCTTCAGCATGCTTAGTGTCGCCTGCATTTTTACATTTGTTCGCGCCTTTTAAATCGTAAAACTGATTCCAGGACTGAATCAGGATTCTCCGTCGATACTCAGAACTAACTATGTAAGTGCTCAAATCCTTTGGATACCAATGCTTGCAAGTAGGCATTTCGAATGACATTAGAAGTGGAGGAATTATCTTAGAACAGCAATTAAAAACATTAATGAAATGTATATGAATCGCATTGATAGTTCAGTTAAAATATTTAAAATATCACAAGATATGAAATAAATTCTCTATGGGCAATTAGGATTGTTCGTTTGTTATTGTATTCAACATTACAGATTTTGTTTTACTTCAAAACGTTACGAAATAATGTTTCGAAATTTTTCAGATGAGGATTGATAATTTGTATTATTTACACTGCTGTTCTCACCTTGGATGATATTCCCCAAATGTGTCGCCCGATGTAACCTCCGACATTCTTCATGTGCTTACTCTCGTTTCGTTAGTAATTACCGTGTAGAAGTATTAAGTATTGCTAAATTGTATTCTTAGTATCGTCGCACTGATGATTGAACCTTTAACCTCACAAAAGACTGTCACAAAGAACAGAGTGTGCTTACATGCGTATATATTTACGCCGCAGATCCTTGCTACCCCCGTAAATTAAATAAAGGGTTCCGTTCAAAATTCTGTACAGATTCTCGAATTTGCCAAATATATTCATGAGTTCGGTAAGATGCACGCGAAGAAGGTCAGAGGTTACATCGGCCGAAACGTTGTGAGAACAACATCCAATCTGATAACAGTAGTACAAATAAACCAAATAATGCAAATGACGAAATAAATAATAAATATAATTTTCAATAATAAATATAATTTTCAATAATAAATATCATTTAATGTTATTAATTCTAATGTTTTATATAAGTTCTCATATTCGGACATTTTTACCAAATCCTCATATTCAGAATCCTAGCCAAGTTCGGATATGAAGTGTTCTACTTTCTTTGTATATGTAAACAAGAACCTATTTGATCAGGCTAAAATTTTGCATTGTCACCGTCAGATCCATACATCGAATGTAAAATATCAGATATTAAAATTCCGTCAAAATTTTGATCATGACTGAACTTGACAGACAACCAAACAAACAAACACTACCGAAAAACAACCACCTTGACGAAGGTAATAAATATTACATTTCATTTTTATGTTACTAATTCTATTTTTCAGCAACTCCTCATATCTGGAATCTTAAGTACAGACATAAATTAATAAAAATTTAAAGCCAAAAATTACTTTCTATTCAACAGTTTAAAATTGTTTTAATCTTTTTAAGATTTCGAAGTGTCACACAAAAATTCTATTTTCTCAAAACGTTTTTACAAAGAAAGATAAATGTATTCTGCTGGATTCAATTTTGTAATTAAATTATATATTTAAATAGTTTTTAAAGTTATTTTTGGTAGTAGTATAAAGACTGCTTTCTTTATATATGTAAATAAGAAGCAGACGACAAGTTTATTTAATTACAAAATTTCATCAGAACAGATACTACACTTATCTCTTAGCAAAAGGCTTTAACTCTGCATTTAATCTTAAATATATTTTAAAACTTATACTCATATTAGACTCAATTTTATTATAGAGGTCGTTGAAATATCTCCCGATTTCAATTGATTTTTGCCGACATTTGGCTAAACACTCACTTGGTTTGGTAGTTTGGTTTGGTTTGGTAGTTTTGTTTTACGGCATATCAACCCTTTTTGGGTTATTTAATGCCGAATCTGGTCATTATAGTAAAAGTTTTTATGCTTCAAGTTCTTTATATCTTCAAATGTTTAATCATCGTTTTTGGTTTGGTAGTTTTGTTTTACGGCACATCAACCCCTTCTGGGCCATTCAATGCCGAATCTGGTCATTATAGTAAAAGATTTATGCTTCAAGTTCTAAAAATAAAATAAAAAAGGGGAGGGAGAAAGGGAGAGGGGCTGTTGTTTTTGTTTTTGGTTTTGTAGAACATAATTAAGTTTTACAAAAAAAAAAAAAAAAAAAAAAAACGTCAATGTAGGTGAATTTCGTCTCAGGGAGCCACAGGGCAGCCTGATCTGGTATCACCAGCACTCACTTGGCCTTAAATATATTTCTTGTTTGGAAACAAAATTCCTATGTATTTTTAAAAGTATTTGATGTGCGGAAATTTAAGCTCCCCCAAAAAAGGCACTCTGGATTGTCTTAATCCAGAGTGCCTTAATCCACGGTGCAATAAGAATTGCTTCATTCTAAACGGAGGATAAAAAGATAAAAAGAACAGCTATTACATTTTTCTCTTATAAAGCATTCTATATTACAACTTTTTTTAATTTTAATTTTTACTTTTCTTTCTTTTACATTCTATCTTTCCTTTTCTTTTACTTTCTCTTTCTTTTTTATTTTATTTTCATTCCTTTTCTTCTTTCTTCGCTTTCTCTCGCGTTCTCCCCGTTAAAAGCTAAATCGTATAAAGCCCGGCAAGTTTTCAATAGAAGAAGAAAAAAAACGAAAATGGATTCACACAAATCAATCGACGTATCGAATCGTCTTTCTCTTTCTTTATCTGTCGATCGCGTGGAAGGAATAAACACCGAGTGTCCATCGTGTATCGAATGTCTTGCTTGAGTGATGCTTGCCTCCTCTTGAGGCATTCGACGAAATGTTTCGCCTCTCCTACAAAAACAGAAGTCTTAGAATGATCGCTAAACTAAGGCTGTTATCTTTCGGTACAAATATTGAAATACAAATAAGCGACTGAACAAAATAAACAAAAGGAACAGAGAAACGTAATAAATGGGCATAAACAATATTTACAGAAGAAACGTGGAGAAAATGGAATGGGAATGTGTGGGAGTAAGCAAAATGGGTAAAAATGCAGAATAGTTAACACCCGAGAACTTGTAAACTAAAAATAACACATAATTTATATAAAACGTATTAGAATGCAATTTTCTAATGAACCTGTCCAGTTTTAACGCGTTTTTAAACGGTAAAAAGAACAGAATATTAAAAACTCTAGAACTTTAAAATAAATAAAAACTGGCGAAAGTGTAGCCTTCTGAAAAGAATAAACACACAAAAAGTTTGGAACAATCTTCTAGGTGAAGACACTCGTTTTTCCATCTTTTTCAATAGCTGGTCCAATTCCTTTCATAAACTAACAATAAATCATCATCATCATCATCGTCGTCGTCGTCGTCGTCGTCGTCGTCGTCGTCGTCGTCGTCGTCGTCGTCGTCGTCGTCGTCACTACCACTTCTCCCGCCATCTGGTTCGTTCTACCCCACGTGTAAACACTCCTTACTTTAATCAGTTCGCCTGGCCTTTATGCAAATTACCTTCGAGACTTTTATTCAGGGGGGGGGGGTCTGTCCATTACACCATAGGGGACGAGAAGAAGAATTCTTCCGAATACATCTGCTTCCTCTGTAGACTAAAATAAAAGAAAAACACCGAGAGAGAGAGAGAGAGAGAGGGGGGGGGATAACAGTGATAGAAAATGGGAGGTGGCGGTGGTTAAGTGGGTATCGACACAGACTGAAGACCTGGGTGTTCCAAGTTCGAATCTAGTCGGCTCCACAGTACCACTTTCACTTAATGATGTTGGCAACCTTCTCGTGGTCCTTCCCGTAAGTACCCGATGTCTTTCCAGAAAGATTTCTCCCTAAAAAAATATCGGGGAAACTAATGCCAGAATCATCTGATTCACACGAAAGAAGAAGAAGTGATAGAAAATAATGAAAAGAATTATAAAAGTAGAACAAAGAATTAAATTATTTAACAACAATACATAAGGTATATATTAGGCACTGGAATGAAATTCCCTACCGAATCTGTGTACTTTTAATCTGTGGAAAAATTTCTAAGATATTTTATTTATTCCTTTTTTTAATCTGTCTTCTCAACAACAGAGGCTACACTTCCACTATTTTTGTTTACTAATTTTGAGGTTTAACTATTCTGTACTTTTACCATTTAAAAACTGTCACAAATTATTTCGAAACGTAACTACAATGCAGATTCTGTGAGGAATTTTATTATAATGCGTTTTATATAGATTACGTGTTGTTGCAATATAACGAGTTCTCGAGTGAAAAACATTTTCTATTTTACTGTTTCAAAAATCTTACAAACCATTTCTACACGTTCAATATGCGGAGTCTGTAGAGAATTTCATTCTAATGCGTTTTATATAAATTATGTGCTTTTTTGTTCCCGATTTTTCAAGTGTTGACTATTTTAGATTTTACCGTTTACATATCTTACGTACTTTTTCCACCCGTGAAAACTAGGCGGGTTCGGTAGAGAAATTTATTCTAATTCGTTTTATATAAATTATGTGTTGTTCTTATCTTTTGGTTTACGAGTTCTTGAGTGTTAACTATTTTGTACTTTTACCGTTCCAAACCTTAAAAATCGTTTCTACACGTTAAAACGAGACTGGTTCGGTATAGAATTCCTTATAATGCGTTTTATATAAATTGTGTGAGTTTTTTTTTATTGGTTTACGAGTTGTAGCGTGTTTATTATTCTGTATTTTAACTCAAAAATGATGAGCTCTAATCTAAGAAGATAAGAAAGAAAGAAGAAATAGAAGAAAGAACCGTTGAACTTTTTACGGAATATCTACCTCTTTATTAAATGTCGAACTAGCATACCATGTTATAGGATTAAGTGAATACAAAATGATAGTTTAACAATAGTGACTCAGTTATCTTTCAAATCATATTCTGAAGAAAGAAGAAAGAAAGAAAAAGAAGAAAAAAGACGGAGGTAGAAAAAGTGTAAAAGATGATAAAAACATGAAAAAGAAAGAAGAAAATGAGAAAGTGAAAAATGCATAAAGAAGAAAATGATGGAAAATGCGTAAGTGAAGTGAAAGAAGAAAGAATATATATATATATATATATATATATATATATATATATATATATATATATATATATATATATATATTGACATCAACATCGATCCATGTCTAAGTTAACCATGCTGATGACGGCTGTGAGCCAGAAACATGTGTTTATGGATTACTTTTAAAACTAAGTAATATAAAATAAGATAAAATAAAAATTAAAAATATATATACTCGTTAAAAATAGAGTAAAAAAAGAGAGAGAAAGGAAGGTATGAGGGAGGGGGAGAAAAAGTAAAACTCATCGACATAATTTTTATTTAATACACATCCATGATTTCTGACTCACAGCCGTCATCAGCATGGCAAACTTATACAGAGATCGAACCCTAGATGTTGATGTCTATAGTCCAGCGTTCTACCACTGTACCAAGACGATCTGTGTATGAATATGTGCGATTTTGTGTAAGTTACCCATGCTGATGACGGCTGTGAGCCAGAAACACCTGTCTATGGATTACTTTTATGTGTGTATTAAATAAAAATTATATATATGTTGTGGTGTACGTTATATATGTGTGCATATGTCTATGTATATGCATATGCAGAAAGAGACTAGTAATATATATATATATATCTATCTCTCTTTCTCTCTCTCTCTCTATATATATATATATATATATATCTATATATATATATGTCTCTTTAAATACAAACTTGAATCAACTATATTGAAATGTTGCGCAATGAATAAAGTGCTAGGTGTTAATAAGTTATAAGTGACAGTCTTCTAGGGGTTGAGGGTTCAATCGGATAGTACAAGCGATACTAAAAATACAATTAAGAATGACTTAAAACAACAACCCAGTCATGACTAGCGGAACGGTAATAATATACCTGTGTAAATTAAATGTTGAGTTCTGTTCGAAATTCTGTATTGATTCCCGAGTTCAACATAAACATTCGTAAGATCGACGATAAATGCCTGAATTATGTCGGAGGTTACATCGATAGAAACGCTGTGAGAATAACACCTAAGATGAGAGCAGTAAAGCGAATAATCTTAACAATAAACACTATCAATCCTCATCTCAAAAATTTCAAAATATAAAAAGACTAATGTGCAAGTGTAGTGAAATAAAATATAATTAGAAAAAGAAAATATTACAATGATAAAAAGAAGAAAAAAAATGAAAAGGGGGAAGAAAAAGAAGAAAAAGAAAAGTGAAAATGTGTTAGTGAAAGAGAGGATAAAGAAAAAAACAATTGAGAGGGAGAAGAGGAAGAGGAAAATGCGTTAGTGAAAGAATAAAGAATAGCAACAGCAGAAAAGTAGAAGAAGAAGAAGAAGAAGAAGAAGAAGAAGAAACGAGAAAATGTGTTAGTGAAAGAATGAAGAAGGAAAAGAAGAAAAAAGGAGGAGGAGGAGGAGGAAGAAGAAAAATATGTGAGTGAAACAAGAAAAGGACAGAAGAAAAATAAGGAAGGTGTTAGTGAAGCAAAAAAAAGAAGAAAAAAGAAAGAGAAAAAGAAGAAGGAAAAAAAGAAAAAGAAGAAGAGGAAGAAGATGAAGAAGAAGAAGAAGAAGAAACGAGAAAATGTGTTAGTGAAAGAATGAAGAAGGAAAAAAAGAAAAAAGGAGGAGGAAGAAGAAGAAAAATATGTGAGTGAAACAAGAAAAAGACAGAAGAAAAATAAGGAAGGTGTTAGTGAAGCAAAAAAAAAGAAGAAAAAAGAAAGAGAAAAAGAAGAAAAAAAGAAAAAGAGGAAGAAGATGAAGAAGAAGAAGAACGTGCACATATAAGAATTGATAGAATCTGAGAAGAACGATCAACTTCTTGAAAACACGCTTCACTTAATCCCAACAAATCACGCTCCTAAAACACTTGACGAGAAATCCTTTAGGGACAAAATCAGTATTTTGAATTGCCTGATCAAATCGCAGATATATCTTGGAAGAACATTGTAAGGACACGGACTCGATTGGCTGAGAAAAGGTTTCACGGCAAAGGGAAACAACACGGTGACAACCAACTCTTCAATTCACTACAAACGAACGAGGGGACATATCAATACGGGCAGTAGATTTGATGAGAGAGGAAGTTCTAGATAGGAACACAATATATATATATATATATATATATATATATATATATATATATATCGATGGGCACGTGTTACGTTACGAGTGTGAGTAAACCTAGCGAGATTCGAAGTTTGGCGCTCTACCACTAAGCTAAAGGGGCCGCTAGCAGAAGTGGAATAAATGTATCGCTCTTATATATGTCATTTTATTTGTATATATTTTTTATTTTATTTGCGATATTGATAATAGAACGTATTCAACTGTTAATACAGAAAAGCATTAGTTGTAAATAATGTTTCACTTCACCAATCTGATGCCCTGATATGAGAGCGTATATATACATATATATATATATATATATATATATATATATATATATATATATAGGACATATTTCTTATATATTTCCTATATATATATATATATATATATATATATATATATAGGACATATTTCTTATATATTTCCTATAACAATGCTCTATCTCTAATAACGAACATCTTATCGATCTAATATAAAATAATTATCTTGTTATATATATATATATATATATATATATATATATATATATATATATATATATATATATATATATATATATATATATATGAGAAAAGACGGATGAGAGTAATCTGACCTAATGGGAAATGAAAAAGGAAAAACCAAGAGATTTGTTTTCTATATATTCATCAACGTTTCGTCTTTATTTGTAAGACTTCCTCAGGATGATAATTTTTAGAAAAATGTCGGCTACTACTTTTTCTCATCAACCCATCATGTCAACCCAATATTTCGATCTACTTGCATGACGTTTTTCTTAAAATTATCATGCTGAGGAAGTCTTACAAATAAAGACGAAACGCTAATGAATATACAGAAAAAAATATCTCTTCTTTTTTTCTTCATTTTTCATATATATATATATGTGTGTGTGTGTGTGTGTGTGTGTGTGTGTGTGTGTGTGTGTGTGTGTGTGTGTGTGAAGAATACTCCTCTCAGAACGGATAAAATTAATCATCTGAAAACTTTTGCGCCAGCTCTATGTCAACTTCCGAAGACTAAATCAAGGTGTGATGCTATTTAATGTTATGTCTGATGTTCTTTTCCCAATTATGATCATGATCCATTACATGATTCTAATTCTAAAAATATTTCAAATTAAAGACTTCAGCTTAAGAAGAAATAACATTTCAGGGAATCTAGCTTAATGGTTGTCTAAAAACTATGGATCAATTTAATTCAAATCTGAAATATTTACATTTTCAAATCGTCAGTTATTCCACCATTATGGCGCATTTAAAATTCCCCAAAGAAACTGAAATTCTTGGAATATTTATTAGTTGATCTCTAATATTTATGGTTAAAATTGAATCACAATCGGAGCTATCTGAATTTTTATGACAGCTTTTACACTTTCTTTACTCCCTTAACTAAAAAATAATTAAAGGAAATATAACCCACATTACCAACTCTTACAACTAACATCCGTGTTCTTAAATAAATTATCATCGGTTTATTAGTTTCGAAGTGAATCCTATACATACAAATATATAAACATATAAACATAACTAACTTTACACACACACATATATATATATATATATATATATATATATATATATATATATATATATATATGTAGCAGCCAAAAGCTATAATTCATGGTCCTTCCTGTTAAACGTTGTTATGGCGGCCGACTATAGTTGCCAGTCTACTTAACAGATATAAGGTTAATTTCTCTTCTCCTCTGTAGACATTTACGGTAGTCTCATTGATTAGCGCGCTCAGAATTCGAGGTAATTGTGACTCTTGTTCCGGGGTTCGACTCGTCCAACTTGCTTGAATGGTAAGGTCTACACTGGTGATTTTGCAAGGATGAAACGTATACGTATGCAGATAATATTTTTACTAAAATATATATATATATATATATATATATATATATATATATATATATATATATTAATTGTATACGTACATCAGCATGTCTAACTTAGACAAGGATCAAACGTTCGACGTTGATGTCTATATGACGCCTTGCGTTGAAATATGTACGGTTTTAATCTCGTAAATATTTAATGAATTTCGTTATGTAATTACTTTTTGTAGCTGATTGCAGCGTTTATTACTTTTGCATTTGAATTATTAATTATTTTTTTACTTCCTAAGTGATATTAATTCAGAAGATTTTAACAAAAAATTTAAAAAACGCTGAAATTACCATGACAAAACAATTATATTAAGAAAATACATAATATATATTTTTTTATTATTATTATTGTTATAATTAATGTTATTTGATATCCAAATTATCATATCATACGGTAGTCTTAAGGGTAATATATTATTATCATTATTTTATTATTATTATTATTTATTTATGCATATATTAGTGAAATTTTAAGCTGAATTATTTCGACACTTGATTATTGGGGAAATGGTAGTTTATCAGTACCATTGAAGAGCCATGAATATTATAACTGTCCTGTTTTTAAATCTCCGAAACAGTTACATGGTAAGCAGCTGATGATCCCCGTGTTAATATTAGACGCTTAAGGTCTCCTGTTTTTGTTTCACTGTTAGATACTTAATCCCCCTTTTTATTTTTTGTATTTACTTTTTTTTTTATTTATTAATTTTCCAACGAATGTTAAGCCTGCAATATCTTGGATTTAGTTAGTTTCTCTGGGAATTTAAACTGCCTTTTTTATTTTTTAAGGTTTTTGTTTAAAATGACTCAAAGCTTCTTTAGGCCTATATATATATATATATATATATATATATATATATATATATATATATATATATATATATATATATATATATATATATATATATAAATTTGGTAAAGTTCATTTGTTAAGCATCTTTAAAATTTAAAACTTAAAGAAAGAGACAAAATGCCTTCAAAAAAACATGTGTTAGATGCGGATATTTTCATTAAAATCAAAGTATTTGTTTTTCATCTTGACCTATTTCCTAATAATTTCGCTCGGTAGAACGAGCCTTATCAGAGCTTTAAACAAATAAAAAGGTATTAACCTTTTTTTTTCGTAAGAGTCCTTCCTGGTCTTGTTGAAATGGCGTCTTATGTTGTGTGGATTTACGGTGTAATGTCTCTTTTAAATTTGAACTTAAATCGCGCATAGTCGCTAGTATGTATAAATTTGGGAAAGATCATTTTTAAGCATTTTAAAAATTAAAAACTAAAAAAATGTGTTAGATGCATTTTTGTATTAAAATCAAAATATTTTGGCATTTTTTTCGAATAAATTATTTATAAATAATATTATTAAGCCCCTTTAAAAAAATTAAAGTTGAGCACTGTTAAAAGATATTTAAAAATAGACATTCACTTAGTTACGAAGCCAGACTCCGTGTAAGGTCGTTTAGTTCTCTTGTCTTTCTTAATCTTTACGTTATAATGGTCAAAAATATAACTTACATTCTTCGTATCATGCTGTAGTTTAATATGGCCGTGAGGGTAGAGTGAAAGCATGCAGATTCTAAAGGTCGCTCTGGGAACCGTGTTCGCGCCTCATGACCATCTGAAATAATCACTTCCTTACACTGAAGAAAACAATAAGCTCGAAACAACGTCATCTGTAGGTAAATATTTATATATATATATATATATATATATATATATATATATATATATATCGTAAGTTATAAAATATATTTATGGCAATTAAGCTACACAGAAGCTTCTGCGTTTCTTAGGAAATCGTCAGGCTTAAATGCATGGAGTTTGTGTTGCCGTGTGTTTTTAACCTAAAACTTTAAATAGAAATAAAAGCAAGCACGTGTTAAAATAAGGTCACCCATTATTTCGACACAAAAAAGAAAGTCAACCAATCAGATTCTTTGTCATTTTCTTAGCCAATCCTCCTATTTCTTCTTCTATTGTTTTGTTTTCTATGGGGTGGCCCATCCCATCTGAATTGAGCATTTAAATATAGTACATTAGTCTGTAATAATATATACTATACTATTTCATAATAAGTACAATAGTCTTAAATAGTATAGTTTTGACTTCAGACAGACAGACAGACAGACAGATGTATAAACTCCATTATTAATATATATATATATATATATATATATGTAGTGAACTACAAGCGAACTTTTAGGAAAGGTAAAACCTATTGTGAAAAGTATACAGCTCAATATCCAGGATAGAGCAGATAGATATGTAGAAGGATGAAAAGGAATTAGAAAAGCAAAAGTCAAATCTTTTTTCAATTCAGTTGCTCATAGCAAGGTATATTCCGCAAAAAGGCAATTTATTCAAGTTAAATTTTTCCTTAGACCAGGCTTTTCAAATATTAAAATCTTATCATCAGAGGAAGACGCTGGGATAGATAAGTTGGCAAAGGCCAAAATTTAAAATTTGAGAAAGTAAAATAAAAATTGTAGGGAAAAAAAACACAAGGCAAAACTCTGCCCGAGTGCAAGCAAATGTCCGATTGCCAAAAAGTCCGGTGTGAAAAAGTCCAGCGGAGAAAGTGAAATGTAGATAGGTAGGTCGTTAAAAGGCACGAGAAGTGACAAGAGATGGTTCAAAGTTATATATATATATATATATATATATATATATATATATATATATATATATATATATATATATATATATATATATATATATATATATATGGTAAGTCAATGAAAATTGATTAGACCTGCAAATGGAAGCAAATCTTCAGTTGTTCAAAACAAGGAGCAGTTTAGTTAATTAAAAAAAAAAACATATGTTTGCTCTATATTGAGCTTTCCTTATTTCACAATAGGGCCAACTCTCTAAAAGTTTACCTTTTAGTTATAATCTACATAATCTACATATATATATATATATATATATATATATATATATATGTGTGTGTGTGTGTGTGTGTGTGTGTGTGTGTGCGTGTGTGTGTATATCTTGTTTATTTACATATTGACTTCAAGATTCTTTCTAGTCACATCTTTATTGTCTCAATGAATTTTCCTTTATGCATTGTGAAAAAAATGCTCGTATTTTTTGTTAATTTTGCAAATTTGTCCGTAGGAATTTATTAAGGCTGATAGCTATGCAGAAAAAAAAGATCTATTGAAAAATAAATAGATATTTTGAAGATTTGTAACCCAAATATTGTTTTCAATTGTTTTGTTTTTTTCATACTCTCTTTCACCATTCTGTTTTTGCATATCTATTAGCCTCCATAAATGCCTACATATTTATTTTCCAGCAATGCTTCCAGCCAACTACCATTCGCTTATATATATATATATATATATATATATATATATATATATATATATATATATATATATATATGTATATACATATATATATGTACAGGATGATTTCCTAAATTAATGAACGGATCATTATGAATTTTGAAATATACATTCAAAAGATACAGTTAAGAATCATGGACACATTATGTTTTATTGTAAATGAGTTCGGGTGCATATAAATACTTTCTTTTATGAACCGATCATTATGAATTTTTTCATCTATATTATCGGCAATTTTGTGAGTAAGATTGGCACATCATTTTTTTCTAAACTTTATGGAGCGCACTCACTCTCACATTCTTCCCCTCAAAAAAAGACTTCGTATCTCCTGAACTAATGAACGGATCATAATAAATTTTGGAAAAAATACAGCGAGTTACAAAGACACGTTATTGATCTGTAAATGTTAACATTTAGGGGGTGTATACATATAAACTTTTTATTTTATTTATTTAACTTCTGTGATGAGATTTATACAAATATATAGAAAAGTAAGATAAAAAAGTTTCATAGAAAAAATTGCTCTGCATCAAATTATTCAGTTATATTAAGTAATAAACATTTAAAAGGGTAAGTGCACGTCAATAATATGGGTGTGCTTTATTAAATCCTAAATTATTGAATTTATGGAATATGTATTCCAAGAAAACTGAGTATGTAAAGTGGATACATTATTTTTTTTAAACTTTACCATTTAGGAAGTGCCAGCGAAACCATACCATAGCTTCAAAGAAAAAACAAATTAAGAATTAAAAGTAATGCTATATCTATTGCTTATACCTGCCCTAGGACGGCTATTTTACTAGTATTTATATATATATATATATATATATATATATATATATATATATATATAAATATATATATATATATATATATAGTAAGAAAGATAGATAGATAGATAGATAGATAAGTATTACTAAGTATAAATCGTAAACTGACGTTTTAAATGGTGCCCGGAATTTAAACTACTATTTCCGAGCCAACAGAGACAATGTTTTTTTTATATGCAAATCACATATTCTTATCTATCTATCGATATATATATATATATGTGTGTGTGTGTGTGTGTGTGTGTGTGTGTGTGTGTGTGTGTGTGTACGTACGTGTATGTGTAGTTCAATAGTGTTCATTCTCCGGAAAAAGTCGAAAATTTCAATACTATTGCAGTTGTGTATTGATTTACTCCTCTCCAGGAGTTAGGCACAAGGCCAGTTTTTATCTTACTCCCACAAGTAAGATGTGACCCAAGGTCGGGTCGGGAAAGTGGGGTTTAAAAATTGCCTGGGTAGCCTCGTCGGCATTCCCCGGTAGGGGCGCCTCAGGCAGTAATCAATAAACTTACTCCTCCCCAAAGAGGGGAGGTAAAGCCTGGGAGGCGGCACCTCCTAGAACTGCACAGGACAAACCCATAGACCGGCGTAAATCAAGCCCCGAAGGCCAAGATAATACCAGTCTATGGGGTGCAGTATCCATCGGAACAGATACTACACTTTGATACTGGCCAAAAGGCCAATGCCGTTATGTAGCTATTCTAAAGTCTATGTTTATTATTATAAAGCTTTAGCACTAAATACTGGAAATATACCCATAGAATGTTGTCGTTGTTATTGTATATTTTGTGTTCTTCGGTCTATTTAAAACATAAATAGAAGGAATTATTAGTCAGTACGTTTATTATGTGAAATTTGACATATGTGGTTACAGAGAAACGGGAGTAAATGCCGTGGTCTACGAATATGGGGCAAGTTTTTAGTCTCGAACCTTCTGGAAGCGAAAGAAGGAGTAAAACTTTACATGCATAGATATATGTTTCTCTTTTTCGCTCCGTGTCTACGTAAAAGTTTAAAATAGTAAATAAAAGAACTGAGTTATAGTCATCTGTGTTAATTAATTGAAATTAACAACGACCGGGTGTATTTTGTCCAGCCAAGCAATGAATGTGGGCTGTTATATAAATATGTGTATTTTAATCATAAAAGTGGTGAAAAACTGTTATATTCCAGAAAATTACATTTTTCCGTCCTTGGACACGTATCAATCTAGTATCTTTTTAAAGTTGTGTACGTTAATATGTTCATGTATTTGTATTAAAAGGATTCAATCTTAAACTAATTAACCGATCATTATAAATTTTGGAATAGAGCAACTCTGTGTAAGGGGTTCAAATGTAGCTACATTCAGTTTAATTTAGTTTTATCCAAATATAGGATAAAAGGGGATAGAATCTCTCATATAAAATTCAAATACATCAGATTTCTATGCAATTTTAACAATATGCATTGGACATCAATTCAAAATATTCCCCAAATTTCAGTTCCTTTGGAGTATTTTAAAGGGATTTAAAAGGCATTATATAGGCAAATCCTCCCATTTTAAAATTCAAATACTTCAGATGTGCATTCAATTTGATTCATATTCATCAGACATGAATTAATCACAATTACCTGAATTTTTATTTATTTTAAGACCCCTTAATCTAAAGCCTTCAATTTTAGATATTTTCCTAGATCAGATTTATTCATTATTTTTTAATCAAAATTGGAATAAGCTTATAGACATAAGGTTTCGGAGAATTATATCGTAATTGTAATCTTCGTAAGGGGACATAAAAGTGGTGCAAATCTGTTCAGTTTAGTGAATTAATTTTACCCGTACTGGGACGAGTAGTCTTCTATTGTGTGGATCTCACTGTATAGTGTTTTACTATATTTATACATAGTGTAATTGCATCCCTACGTGCATATTATATGATCGACCAGACTAGATAAGTAAAATCCCAGCGCTATACCAATTGAGCCACTTCCCGCTGCATGTACCAACGAGAAAGAAAATATTAAGTTTAATATGAAAATGAAAACCAAAGATATTCTCTTATTTCTATTCGCTGCGGTCTGCTTCATACCATCCACAGGGAACACTTCATTATCGAATTAATTATTTACTTTAATTGTGGAACACTCATCTGACAATTTCTAGAGTCCCTGTTGTTCCTCTTCGACAATTTCTACAAATTAGTCACCATTTACTAAGGCCAAAATTTACTCGAGGTTAAGATTTAATGATATTTAATGATTGTCAGTTGAAAGACGAAAAACATTATGAGAAAATTGAAAATAATTAATGGATTGAACTGAATTTGATTACAAATGAGAAAATTTAAAATAATTAATGGATTGAACTGAATTTGATTACAAATGAGAAAATTGAAAATAATTAATGGGTTGAACTTAATTTGATTACAAATGAGAAAATTGAAAATAATTAATGGATTGAACTGAATTTGATTACAAATGAGAAAATTGAAAATAATTAATGGGTTGAACTTAATTTGATTACAAATGAGAAAATTGAAAATAATTAATGGGTTGAACTGAATTTGATTACAAATGAGAAAATTGAAAATAATTAATGGGTTGAACTGAATTTGATTACAAATGAGAAAGGTTTATGCCAATTATTTGCTGCTATGGAATTTAGAGACGACAATGTTAAAATCTACAGGGAAGCAGTCGGGTGGTAATATGTTCCACAGACCGGAAGGTCATGGAAAAAGTCTACCAATGAAAGTTCCGCCTGACGCTAGGCACATGGAGAGAAACAGGGCAACAATACGATTTCTTCTGTGAATACTTTACAAGGAGGAACAAGAGATGTTCATTAAAATTACGATCGAGTAGAGAAAGACTAGCAACGTCTCTTCTGTGATAAAAAATATGCAAGGAACAGTAGAGATCACCCTCCACTAGATTACGAAGTCCATTTTATAATTCAAATCAAGAAAGAGTTCTCTGAGTATTGATTTACTCCTCTCCAGAAGTTAGGCACAAGGCCAGTTTTTATCTTACTCCCACAAGTAAGATGTGACCCAAGGTCGGGTCGGGAAAGTGGGGTTTAAAAATTGCCTGGGCAGCCCCGTCGCCATTCCCCGGTAGGGGCGCCTCAGGCAGTAAGCAATAAACTTACTCTTCCCCAAAGAGGGGAGGTGAAGCCTGGGAGGGTGGACCTCCTAGAACTGCACAGGACAGACCCATTGACCGGCGTAAATCAAGCCCCGAAGGACAAGACAATACCAGTCTATGGGGTGCAGTATCCATCGGAACAGATACTACACTTTGATCTTAGAGTTCTTTGAGTAGCTCAGCCCAAATGTGGCAACAGTACTTTATATAACTTTCGAGTGTTATATTCCTAGTTAATGTGCATATATTTTAACATCGTTGCTCTCCCAGTCTGGGGGGGGGGTAATTGGGAGGACACGTACTCTTGGAATAAGATTAGAAAACACGGTTGAAACATTTCGGTGAGACGACTTTTAGTGTTGACATCGTTAAAGTTTACCATCGCTTAGACACAGGGGAAATATACCGTCACCTCTTACGAATTACGGGGAAATAATGAGTTTGAAATTAAAGGGAAATTAAAACGCAACAACCGTCAGTTTCAAAATGGCGAATTTATCAGTACAAACTGTGTCGCAGTTCAACATTCTACCAAACCCAAAAATTCAGTTTTACATAATATGATATCGTTATAATTTTGTTTTCCTTTCAATTAAAATAAGCTTTTAGTCAAAGTCTACATTTGATATGTTCGTATTTTTATTGTTAAATTTCTAAATTTAAAAGTATTGAATTAATCGCGTTGAGCATTCGAACTCTTCAATTATTATGGGCAACTTAGGACTCAAATATTTGTTAACATATTCGTCTGGTACGTATAACCCGTTATTAAGGGTTCATGTGGATCATACATTAGACGAGGAACGATACATAAAACAGGGTTTTACAATAAACAAGAAAAGGGGTCAATCTGTTTATTTATGAGCCCTGTTTGGACATTTTGTAATGTAAAAAGTAAACTTATTTAAACGTTTTAATGAAAAGAATATGAAAAAATAAACAAATTTGTATATTATATATACGTATATAATTATTTTTATCACACAGATCCAATATTAGACTAGTTTCATGGTTGAAGAGAATTTATTTGATATTGCACATTACTACTTACATGAGACGATTTTTCTTAAGGTCATGATATCCAGTATAATGTTATATGATATGATATATATATATATATATATATATATATATATATATATATATATATATATCATATGAATTCCTTTTAAGTGAACACAAAAGTTTATGTAGTAGTTCACTAGACCTCTTAATTTTTTTACATCATATTAACCTTAGTTATTAAAATAAATGTTTCATGTTTCAACCAAAAACACTTTATTCACAGATAATTGTTCCTGCCCATTTCGAGAATATATATTTTATGATATACAAAGTATCACATATATTCATGACGAGGCTTCGTCAGTGTATAAATTACCATAGTACTGCTAAATAGTTCAAATCTATCCGACACTTATTTAATTTATACATATTTCTTTTTCAAACAAATTCAAAGGGTAACCTTACTTAAATCTGTGTTTATATCAAATTTAATTGTCTATTATGTTCAGCAATTCTGTTTTGTTTGATAAAAACATCTTTTATAGTGTACATATAAAGAATAATTGGTACTGTTTCAGATGACGCGCCTAATTTCCGTGATTTCGCGTCAGGTTGCGGAAGCGCCCGAGAGTTGCCGAGACGAAAACGCCAAGCGTTAATGGAAGACTTGCAGGCGATAATATAAGACGAATAAATTAAAAGAAAAAAATACATAGATAAAAAGATAAAAACCTAACAAACGTTTATTTGTCCCATGCAAATAAACGATTTTCAATCAAATGTGTAGAAAAAAAAATTGGCGGTGAGAGGGGATATTGTCAATGTTTACTTTTTCATTTGTTTCGCTGTTTTTCTTTTTTTTTTCTTGCTAACATAAAACAAAGAAAGTAAGAAAATGGGTTAGGTTTAGGGTTAGGGTTAGGGTTTAGGGGTTAGGGGTAATGGTTCCCGTTCTTAGCGATAGCCAGGCCTGCATTCAAACTGCCAAGCTCTAACTGGAAGACTGGCAGACGCTAATATAAGGCGAATAAATTCAAAGAAAAAATACATAGATTAAAATCTTTTTCTTTTGTGAAAATAATGTTTTTGTTAGGGGAGGGGTGAAATTTTGTCAATGTTTTTATAAAATAAAAGAAAGTAAAAATTATATTATTCCGTCAGCGCTCGGGCGTTTCCGTGACATGCCCGATCGTTGTCGACGCGAAGTCACGGAAATTAGACGCGACATCTGAAATAGTACCTAATAATTATTTATCTTTCTTATCTTTATTTTTCTTATTCCGTTTTCTTTTGTTCATTCTTACTTTTTATTTATTTATTTTTGTTTCTCGCGAGAGCATCAAATTAACGACATAGCTATCGATCAATCTCGTATACATCACGTCCAGTCAATTCACATATATATATATATATATATATATATATACGATGATCCCTAGAATTCGCGCATTTCAGCGATATTAAATTATCTGACCTAGTGGCCGCTATTACGAATTCATAACCGTCATCCGCCATGAATAGACTGTTTCTCTTGTATAAAACGGCCATAATCTTTTAAAAAGTCACATAAAATCTTTTTCAGGTAAGATTTTATAATTAATATTTAGTAAAATTTTCTGGTATTATTTTTTAATGAAAATTAAATATTAAGTAAAAATGCAAAATTTTCTTGATAACTGAAAACAATCAAATTATTCGTATTACAAAAATTGATTTTTTTAATTACATTTATTTTTGGTGGGAAATCATTTATATGGGTTTGAAACCGTCTAAATAAAAGAAAATGTTGTTTATGACCGTTTGGCACAAGAAAAACAGTCCACTGATAGTGGCTTACCGTTATGAATTCGGAATAGCAACCAATAGGTCAGATAATTCAATTTCACAGATATTAATGATGAAAATACGGACTTATAAACATACATGTTAGATATTCCAGGTTTGATATAGACGTATCTTCCCCCATGCGTGATTACCATCAGGCGTTAAAAAGTATGGAACTAGACGGATTGGCGTCAAATTGTTCTTTCTCTCTGCCACTCTACCCTGTTTGCCACGGGTCGTCATAGATTGGCCATCAATAATACAATCAGTCAGTCATTTAACTGATTAGTCAGCTATTGTCAACAATGGCTATCGATAAAAAATCAATTGAAAGTTATTGAGAGGTTTGTTCTTCTGGCGTGGAAGCTTAAGAGGCAAAACAGGTTTTGGCTCAGCGAGGTGCCTAGGGTTAGGGTTAGGGTTAGGGTTAAGTGCGCAGCGGGAAGTAAAGAAACATCTTTGATGAATGTAAATTATTCACATCGATGGATTTCCCAAAGGTTATTATATAGATTGCAAATTCGAATGGCCGTTTTTAAAACTCGTGATGTAAAGATTGTTCGTAATCGATTATAATAGTACACTTTTGTATCTCTGTTTAAACACATACATATATATATGTGTGTGTATGTATATATATATATATATATATATATATATATATATGTGTGTGTGTGTGTGTGTGTATATATATATATGTAAAAGAGTAAGGCTACAAACATTTGAAAAATGTTTTTACCCCATTTATTTATTATTTTGTTATATTATCATTTTTCATTTTATAATTTTATAATTTTACAACGCGTTTCGAGCGTGGTGCGCTCTCATCAGATATGTAAATCCATTTGAAGAAATGTCCTTCGATATAAAAGAGTGTTATTGTTTGGCGTTTATGCGCATGTGTTGGTGTGCGGGTGTGTGTCTATGTTTTTTTTTTTTGTTTTTTTCTTCTGTGGTCAAAGTCGTGCGTGTGTATGTGTGTTTTTAAGTAGATGTGAATCTGACCTTTATTTCATCGGTCATCTCCATTTCTTGAAGTGTTTCGGATTTTCCTTTGAAATTTATTATTTTCTATGGCCTTGGTGCCGTGTTGTCTGTTGTGCTTGTGTGTGGTTGTGCGTGCGGTTAGTTCTGAATCTTGCACATAGGTGAGCGAAACACACACCCACCCATCCCCAAACACACATATATACACATATATATACATATATGTGTATATACACATACATAGGCGTATGGCTAGATAGATAGAGAAAGATGGATAGAAGGATAGAAGGATAGATAGACGTACATGTGTACTCACATCAATTTTTGTATGCATGCATACGTATACATACACACACACTCGCGTGTCGCCCATATATTCTATGCATGTGGGCGCCCACACGCACAAGTGCATATATACATGCGTGCGCATGTACGTAGGCTCGGTCCATATATGTGTGTACCCCTGCCCCTATATGCATGTAGATATGTGTGGTCTGTATGGTGTGTATTTTGAGTTGCGATCTGTTCAATGTTTGGTTGAATTTAAATATAAAGTTTTTTTCTGGTGTTAGTAAGTATGTGTAATCTTGGCATGGAAGATTGGTATTTTTAACAATTTTCTCTGCTGCATGAGTGCACATGTTGGGAGACGAATAATTTACGGTTTTCTTTGATTTTAATGTTACTTTTATGTAAAGATACTCTATTATTAAATATTTTGGTGGCATCTATGTAAGATTCGTTGTATGTTGTACATTCTAGTACATAGACAACGTTCTTGGGGGTGCAGTTAATGTTTTTATTGTGAATGTTTGTGTTGGGTTTTTGAATGTGTCCTAGACCCCACATCTTTTCTTGTTGCATTTTGTGATCCCTTGTATTGTGTGCTGGTTAAGTTTGGATGAGGTTAAAATTTACTTATTTAGCTGATTATTATTAGTCTAATTCCTAATCATTAATTGTATTTGTTCGTCTACAATATAATTGGGGAATTGATTATTAATTGGCATTTGCTTAATGTTTTTTAATTCATTAAGGAATATGTTTTTGGTTGAAGAAATTAACTTTGCACCGTTTAATAGAATTTTTATTATTGCAATTTTATATTGATATGGGCATTCGCTTCTATAACTTAAAATACATTTATTAATAGAGGTAGGTTTCTTATAGGGAGAGGTGATTAATGTCTCAATGAGAACATCTAAAAACGGAATTTTGTTGTAGAACGTTAAGCTCATAAGTGGTTGTAAGTACTTTTGAAAAAATATCTTGTATTTTTTTTTATCTCATCATTATTGTCTGCTAAAATAAGTATAGTATCAACGTAGCAGACATAAATGGAGGTTTTAGTAATTATATTAAACATTTTATTTTTGAGGTCAGCGATGTAAAAATTGCTGTACGAGGACCGATCCCATAGAAAAACCGTCAATTTTGGTACAGATATTTCCCTTATGATAGTAGAAATGAACTTCGGTCGTGAAAATCAATAATACATTTTTAAGTATTTTAAGATCTATTTTTACTGGAGGGAAAAATGGTTATTGTATATGTTATTAATAATTATATCGATTGTTTTGTGTACTAGAACATTTGTAAATCAGCGGTAATTTTATTATCTGTTCTGGGGATTTAGAGTATCTGCATAAGTTCATTTGTGGATTTATTAGTTCATTAATTGTTTTGGTTGATAGATATATGAGGGTAGTGACTTGAGAAATTATGGCACGGAGAGGAGAATTAGGTTCATGGAGTTTTACGGTACCGTATAGGTAACCAGGTTTATAATCTCTTATTATTTGGGTGAGGGTAAGGTTATCGTTTACGGCATTATTGGCTGTAATAACTTGTTTACATGTGTTTTACATTGATCAATTGGGTTTCTTTTAACTTTTTCAAATTTTGAATGAAATTATGATCATTGCTAAAAGTAATTGTATTTTTGTTGTATTTTACTTTAGATGATTCCAAAAGGAATATATATACAGGGTGTTTCAAAAGTCTTGGGAACATTACAAATGCGTATATCTCATGAACTATTCCAGGTAGAAAAATGAAACTGGTGCCATTTTAAAGCTTGCTTAATCAAGTTTTTTGTCATACTAATGATTTTCGTGTTATCTTTCCAGGTGCAGTAATGGCGTTCTCTAAACAAGACAAGGCATTTTGCGTCCTCCAATTTGCAAAGACTGAATCGTGGACATGTCTTCAGCGTGCATTTCGCAGGAAATTTAAAAAAGAAGCCCCTGAAAGGAAACCATTGTCAGATGGCATGCTAAATTTGTGAAAGATGGGTGTTTGTGCCCAAGTAAGCGAACAGGTCGCCCTTCAACTTCAGAAGATGCAGTTGAGCAAGTTCGGACAGCCTTTCAGCGGAGCCCCCGTAAATCAGTGAGAAGAGCCAGCAGGGAACTTCAGCTTGCTCCAGCAACTGTCTGGCGTGTCTTAAGGAAACGACTGCAAATGGTACCTTACAAGCTCAAGTTGGTCCAAAAGTTGAAGGACACTGATAAGCCACTTCGCCGTGACTTTTGCATTGCAATGCAAGAGAAGTTGGAAGATAACGGCTTTGATGACCGGCTTGTTTTTAGCGATGAGGCGACCTTCCATCTGAATGGCAAAGTTAACAAGCATAACACTCGCATATGGGGTACTGAGAATCCTCATGAACTTCTTGAGCACGAGCGAGATTCACCAAAAGTGAACGTGTTTTGTGCAATTTCCAAGAAAGGTGTCTATGGACCGTTCTTCTTTGAAGAGGCAACTATCACTGGTGAATCCTATCTCAACATGCTGGAAGACTGGTTAATGGCTCAGTTGGAACAAGCAGAATCTGATGACTTCATTTTTCAACAAGATGGTGCACCACCACACTGGAGTCTTAGAGTAAGGCAGTTTCTTAACACAAGGCTGCCTGGTAGATGGATTGGGAGATCTGGGCGAGGTGATGACGTTCTCATGCCCTGGCCTCCTAGGTCTCCAGATCTTACCCCGTGTGACTTTTTCCTTTGGGGCTTTGTCAAGCAACAAGTCTATGTGCCGCCCCTTCCAAGAGATATTGACGAACTAAAGGCTCGAGTAACGGCAGTTGTGGGAACCATTGACGTCAAGATGCTGGAACGCGTTTGGCAGGAAATGGACTATCGACTAGATGTCTGCCGTGTGACGAATGGTGCTCATATTGAGCAACTTTGAAGATTCCCCACAAAACTTGAAACTTTAACCTTTCCAACGGTACCAATTTCATTTTTCAACTCCTAATAGTTTTTGAGTTATTAAAAATCGTTATGTTCCCAAGACTTTTGAAACACCCTGTATAATGCATTCGTCTACACACTTTAAAATGCAGCAACATTTTTGTAAGTAACGGATAAATTTTATTAGACAGACAAACAACACAGGTAAGGAGGACTTTTTTCTTTTTTTAATAACTAATATAAGTAAGCAAAACATTTATACGGAACAAAACTTAGGTTTAGTATACGGAAAGTTATGTTTTTGTCTTTTAAGGGAAGTGGGGTCTGATCAACTCTGCTGGGAAGCCATGAAATTAAATACTGTCTTGTTTTTAAATTCCCGAAACAGTTTTTCATGGTAAACAACTGATGATCTCTTAAATAATGTTAGAAGCAAACTAACTGAAAAAGTTAAATTGACTTACATGAGTGATTTTCCACTAAACGACTTGGGACTTAAGGGTTTTTTTTAATAGTTTTAATGGTTGAGAAACTTCCAAGACTATATATATATATATATATATATATATATATATATATATATATATATATATATATATATATATGGCGTTCAAGACCATGTGACAGCCTGCAACCGCCACTCCTACACTGATGAGGGAACATGAGCCATAAAAGATGTCGTATGTAAGTGTAAAACGCTTTAATATTTAAAAAAACATATTTATAGTATATATCATATCTATATCTCTTTTGGAATCATCTAAAGGGAAATACAAAATAAAATTTTCCAAATTCTTTTAGAAACGATCGTATGTCAAATATTTGTTGTGCTTGAATTCTTGAAACTGATATAAGTATTTGTTATTTATCTCAACTTTCCTTACTTTATATATATATATATATATATATATATATATATATATATATATATATATACTAATGATAATAGAATTAACGATAAGTGAAGTATCGTAAAGTGATCTATCGCGATAATGTAAAGCTCAATACGTTGAGTAGAACAATCAATTTTAAAGAAAGAAAGATGAATTGCATAAAATTACATAAAATTATATAAAGTTACATATAATTAAAACAAATGTTATTACATCGAAAGTTCAGATGCAAGGAGTTACATTAATCCTTAAACCATGGTTTTTCAAAGATAAAACACTTCTCGTCAGAGGATAAAATTTGGTAATGTGGTATTTATAATAAATAAATATTACCTAGTTCCATTTCACTTTGAAAAATTGAAGAATAAAACTAGAAAGGTTGGAGATAAAGAAATAAGTGACCGGGAAGGAAACATTACCAGTATTGAGTAGCCATTTTCGAAGACAAAGGTGCAGATAGCAAAATAGCAAAAGTCTTTAAAATTGGAGAAAGTTTTTTAACAATTTTTACAGGGTTTCAAGTAAAAGGATGGAGGTTCAAAAATATCCCACTAGGTCCGTATGGATTCGTACTCCGTTATGTGTATAGTTCCGTAGAGTTACAAGTAAAAATCCTGGACTGGTATTTTAAATATCCAATTCGGCAAATCCGAGGTGAAGATTGTCTGTTGAAAGGCGCTATGTAGAAAAGTTTATATCTGCCTTCAAAACCTGGCTTCCTGGGCAGAAAAATGTTTCAAAAGTTTTATATATCATCTTAAATATCATTAGATGATATATAAAACTTTTGAAACATTTCGATCATTCGGACTACTTTCTTCATCTTGAGGTAACACTCAAGATGAGAAAAGTAGTCCGAATAATCGAAAATATACACAACGTTTCGGTCGCTGTAAACTCTGGCCATCTTCAAGTAAATCTTTTCAAACTCGGGAATATTTCTGTCGGACTCGGGAATCTTGACAGAATAGCCGAGTTCGACAGAAATATACCAGACTTTGAAACGATATATATATATATATATATATATATATATATATATATATATATATATATATATATATAGTACATGTATTGTATTAGTTTCTATCGATGCAAATCCGTTGAAAATCAAATGTTTATAAAAAGTGGTGTTCTTAAGTATAAATTTTTATTTATACAAACATTATTAGTTATATATGTGCATACATGTTTCGGTTGTACTTTTTACAGAGAATCAATCTCTGTGAAGAGTACAACCGAAACATCTATGCATATATGTAACCAATAATGTTTGTATTAATAAAACATTATATTATATATATATATATATATATATATATATATATATATATATATAAGCTCTGAAAATTTATTTATGGAAATTATATCTTCTTGTAACATTTGATGTTGATACATGAAATAATAATTATATATATATACATATATATATATATATATATATATATATATAGAGAGAGAGAGAGAGAGAGAGAGAGAGAGAGGGGAGACTTAGATAGATAAATAGATAGCTATACCTATATTTGTTATTATCACCTTTCGTAAGGATTAAACCTTCAACCTCAATAACACAGTCACTTAGAACTGATCAACCAATTCCATTAACTGTAAACGCCATATGTCCATGTAGCTAATTCTAGTATTCCATTTCGACATAAAGATGTTCAAATATTAAGTTCTACATGTCGAAAAAATCTACCTGAAGGACGTTGGAGGTTACATCGGTTGAAACGTTATGAATATAAAAAACAAGGGAGAACATTTGAATTATTTGTTTTGTTCGGACTACTGTTCTTATATTGAGTGTTATTCTCACAACGTTTCGGCCGATGTAACGGCCAACCTTTTTCAGGTGCATCTTGTCGAACTTGGGAATCTTTATGTCGTAACTCGGGAATCTGTACGGAATGTTGAACGAAACTCTTTATTTAATCAACGACTGATAGAACAACAGCAAGCTAGGGATGGGAGGTAGCATATCATATGTTTTGTTGTCATGAGACAATCCTCCCAGGCATTACATCCTAGTTTGAGGAGTGATTAGTGTAGTATCTCTTCTGTTCTTATGACAACATCCCCACAGGCATTCCGTTCTCATTTGGTGAGGGTAGTATATTTTCGTTCGTCATGATACCATCTTCCCAAGCATTACCTTATCCTTTTTGGAGAGGGTGTGTAGTATCTGTTCTGTGGTCATGACACCATCCTCTCTGGTGTTACCTCCCCTTTTGGGGGGATCGAGTAGTGTAACATCTGCTTTGTTGTCATGAGATAAGCCTTCCAGGTATTACATCCTCGTTTTTTTTAGGGGGGCGGATGGGGGTTAGTGTAATATCCATTCTGTTCTCATGACACCATTCTCACGGACATTATCTTATCCTTTGTAGAGTAGATGTAGTATGTTTTCGTTTGTTATGATACCATACTCCCAGGCATTACTGTATCCTTTTGAGGAAAGGGGAGTGTAGTATATGTGCTGTTTCCAAAATACTATCTTCCCAGCATTACTTTCTTCATTTTTGGGAGGTGACTGTGGTATCTTTTCTGTGGTCATGATAAATTTCTCCCAGGCATTACCTTCTTCTTTGGGGTGGGGTAGTATATAGTGTATTGAACCCCAATTCAAAATAGTGATATACTAGCAAATATATGCGGCACCTGGTAGCATATTTTTTAACTAGTAGTAATTGATTACAACAAAAATCGGTTACATATTCTAATATCACATTTTGTACTCTATACTTTTAATTGAACTGTCATCCACGTAATTTAGTTTTATACAATGTATGTACGCACTGCCTCGATGCATTTGCGCATAGACTATGCGCGTATGTACATAGAGGATGCCCAAAATCGAAGAGAAAGTCTCTTGTAATCCGTCTAAAAAGATAAATTGATATTTTTATGCCAGACAATTGTTTGAGGATTATTCGATAGTAGAATAGTTGAATAATGATCTATTATCTTCCTTATAGTCCTCCTCTCTGTAAAACATGTATGTCAAGAACTCACCTAGCAAAGAACTATCCTTTCTCTCTCTGTGGATAATAGAAAAAAACAAAAGGGAACTTCTAAACCAAAATGTGTTTTCATAAAACATGCCTATCTATGGAAAAAAAGCGAAGCCGCTTTCCAACCAACTACAACATGGTCGTCTTCCAAATACTTCTTGAGCTGGATAATACAATCCACTTAAGTAATCTTCTGCCTATTCCACCTATTGTTTCCAATCTACTCGTGGTGGCGATTATTATCCAACTGACAATCTCTTTGACCCTTTATTCTCGAGTGGTCACCTAGTTTTGATAAGCGGTGTCCCAACAGTAAAAAATAAAAACAAAAAATAAAAAATAAAACAAAAAATAAAAAATAAAAACAAAAAATAAAAAATAAAAACAAAAAATAAAAAATAAAAACAAAAAATAAAAAATAAAACAAAAAATAAAAAATAAAAACAAAAAATAAAAAATAAAAACAAAAAATAAAAAATAAAACAATGTAAACTGTGACAGAACGATCATTTATTTCTGCAGATTGATTTGTCAGGTGAAATGCATGGCTTTCATTTATTTCATTTTAATTCCTTTCTTTTCGTCACGAGTTCGCTTTACCCATTTTTTAAATATTTCCACACTTTTTACCTATTTTGAATTGTTATTCCATCTTATGTATCCCGGCCATGTGTATTACCATGAAGTGCATCCGGTGGCGAGACCCATATTTTAGATCTTAACAAAGTGTAGAGTTACCCCTTAGTTATTACTCTAACCAGAAGTGGTAGTACCTGTTAGGATCTTATTTAGCAGCAACAGCTTACGACATTCACCCAAGGCGGGTTGAACTGGCTTCCACTGAAAGATGAAGTTTCTAGGGCATATTAAATTCACAAGTAGCCCCGAGTCTCATGGTTCATCCCGGTCATGAGAAATGACAACGTTAGGTTTTTTTCAGTTCTTGCAGAGGAATGTCAACGTCCACCTACATACAGCACATGATATTACCAAATGGTCATCCATCTGAGACTGACCAGACACAAAGTTGCTTAACCTCGATGATCTAACGAGAACCGATGTGCTAACGAGATTATGGCGTGTATTATTTATAGGTTAAATAGAATTCCTTCCCGGGCAGGACACTACATTCCACCCTACAACCTAGACATTTATGTTTTCTCGCCCTTTCTACCATTTTCTTTGCCTACCCTATTTCCTAACCCTATCAACTATTCAAATTCTCACCTCCCTCTTCCAAATGGTATTAGTATAACACAAAACTGTATCCAGGCCTCACCACCTAATTTCAATACACAATATCATCGCTGGCGGAACGAGAACAATCTACTCGCATGTATTGAATCATATGGTCAGTTCGACATTTCGTTTAGGTATAAGTTCCCGACTTCAACATAAAGCTTCTCAAATTCAACTATGAAGTTCTAAAGTTAGAAAAAATGCAACTGGAGAAGGGCATGTGTTACATCGGCCGAAACGTTGTGAATATATCAAAGAAGATGAAAGTAGTTCAAATAGTACACTTATTACAAATTTCGACTATTAAGTTCCCAAATTTGAAAAGATACAGTTGAAGATGGTAGAAGCTTACATCGGCCAAAACGTTGTGAATATAAGAAAAAAGGTGAGAATAGGAGTTCGAATAATGCAAACAATACAAATTATCAATCCTCATCTTAAAAATACCGGAACATTTTATTTATTTTCTTGAAATTATTCATCCTTCTCCGTCCCTCTCACTGTCGCTCTCTCCCCTCTTTCTCTCTCTCTCTCTCTCGCTCTCTCTCTTTCTCTCTTATTACATTACTTCATGTTCTTCTTACACTTATGTTTACCCTTCAATTTTTATTCCTAACCCTAGCCTAACCATAACCCTAACCCCGCCTCTCCCCTCCCATTTACACATGTATCCATTTTTGTGTGTCTTCTATTCTTCGCCGTCATGCCTTCCTACAAAAACATCGAATACGAATCAACTCTTGCTTTAACATAGTAAATCAAACGATGCCATTCAAATGTTACGTGACGGTCAGAAAAGAAGGAGCGGATCTAAAACTTTTCACAAGATGACTATAATAATATAATAAAATAGATGAAAAGTATGGAAGCACGAAAAGTAATATTAACATCATTCATCTTTGTAAATTTCTTTCATTTTCTGCTGATTCATTGCTAAATTTGTTTGATTTTTAAGTGTCCATGTTTGGTGCATGTTTGGAGTCTATAACTGGCTTGTTTATGTGACTTTGTGTATATGGACGTGTACACATATGCAGTCACGTACTCATAGACGTGGATGTACAGCTGCAATACTTATCGAAAACGTGAAGAGAATAGGGAGATGTGAAAAGGCGGATATTTTAAATGAAAGAAACAGGAAACGAAAATGCATAGTGACAAAATATAGGTAAGAGGGGATGCGGAAACATGACCAAGAAAGAGAGATGCAGACAAATATATATACTTACACTGCCCATCTCTCTCTCTCTCTCTTTCTCTCTCTCTCTCTCTCTCTCTCTCTCTATATATATATATATATATATATGTATATATGAAGAAAGGTGGGGATAAAATGCTCCGACGTAATGTAAAATGAAATAAGGAAACCAAAACCTAAGTGATTTATGTATTCATCAACGTTTTGTCTTTATTGAAAGACTTCGTCAGGATGAAGAAAGCAATGTAGAAAAATCATACAGAATATTAATTTTGATATGTCAGAAAGTGTCCAGACTTTGGCCTGGCTGTTGGCGTGAACAAGTAGAGAATGAAAAACATGATTTTAGTAGTAGTGTTATCAGCCGTGGTCAGTTTCCTTCAAAGGATGCGAGATGAATGGGATTGATGGCTTGGATTTGTCAGTTCATGACTATTTTAGCTAGGAAGTCAACATATGTTATAGCCAAGCCTGGCTGCAGTGGTTAGGGGGGGCGGGGTGTGTTGAAGTATGAGCTTACCGTTTATTCTAAACTTGGAGGGGGACAAAGAGGAAAAAAGAGAAAATAGGAAAAAGGAGGGGAAGAGAAAATAATAAGAGAGTAGAGAAGATGTGGATAATTTTTGGCTGATTTTGAAACGTAGAATGTGATTGAAAATAAAATGTTTATATATAGAGAGGGGGGTATCCTATTTATTAGTTTAAATATTAAAAATGGGTGTATTAATTTAATTCTATTTATTTGATTATTTTATTTGTGTCTCATCACTGATGAGAGCGTAAGCTTGAAACACCGACGTATGTAAGTATAAATAATTTCATATCAATTCTCCGGACAAACTCATTAACCCTTAACCTCGAGTGGCCTTTGGGCCTTGATAAACGGTGAATCTCTAGTCGGTAAAAATGCGCTAAGCAGATTTAAAAATAACGACCATGTTGTAGTCGGTTGGGAAGCTGCTTTGTGGTTTTTGTTCCATAGATAGGGATGTTCTAGGAAATAAATGTTGTTCATAGATGTTCCGTTTTTTGTACATAGAAGGAGAAAAGATAGTTCTTCGCTGTCGTTGTAGCTAGACGGGTTCTTGCTTTGAATGTTAACAGCGAGGGGGGGGGCAGATATTTGTTACTACGTGTATGCCACAAGGTTGGGTATGCACCACTATAACTCAGCAGGTATGTTATAATTACTAGCAGGACTCGAAGAAATCACAATTAATTAAAGAAAATAAATATAAAGTTCAGTATTTAATATTAAGTTTACAAATAGCTGCACACGTGTTGGGGATATGTTATTTGGAATGAAGACGACAAAGGAAACAGTTGTTCCTATTTGCTTGCCTCCAAGCGAGGGCAAAGTCTAACAAAAGGCGTTTTTTTTCTGTAGGGAAATCTAACTCCTCAAAAGATGCACTCTAAATTGGAACAAAAATAAGAATTGTCTGATTCAAGAAGGATGTCTCATTTACTGACCAGGGACAGAATAGACAAAGTGTAGCATCAGAACAGATGCTACACTTTATTCCTAACCAAAAGGCCAACAGTTGTTTGCAATAATATAACGTATATTTAAGATACCGGTGTTATATTAGTTTTAATTGGACGGAATCTATCGGGTTGTCCGGAAAGTTTGTGCCGAATATTAAAGGAAATGAAAAGTAAAAAATAAATATGGCATTAAATATTTAATAAAATGCTTATGAATGGTGGATTTTGATATGTTAATTCTTTCTGTCGGTAATGGCAGTTATTCTCTATTAATATCTGTACTAGGCCGGCATCTGTAAAGGGTCGTCTACCTGAGCTTTCTTTATCATTATAGCTAGAATACAGTACAGTTCTGTCAGATAAAGCATCTCCATCGTACGCTGCACATATATTTTGTTGTTTGAGAAGCATTTTTGCCTTCATGGAAATAGTAAAACCATGTGTATATCTGTATATATATTTGTATGTACGTGATTCACCTATAAACTAATCAACTGATCATTATGCATTCTGGAACGTATCTGCTAGGCACAAGAGGTCGTAATGTGCCCTATATTTAATTTAATTTAATTTCATGCAAATGTGGTAAGAAAATGGGTCACGCCTTTCGTGAAAATTAAGATACTCAAGATTTTTGTGAAATTTTAAAAATAAGTATTATCAATTAATATATAATCCCCAAAGGTTAGTTTCTTTAGAGTATTTTAGAGGGTTTAAAAGGCGTAATATGGACACAACTTTCCATTTAAAAATTAAAATATACCAGATTTTAATTACATTTGACCCATTGTTATTCAATACTAGTTAAGCAAGATTCCCTGAATTTCAATTTCATCTTAAGACCCCTTAAGCTTAAACCATTTTCAAGAGGCAAAATAATCTAATTAAATTTTTATCAAAATCGGAATAAAGATTCAACATAAAAGGCTTAGTAGCATTATACATTGATTTTAATCTTTGTAAGGGAAAATAAAAGTGGTGCAAAACTCGGGGACTTAATTTTTACCTGTCCTGGGATGGGTATTCTTCTAGTTTAATAAAATAAAGTTTAAATGACCAAATGACAAAAATCTCAAACTTGACCGTAAGACTGACGGATAGACAACCTTACCGAGATGCGTGCATTTAATCTGCCTGTTTGACGAAAGAAAATGCTATTTAAGATCAACAGACGAGCCTCTCACAAAAATGTTATAGAATTTATATAGAAACAACCGCAACACATTTATGCAAAAATATCTCCACAATTTATCATTTAAAAAACTCGTCCTAATTATTTTCATTTGGACATAATTAATGCAATTAATTAATTTATTGAAGGAAAAAAACCGTCGGCACAGTAAACGTGACCTATTTACTGTTTTATATGGTTTTCATTTTTAATATAAAGACGTTTTTCTTTCCAAATATCAGATACTCTAATTGCCTTATGCATTAAAACAAACAAAAAACGTTTCTTGACATATTTGAAATAATGGCTAGGTTCTTTTTGTTCTTTACATTAGTTGTGAGTTACGGCGGTGTCTGCAATAATGAACATTGTCTCCATTTGGCACGATCACAGGCTTGGTGTGGGTGAATGCTGCTTTTACAGAAGTTTTTGTGCAGGGCGTCTGCCCATCTCATCATGAACCTTCCTCTCGGTCGCTACCCGGTGACTTCAAGTTTAAAAGCGAGTTTCACGACAGTATCATCGTCGGTCCATAGCACATGTCCAAACCATCTGAACCACCACGACCTCATCTTACCCTGAATCTGCACTATCCCGTAGCGCCTTCGGATGTTGTCATTACAGATGTGGTCGAACACTTTTACTTCCAAAAGGCAGTGGATTATTTTAGTTTCCATGACAGTGAAACTTTCATTCCGTTTCCCTCGTTAACAGCAAGCACTCGGAGTAGCACAAAGAGACGGGTCTGATAACAGTTCTGTAGATCTTTCTACGGTCAAAGGGAACGCCGGTGGTCGTGCACTATTTGAGTCACGTCGCATTGGTACACGGAGCAACTTCGCCGAAGAGGTTACCGTTGTCGCGTAGGTTGAGCCAAGACTCTTATAGACTTACGTTAGTGAGAGAGTCTCTCAGTTGACTTGTGTGGTGCCGTGATCGTCTTTGTTGGTGGTCAAATACTTCGTCTTTTTTATGTTTAGCCAGATACAAAATTGCGCCAGTCTCTCCTTCCAGGACTGGACTTGTTGTTATTGTTGCCGTTACAATATATAATATATAATATATATAATATATAATGTATATAATATATATATATATATATATAATATATATATATATATATATAATATATATAATATATATATATAATATATATATATATATATATATAATATATATAATATATATATATATAATATATATATATATATAATATATATAATATATATATATAATATATATAATATATAATATATATTATATATATAATATATAATATATATAATATATCTCATTTAAATCTGAAATAGTAGGCATGATTCGAATATACTACATCAGCTAGAAGTATACCCGTCCCAAAACCGTAATATGAATTCCCAAACCAGACTTTTTTTTTCCACCAATTTTATTTTTATTATCAAGATTAAAATCAAGATATAATGACATCAAACCTTATTTCTTGAATCCTTTTTCAATCTTTGATGTAAATCCATTACATGAATTTGATTCCACAAAATATCCAAAATGTAAAGCTTAAAGGTTTTAAGACGAAAATAAAATTCAGGGAATATTACTTAATTGGTGTGTAATGAATAAAGATGAAATTTAATGCAAATCTGAAATATTTGAATTTTCAAATGCGAGGTTGTACACATATTATTATCCCTAAAATCCTATCGAATAACCAGTGATATCAATTTTTGTGGTATTCGTCCACCGTCGGGCATTCCGCCTTCCACTGTAAGTGGAATTTTATGGGGAATACAAATTCACATGCGGTTCCCAGTCAGCAGGTATATCCTGAGATGGGGATATACTGCGCCAAGTATTTCTAAATGGTCACTCATCTTGTACTAGCCAGGATAAACGTCGCTCAACTTCGGTGATCTAACGGGAACCGATGTGTCAGCGTGATTATGCCATATAGAATACACCAAATGTTCCATGTCCATTTCTTTCTTTTCTTCTTTGATGACGACATGATTTGTGTAGACTTATCCCTTTTTCCTTTTTTTCTAGGTAGAATATGTGATGTTCTTTTTTATTTCTTCTTTCCTCGATGTCGAACTTTTCTCTTGGTAGCCGTGTTGTCGTTTCCTTACCCAATTCATGGCATCTATTTCTTCGTGTCCATTACGTACCTTCTTGTTGTCAGTTTCCTCGCCGTGTCGTCGGTGTGGATAGACTCGATTGTTCGAATAACTTAGTTGTGTATATAGGTTCTTTATTGCGTTATAGAAAAAAGAATTTAAATAAGACAGAGTTTTGAAATTGAGGTTTACTAAAAGAAAACATATTACTTGATCAGAAGTAAGATTTACACTTCTTTATGAAAGAAGGAGACAGTTATATTAACCTAACCTAATTATAGGTAAATAGATAAACAGATGGACATATAGACAGACAGGTCAGCGCCCAGCGCCGCATGCATCTATGTATCTTCCTCCCACAAGGTATGATGTGACACAAGGTCGAGCAAGTGGGAAAAAAACAGCGCTCGAGAATTTGAGCACTCTGGCCATTTAAAAATTGCCTGGGCAGCCCCGTCGGCATTCTCCGGTAGGAGCGCCTCAGGCAATTAGCAATAAACTAACCCCTTCTCAAAGGGTGAGAAGGCAAGGCCTGGGAGGGTGCACCTCCTAGAACTGCACAGGACGGACAACCGATGAACCGGCGTAAATCAAGACCCGAAGGCCCAGAAAATACCGGTCTATGGGTGGGGTAAAAAACCCTGATGCAACTCTCACACTTTTGTTGTTTTTAAGACATGTTTTTCAGCGATCGTCCACTTCGAGCTAAAAATAACTGTTTTTTACTTAATCATTCTTCGTCGCTTTTCCTACGTGACGTCACATCCGCGTGATCTCACCTGTATATCGCTCTGAGTCTGGCCTTTCTGACACTAACTCATAAAATATGACCCCGATTTCAGATTACTCCAGAATACACTGAGAACTTTATTGCCTTGCACACGAGCAAGGTCACCGTGGCCGTACTCATGCGCTTGTGCCAAAGTCTCTACTAGGAAATGCGGCATCCATTATCTAACGCAAAGAAACTGAAATTTGATGATTTTTTTTATTAATTGATGTCTAATACATATTATACACATTTCACAAGCATCGGAGGTATCTGAATTCTCACGAGATACTGCTGTTTGTTTTCACTACTAATCATATATATATATATATATATATATATATATATATATATATATATATATATATATATATATATATATCAACGTTTCGTCTTTATTTCATGACTTTCCCAAAATGATCGATTTGAAGAAATAACATACAAGTACAATATTTTAAAATATCTTGTGCGTTTGTGACGTGAACATTTTTTGTTTGTTTGTTTTTTTTTCAAACGAAACAGTCGTTGCAATGAGAATGAACAAAACATTTTCAAGTTACTAATATAGTTTTATTTTATTTTGAAGCGAACGTATCATTATAAATAGAAATAGAAATATATTACTAATTATATACGCATATATGTAGATAGATAGATAGATAGATAGATAGATAGAAAGATAGATAGATAGATAGAGGCAGACTCGGATAGATAGATAGATAGATAGATAGATAGATAGATAGATAGATAGATAGATATAGGCAGACTCAGATAGATAGATAGATAGATAGATAGATAGATAGATATATATAGGCAGACTCAGATAGATAGATAGATAGATAGATAGATAGATAGATAGATAGATAGATAGATAGATAGATGGATAGATATAGGCAGACTCGGATAGATAGATAGATAGATAGATAGATAGATAGATAGATAGATAGATAGATAGATAGATAGATAGATAGATAGATAGATAGATAGATAGATATAGGCAGACTCGGATAGATAGATAGATAGATAGATAGATAGATAGATAGATAGATAGATAGATAGATAGATAGATAGATAGATAGATAGATAGATAGATAGATATAGGCAGACAGATAGATAGATAGATAGATAGATAGATAGATATAGGCAGACTCGGATAGATAGATAGATAGATAGATAGATAGATAGATAGATAGATAGATAGATAGATAGATAGATAGATAGATAGATAGATAGATAGATAGATATAGGCAGACTCGGATAGATAGATAGATAGATAGATAGATATAGGCAGATAGATAGATAGATAGATAGATAGATAGATAGATAGATAGATATAGGCAGACTCAGAGAGATAGATAGATAGATAGATAGATAGATAGATAGATAGATAGATAGATAGATAGATAGATATAGATAGATATAGGCAGACTCGGATAGATAGATAGATAGATAGATAGATAGATAGATAGATAGATAGATAGATAGATAGATAGATAGATAGATAGATAGATATAGATATAGGCAGACTCCGATAGATAGATAGATAGATAGATAGATAGATAGATAGATAGATAGATAGATAGATAGATAGATAGATAGATAGATATAGATATAGGCAGACTCCGATAGATAGATAGATAGATAGATAGATAGATAGATAGATAGATAGATAGATAGATAGATAGATAGATAGATAGATAGATAGATAGATAAATTGGTATAGATATAGGCAGACTCGGATAGATAGATAGATAGATAGATAGATAGATAGATAGATAGATAGATTGGTATAAATATAGGCAGACTCGGATAGATAGATAGATAGATAGATAGATAGATAGATATAGATAGGCAGACATAGATAGATAGATAGATAGATAGATAGATAGATATAGATAGGCAGACATAGATAGATAGATAGATAGATAGATAGATAGATAGATAGATATAGGCAGACTCGGATAGATAGATAGATAGATAGATAGATAGATAGATAGATAGATAGATAGATAGATAGATAGATAGATAGATAGATAGATAGATAGATAGATAGATAGAAGTTTTAAAAGAAAGGTTTAACACACACTTGTTACACTCTCTTATTTTGTTGCCCATCCCGGGTAACGGCGGTTAGACTTGTTAGTGAATATATAAGAACGACAGACAGAAAGAAATAGAAGTTAAAATGAAATGAATTATCTAATAAAAAAAATTAAATGAATCGCCAAAGAAATGGAGGAAGTTTATAAATTATGGAAAAATCGTTCCATTATTGAATGGTGTTTAGAAAAAGCGACGTTAATTGGTGATTATTTTTATCCTCGTTTCCTTCCGTTACGAATTTAGATTGTAAAGAAGATAAAATTCATCCATTTTCCCAAGACTATGACTGCTTTCCAATGTTTTCTTATTTTTCATCAATAAATAATTAATCGACTTTAATTTTTAAAAATGATTAAATAAACTTTTTTAATATTTATAAAATAAAAACGCGCAAACTGTTTCTTCCAATTTTTAAATTAAAAATCAAATAAAATGGAAAATAAAGTATCCTGAAATAAAACGGCTTCAAAGCAAGAATATTAAAAAAAAAAAAGAAAATGGATGAGAATTATAAAAATACTGAAAATAAACGAAAGTGAATGAAAGTAAAAACATGGAGTATGTTCGAATGGGCAATAGAACTTGGAGAGAAAATGGCGATTTTTGTCAAGTCAAACACAATCAACAATGTAATATAAACAAGTTTTATGTATACAAACATTTTGTTACATATAAAGACACGTTTTAACCAAAGCTTTTGAAACCTAGGCATCCTCAGGCCAAAAGAAATAAATCATGCAGACATTGATTTCTATAGCAAAATGTTTGTATAAATAAAACTTTTATTATACAAATAGCTCGATTTATTATTGAGAACTTTTATATAAACAGAGTAAGATTTTCCGGATGTCCACTTGTGCATTCAAACCTAATCTGAATTGATATATATATATATATATATATATATATATATATATATATATATATATATATACAGGGTGATTCATAAGTCACTTAGCTATTTATTTTTGAAATTCTAAAGTTAAAAAATACGATAATACAAAACAGAAAGTTTATTCAACAAATTCATTCATGGGAGTTTAAAATTACAGCAAATTTTCAAAATTTCCACCTTCGTTCTGCATGCATAGCTCCATTCTTTTTTGCAATAAATTTACGACTCTTTTGTAGCATATTTGATTGATTATAGTGTTGTGCGAAGGAGGTTTTCTGTTCACATCACGTTTCCATTGCCTAACAAATAGCAGTAATTAGAGAGTAAGATAACAATTATCAAAAGTTCATAGTATGTTTGTGCTTCATATGGTAATCATTTTAAATAGCTAAGTGAAGTCATTATGAATCACCCTGTATATATATATATATATATATATATATATATATATAATGTGTGTGTGTGTGTGTGTGTGTGTGTGTGTATATGAATAAAGATAGGAATAAAATCATTCGGCGTAAAATGAAAAAAGAAAAGCCCAAAACTATATTATGTTTGTGTTCATCAACGTTTTGTTTTTATTTGTAAGACTTTTTCAGGATTAAGAAAAATGGAGAACAAAAAACTACACAAGCATCAATTTGATTTACCTAAAAATGCGAGGTTCAGCTGGTCTGCGATTGAAAGAAAAGTTAAAAAGTGAAAAGGCATAAACAAGACTGCGTCTCAAGCAGCAGCAGTCTATAGAGTTTTGGTTGAGATGAGTATATAAATTCGGCCTTAAAAGAAAGGTTTTAGTCTGGGTCATCGTGTCAAAATGAATGTAGGGCCAGATGTTTGACGGGGTGAAAAGTCTGAGCTGTTTGGTAACAATTAAATATACACATATGAATATCAATGCCACGTTTTGAATTCTAAAAGGAGGAAACAAAGAAAATAAGTTTTATATAAAAGTAATTCAGTGAAAACTTAAAAACGTAAAATATGGTAAAAAACGAAAAATGTGGAAAATAGAGACATGGAAATAATATTTACTAGTTTATTTAAATATGTGTGACGGTATTTTTTTTATTCTATTTGTGTAATTATCTGTGTATTATTAATCAATCAGAAATTATTAAATTATTCATGAGCATATAAGTATGTGCATACGAAATATATATATATCTATATATATATATATATATATATATATATATATATATATATATATATATATATACATATATATTATACACGCGTCGTTAAAGACCACGGAGTTTTCTCTCTTCGCTTTATTTCTTGTAAATTTCTCGACGCGGCGAGCTATTCGTCGGTTTTCTGGTGTTAATTGGTGACGTATGGCACCTAACGTTGTATCGCGGGCCATTCCTCTAGCGCTTTTGGTCTCACGACCGTCTTCAGGGGGCTGTGTCTTATTGTTACTAAGAGCCGTATTTATAGTTTTAATAAATAACTTGCTGCCGAAATATACATACATATATATATATGTGTGTGTGTGTGTGTGTGTATAACATGCACATATGTGTATACTCATATACTCTGTGTGGAAAAAAACACTGAGTATCTAATAATTTAGTGCATTGATATTCACATGTGTATATTTGATTGGTAAGACTCAGCTCAGACTTAATAAACTCATCTCAACCAACACATCCCTCCCCCTTCTAAAAACTCTATAGACTGCTGCTGCTGCTTGAAGACGACAAGTTAATGAACAAATAAATAGTATAGTCTTTTTACTTTCCTTCGTCATTTTCCATATATATATACATTATATATATATATATATATATATATATATATATATATATATATATATATATATACAATCAATAGTTTTGATAAATATTTTAATAAATACTTACAGACATCAGTGTTTCATGCTTATACAATCTTCAGTGTAGGAGGTGCTAATTCTTACCGGACGATATAATATTTACACTCAATGGACCTGTTTTTTTCACCCATGGCCAATCCCTACCCATATCCTACCCACCACACCCTTATCACTTGAAACTTACCTCCCCTCCCTCTTTTCCTTCCAACACCAACCACGGCTCTTTCAACTAACCCTACTACTCTCCCCCCTTATGCTTCACTCTTCCTTCTCTCCAGCCCACCTTTAGCCTCGCTTTTTAACTTAGGGATCTGTTCTCAGAATCGCTTGAATATTTCACCATTAAAGTCATTTATTTTTCTTCTGTGGCCCAGGAAGATTTTAGAATGGCCAGATTTCTCATATCAATTCCGTTTAAGTGCACTCCATCTACGATTTAAATTCGACTTCTCGCCATTGGAGTTACTTCATTTTGAACACTTTTCCATACTGCCTCTACGAAAAAAATGTTTTGTCCTTCTTCAAAATATCCTTTTCATTGGACACTTTAGTAACGGACAATTACCACCTGGACAAATCCCATATCTTTTTTACACGAACTTTTTCCCCTCCATTTTTAATAATATTTTTTCAAATGTTTAAACTTTGGCTTTTCCACAGCCAACTTATCTATCTGTATATCTCGTCTGATGATAACATTTCGATCTTTGAAAAGCCTTGGCTTAAGGAAAGAACAATAAACATTAGTTTATTACAGAATATACCTTGCATTGAACAATCGAAGTTTGAAATAAATGTAGACATTAGTACATGTTTATCACTCTTATTTCTTCTACCTTTATAATTGCTCTATCTCGTATATTGAGCTTAAACCATTTCACTATAGGTTCTATCTACTAAAAGTTTACTTTTAGTTTATATTTGATTCTATATATATATACACGAGGTCTGTCTAAATAGTATCCGACCTTAGACAAGCAAAACATACTTATAATAGTTGACGGAGTTGAGACTCTAATCCCCTTCAAAGTAGGCTCCTTGTGCTTACACACACTTAGCCCATCGATCCATCCGCTAGAGGTTTTTTTGGAATGATGTTCATCTCAACCGTCACGTTCCGCATTATCTTTTCTCTAGTCTCAAAACCGGAACCTTTGAGTGGCGTCTTCAATTTTCGAAACAACCAGAAATCGCAAGGAGCCATATCTGGAGAGTAAGTAGGTTTGCAAACGATTGGAATTCCCTGTTTGGCTAAGAACTGTATGATCAATTGGGATGAATGTACGGAGCCGTTGTCGTGATGCAGTTGCCAGTTTTGCACCGAACTGCGTCATTGAGACGTCGGAGAACATCTTGATAGTACTACTTTGTCACTGTTTATCCTTCCGGTGCGTATTCGTGATGCACAATTTCACGGATATCAAAGAAGACAGTCAGCATCACATTGATTTTGCTTCGCACCTGTCGCGCTTTTATTGGCCTTTGAGAATCGGGATGCTTCCATTGCAACGACTGTTTTTTGTTGTTTCTGGGTCGTATCCGTACACCCATGACTCATCACCAGTTATCACGGTGTTCAAAAACCCAGGATCAGTGTTGGCGATTTCCAGAAGGTCCGTTTAAACTTGAAAACGGAGGTCCTTTTGTTCCTACGACAACAACTAGGGCACAAATTTCACAGCCACTCTATGCATGTTCAAATCATCACGCAAAATTGCATGTGCGGAATCTTTACTCATACTGACGTCTTGGGCGATCTCCCACACGGTTAAACAACAATCTTCCATCACCAAATTTCGCACCCTCTTAACAACAACTGCACCCCGAGCAGTTTGGGGGCTGCCAGAACACTGGTCACTTTCCGCTGATGTGCGATCATTTTTGAATCGGTTGAACCACTCCTTCATTTGTGTTAAACTCATAGCATCTTCTCCAAAACACCTGCTGAATTTTACGAATTGTTTTGCTTTGAGAATCACCAAGCTTTGGAAAAAAATTGTTGCAGTACCTTTGCTCAACACGTTTAGTCATCTGGTGTGAATCAGTAATCCGACGAACACGTTGTGAAGCACCTAATTGAGCGACCGACAGCCCACGACAAACGCACAGGAAGGCTATGATAAAATTCACACATGCGCATGAAGGTATCTTCCTTCAGTGTAGAGTGGCGCCGCCCTACTGTCTCTATTTCGAACGGAAAAAATAAAGATCGGCTATTATTTAGACAGTTTATAATAGAGAAAAAAGGTGGAACAAAAATAAAGCCTACTCAGAGAAGATAGTCAAAATCGCTGATCAAGGAAATGTGACTATATATATATATATATATATATATATATAACAAATATCATATACATTTATATATAAGAAATATCATATAAATATATATATATATGATTTTCCTTATATATACATGGATTTGTGTGTATATATATTAATATTACTTCAAATTTTATTCTATCTGATTTTTTGGGAACAATTTAATATTTGTTTGATCTTGCAGCCACGTAGCGATGTACTTACATCGAAACGCTGGTTATCTCGCGTAGGCTGTTCTAATGTTTATATAATTCTTTCTCTCCCTCTTTCTCTCTCTCTTTCTCTTTCTATATATATAAAGACAACTACCGGTGAAGTGGATTTGTTCAGTTGTTTTGTATGTGTGACTTAAGATTTATAAAAGGGTATTGTATAATCTGTAAAAGAGGTACTTGTGTAAGGTTTAACAAGTTAACGAACTCCTTGGGTAGAATGAACCGAAAATCAGTAACATCCTGGGGGCCTAATATCTGGCTCTATGTTATTTCCCTGCCCATTCACTAGGTAGGTTTATATCGTCTTGACCTGGGACAGATTTTTTTAATTCATACATTCAAACACATCACTGAGGAGTAATATATTTTCTGTAAGATCCTGAATTCTTCGGCATTACACAACCTGCATTTTTTGAGTTTGGGTTGTAAGACAGTGGGTGCTCAATGTGTTGCTATTTGTTAGTATATGGGGTACCGGCATCTTTTAGACTCTAGACTTGCATCACTCCGATATTGATCTCTTTCATCTGATTTGTTGTAACTAATGAGATGCTAGCTTCACATTTTACTGAACAATTTCTATCCAGAGAAAAACTGTCTGCATTTCTACAGAAATGAATTTTTAAAATAGTATGTCAGAGATACGATGCTAGCCTACGAGTTACCGCGTAAGAGTCGCTTCTCGATAGGCACCTGAATAAGGAAAAGATACTAAAATAGCACTTAAGATTCGAGAAATAAAAAACGGTCGACAATTATGTATTAAATAGTAGGATAAATACGTGCCGATTATCTCCGTGTCATCACCTCTGAATGACCCATTCGGACAAAAATCTCTTTATATTTCTAATACGTATATCCGATTTTAATGAAATTTAAACCATATGTCATCATCACCATCATCACCATCATCATCATCATCACCATCATCATCACCATCATCATCATCATCACCATCATCATCACCATCACCATCATCACCATCATCATCACCATCATCATCATTATCACCATCATCACCATCATCACTATCATCATCACCATCATCACCATCATCATCACCATCATCACCATCATCATCACCATCATCATCACCATCATCACCATCATCATCACCATCATCACCATCATCATCATCATCACCATCATCATCATCACCATCATCACCATCATCACCATCATCATCATCACCATCATCACCATCATCATCACCATCACCATCATCATCATCATCATCATCACCATCATCACCATCATCATCACCATCATCATCACCATCATCACCATCATCATCACCATCATCACCACCATCATCACCATCATCATTATCATCATCACCATCATCATCACCATCAGAGTTTTTGATCACTCCGGTGTGTCAACGTGATTATGCCGTATGCGATATGTATTAGGCACTAATTCAGGGAGTTTCCCAACATTTCCGCTTTTTTCAACTAAATTAGGGGGAGAATGTGCTTAGCGAAAAAGTAGATAGTAGTAATCCTCATCCCGAACGTCTAGCAGCTGTATTCCAAAAGTCATTACATCCGTGCGTCCGTCAGTACGGGTATTTAGGGGGGGTGTAGTTATGCAGGTGTGGGTGTGCGTTTCTATGTCTGTATAACTACATGAGTGTATGTGTGTAGGTGTGTGCATGTGCGTGTTTGTGTCTGTGCGCGTCAGTGAGATTTCCTTTAATTATTTTTTTTTCTAGAAATATATATTGCGTTTGTAGGTATGGGTTGCAGGTAAGTTTGTGGTGTATCTGTGTGTGTGTTTATGTGTCTATGTGCATTTGCTCGTTTGCGTTCGTGCCAACGCGTGTCTGTTTGTGTGTTTATGTGTGTATATTAATGTTTCTGTGCGTGAGGTGCGTGTCGGTGTGTATGTTTGGGTGTGTTTATAGGTGTCTGTGTATTCCTCTCTGTTTGGGGGGCATGTGGACGTGTGTGTATTTCGATATGCCTATATACTTTTTCATGTGTTTTATTTTGTATGCGTGTGTGCGTGTGTGCGCGTGTTTGTCAAACAGGCATTCGAAATGTGTGTTCGTGATATGAAAATGTCCCACCGCCAGGAGAATGCTTTTTGTTTTCGCGCAATTCTTGCCCGCTGCCATCTTCGCAAAGTCGCAAAGTTTGCTTCGCCACGAAAGTCACGTGCCTCCCTTTTCGGACCAAGTTTTTTTTTTACACCGTCACTCTTATACCCACTTCAACCCCCAGTGACAATACCGCGGGGGCAAGCGTTGACATCCATTCATCAGCGCAACGTGTCCGCAGACGATTTCGCAGCCATTTTGAAACATCTCGCCCTGCATCCGTTGTTCACTCGTCGTTTGCTTCTAGGGTTTTGCGTGCGTATGTGTGTGTGGGGGGGGGATTCTTTAATTTTATATTTCTTCTTTTATTCTTGTTACCCCCATTGAAAGTAGTAGATACCAATGCATTGTCCTCGGCACGTCGTTTTTGTTTTGCTGCCTTTTCGCCTGTTTTGTCATTTCTTTCTCGGTTTTGTAATCTAGAAGTCCCTGCTCTCCTTCCTGCTAAAAATATAACTGCATTTACACACGGAGCAAAAAGCTGTTGTAAACACAGTAGCACGTTCGTCACTGCATAAGCGCTTTTGTGAGATCACATACCTATAAATGGGACCAATTTACTTGATTGAATTTGGCGAATATTACTGCGCAGTTTTGTCTCTTATATACGATATACACATCTTTTACGGAGCCGGAAGTTATAAATACCGTCTATTGAATTGTAGGTAATAAAAATTATTCACATCCGCCATGACACATCGTTAATGCGTCTTATTATTAAACTCTGTTAGAAATCACTAACTATCAAAAGATCTAGTAAAGCAATATACAGCGTGGTCCGAAAGTCTTGTTTTCCCTTCACGCGGAGCAATATGCAAAACAAAACGAACATAATGCTGTAAGCGTACATCTTTAATTGCACGTTATTTACTGCATACGCGTTTCTGTGAGATCACACATCTATAAATGAGACTAATTTATTTAATTCAAACTGCTAATTATTATTGTTGTTGTTGTTGTTGTTGTTGTTGTTGTTGTGTGTTTGTGTGTGTGTGAGTGTGTGAGTGTGTGTGTGTGTGTGTGTGTGTGTGTGTTTGTGTGTGTGTGAGTCGGACTCCTGCATAAAGATGAAGAAGATCGTGCCTCAGAATTGTATGATCTGCATGAAGTCCTTCCTGTTCGTCGCAGGTATTCGTTAACCTGCAAGATTGCAGATTTGTATGCCAATATCGAGAGCAGCAAAGGCTCCGCGGTTGCATGTGAAGTCGTGAATGGTTTGGCCCTGAACAAACAAAATGATTATGCAGTAGCAACGTTTCGACGTTCACTGCATTCATTTGCGGTTCCGCACGTGACACGTATTTGCTTGCCACACGCAGATACATAGACGAGGGGAGAACTTGAATACCTACTAGACACCACCCTCGGGTGTCTTCGGTCTCTCTGTACAGGGGTTTGTCAGAGACTCTGACATGAGGATACTTTTTACTTGAAGTAAACCCTGACAAAATATTCAAAACAAATGGTGTGCTGTCTTCTCAAGCCATCCAGCACGTCTCCCGAATTGCAGACGGGGGAACTCCCTCTACTCATAGAAGACAGTTTCGAATAAACAATTAGAAGCCGTTGACAATGAAGAAATGAATAATACAAAATATGAATAAAAACAAAAATAGGCCGGCACCCAAGATAAAAAGGGCCCATCAACCCGTTCATACACCAGGCGGGAAGATGTAAGCAATGGTGTGAACCTTCCTGCCTCTGGAAATGGTGCTCCAGCCAATACAGATGCCAACCAGGGTCAGCCATCAGGACTTGAGACAAAAGGTCCTGCCCCCCTCCCATCTCCATCAAATGCAGCTACAAAAAAAGAAACATAAGAGGCTTAAAAGCCCAACCATGGACTGTTGCACAAAAGAAGGTGCTATTGTTTTGCTACCACTACTCAAAGTTTGAAAAGTGGAGCAAAACATCCAATGAGATTCTAGCTGAAAAGATCCCCGAAGACAAGAGAATGACAGATCCTGATGCCGACTCTTCCTGTATTTTCATTAGAGCCCTATTAAATATGTAGCTCTGAGACTACCATACTGCCACGGTAAGGAAAAATTGAACTTTAAGGGGAAAACTGCTGAATATTACTTTATCGTTTACTTGTGTATATGCGTATAGCAGGGCTTATCAGCACGCATCCGATGGCATAGAAAACTAAATGTTATTGAACACCTACCCGCAATAGGAGTATGTGACACAAGGTCGGAAAGTGGGATTTGAAAAGCCAGCACCCGAGAAGGTGAGCACTCTGGCCATTAAAAATTGCCTGGGCAGTCCCGTCGGCATTCCTTGGCAGGGGCGCCTCAGGCAGTAAGCAATAAACTTACTCCTCCCCAAAGAGGGGAGGCAAAGCCTGGGAGGGTGGACCTCCTAGAACTGCACAGGACAGATATATAGACAGGAGTAGATCAAGCGCTGAAGGCCAATACAATACCAGTCTATGGGGTGCAGTATCGATTTACTCCTCTCCAGGAGTTAGGCACAAGGCCAGTTTTTATCTTACTCCCACAAGTAAGATGTGACCCAAGGTCGGGTAGGGAAAGTGGGGTTTAAAAATTGCCTGGGCAGCCCCGTCAGCATTCCCCGGTAGGGGCGCCTCAGGCAGTAAGCAATAAACTTACTCCTCCTCAAAGAGGGGAGGCAAAGCCTGGGAGGGTGTACCTCCTAGAACTGCACAGGACAGACCCATAGACCGGCGTAAATCAAGACCCGAAGGCCAAGACGATACCAGTGTATGGGGTGCAGTATCCATCGGAACAGATACTACACTTTGATCTTAGCCAAAAGGCCGAGAACGATGGAAGAGTTAAAAAGTTTGTAACATCTTTTAAGACTTCTCTCTGTACCCCCTTTCCCTGTCCCTATCCACTTCTCCCCTTCCGCGTTTCTGTCCCCCTCTCAATCTCCCCCTCCCTCTACCACCCACTCTCTCCATCACCCTCTCTCTCTATCATATGTTCCATTTAATACCAACGGTCCCTATAACTTGCCTTCCACGGTTGTTTGTTTACCACCTTTCTGTCGTAAACGTACTCGTCAGCCGAATGTTTTTAAACTTCTAAGTTCTTAATTTATTTAGCTATTCATATCATTAAAAAAAATATCCCTCGTCTTCTTGCCGTACAAATGATTGTCTGCTTAATATTGTTTACATAAATAAAACAAACGTCACGGTTTAAATGTATTTATTATAAGTCGTAACATAATAACATAACGTAAATTTTTTAAAAGGCAACGACTATGTTTTCTAAAACTGTCGACGATTCAGGTACCTTAGATGTTTGTGAAATTATAACAATAAGTATTTAACATTAATTAATGAATATTCTCTAAATTCCAGTTCATTTAAAGAATTTAAAAAGTTTTTTTAGGGGGCATAATATGGCACAACCTCCCATTTGAAAACTCAAATATTCCAGATTTGCATTAAATTTTATCCATAATCATTAGACACCAATGAAGCAAGATTCCCTGAATTTCAATTTCTACTGAAGACACCGTAAGCTAAACCTAACATTTTAGACATTTTCTAGATTCACAATCATGTAATCGATTTTGATCGAAATTGGAATAAAGATTTTTGACATAAGGTTTAGTAGCATTATATACGAGTTTTAATCTTCGTAAGGGGACATAAAAGTGGTGCTTAATTGTTCCGTTTCGGAAGTTAATATTACACGACCTGGGACTTGTATACTTCTAGCCTATCATAAGATTTGAGGAATTACAGTTATTTTTAAAGTAGGTAATTTATTCCGTTTGGTATAACTTCGAAGGAATTTTACATTTTGCATTCAACGCTGAACTTGACTGCGAGAACTTCCTCGAGTCTTCAATAACGTAGTTGAAATTTAAAAGTTTCGTTTGTCAAAAATCTGCTGTGTGTTCAACGAGCCAATGCGAAGTCGTATACAACCAGAAAGACCAGCTACATTTTTAAAACACTTGTCCGATGCTCTCTTGAATTCGCTTGTGCTAGGCTGTCGGTCTACATCCTGGAAAAGACTGTTTCATGGATCAGCGATTGAGACAGGGTAAACGAGCGTTTGCCTGTTTAGCCGAAGCGGTTAACAGTATAGATGTGCATATAACTAAGTAGACCTTAGTATGACTCTGGGGTGAAATAATCATCAAGAAGTAAATTGATTTTCCCGTCCATGGCGTTGTATGTTAGTGTGGCGGACGTAATAAGCCTGACCCTGGATCGAGCAGTGGAAGTAGCCCCGGGATTAGCCGGACATTGAAAATCTTTCAGTCTATCATAAGAGAAATATATACGCCGAAATAGCTTGAAACGGGATTTTTCTGTAGATGCGACGGCTGTTACTTTTCACGGTTCATTATCCATCATGATGACCCTCGCTCGATTCAGGCAGCTTCTTCGAGCCTCTCTAGGATTGACACGATGAATATAAAGAAGCTTCTGGTCCAGGCGAGGGCCATTATGACGGCTCCCCAGTCTTCGCTCGTCAAGTCTAAGTAGGTTCATCCGCAAAGGCACCTCTTATAAGGGAGCATATAAACAGCTTCGCAGTTCGCGTGGTCAGGCATAGTACGTATTCGAGGTGAGGAATGTCCTTCTTACGTGCAAGCCTGAACAATATACTCCAGTATCTGTCACACAATGGACATGTATAGAAAAAGGAAAATACGTCAATGGGCAGATTAGTGAAGGATCTGTGGATGAGGAAGACATATTCTAGCGTTTTTTAGAGCGATAATATATTGGATAGATGGTTCAAAGGTGTAAACAATCATAGTCAAACAATTTGTAGATGATATCATCCCCAGTGACCGTGCTAGTAAACAGACCAATAAACGAACATCAGTAGGAGGGTTATTGACAAATAAATGCACCTTCGAACGCGTGTATGATCCAGCTAAATGCAGCACTTATCTAAGTAAATGTAAATGTTGTATATTCGTTTCGTTTCTGATAAACAAATAATAGATAAAAGTCACTTGACCGAATCGTGATTTTGTATTTTACTTGCACTCTTGAAGATTCATTTTTGCCTGTCATTTTAAAACTTTGTTTGATTGTAGTGCTTTATTGATGTAACGGCCGTAGAAAATTGAGAATAAACCATCTTTCTTGATACGTTGTTTTAGTCAGAACTGAAATCAATTTATATATGAATAATTATTTAATAATGAATCGTTTTTAATTATTTATCCAAATACGTACAGTTTCATCATTGCGGAATCGTCAGTGTGAAAATAACTGTTCTACCGGTGACGCCAATTCTAACCCAAGACACGAGTCACCTTTTAACTCAAAGCTGAAGATCCTAACGAAAGCAGCCAAGCCAACAACTATGTGAAAAGAGGAGAAATACAACCTATTATGTATTTTCAAGCGGACACATAGCCGTCTTACAGTGTTCGAAAAATCACATGGACAGGAATATATATATATATATATATATATATATATATATATATATATATATATATATATATATATATATATATACAGGGTGATTCATAAGTAACTTAGCTATTCATTTTTGAAATTCTAAAGTAAAAAAATACGGTAATACAAAACAGAAAGTTTCCTTGAATTTTTTTAAAATTGAGCGCATGGTGTTCTGTTCACATCACGTTTCCATTGCCTTTCAACAAGTGTAGGAGATTCATCAAATTTTGCCATATGAATAACAATAACAATTCGCTCTTCAATTGTAAATGACATACTGCCGGAAAAAAGCACATATGATGATTTACACAAATTTAAATAAATTAAAATAATATATATAGAAACAAATATATAAACGAACAAATTTAAAATAACAAATAGCAGTAATTATAGAGTAAGATAACAATTATCAAAAGTTCATAGTATGTTTGTGCTTCATATGGTAATCATTTTAAATAGTTAAGTGACTTATGAGTCAGCCTGTATATATATATATTCGATCCCTGGCTTGGGATAGGTGATTTATAAGTGTGATAAAACGAAACAGTCTGTCTGTGGATCAATATATATATATATATATATATATATATATATATATATATATATATATATATATATGTGTGTGTGTGTGTGTGTGTGTGTGTGTGAAATAGTAACAGTTCATTTATAACAAACAAAAGTTAAACATAAATATGTAATACAAAAATTACGTTTCAACTCATTTTGTCATATTCATGTCAGTTTTCAAATATGACAAAGCGTAAAGAAACAACGGCTAAAACGTAGTTAATATAGTTTGTTTGAATACTAATGAATCACGACTTATCAAGTTCAATAATCACGATGAGGATAATATGCGAAAAAATGAAAATAGATACTAATAAATTGATTCACATCATATACACCTCCATAATCTCTGCTTCTTATTGTCATATGTTTATTGTTATCAAGAAGTGTTTATTGTTATCAAGAAGTGTTTGTAATCAATTACATCTACTTTATACGGCGCTACATGTTCTATTTTGTAAGAAGACAGATACTACGCAACATTAGTCGTTTTATTCGCGATATATCGTGAAGAATCATGTCCGGAGATTATTCGATTTCATTTTAAATTCATAAATAATAAAGCGATTTTATGAATTGGGTGAAAAGCCAATTCGAGCGAATCTCCGATAATTTAATATATTCATTAATCTATTTATTCGCATATCGATTTTAAAAAACAAAAATGTAATCTCGGGCGAGATATATTTAATTAAAACGAATAAAATTGCATTTCTTGTTCAAAAATTTGAGTAACGTTCAAAACACGATGTTAAACCTTCTTTTTTTATATCGCACTTCGACAGCCGAGGTCAACAGGAGAATACACATACACGCATCTGCAGGCAGATACGAGCGCCACCTATGTTTTAAATATGGCAATATGAATAAATGAGCATGCGACGAATTATAGAGAGATAGCAAAAACATCAACACACACATAAACATATATATATATGAGAAAGGAAGGATGGAGGTAATCCGATGTAATGGGAAATGAAAAGGGAAAAACCAAAAAGATGTTTTTTTTATGTATTCATCAAAGTTTCGTCTTTAGTTGTAAGACTTCCTCAGGATGATAATTTTAAGTAAAATGTCATACAAGTACATGAAAATATTGGGTTGACATGATGGGTTAATGAGAAGAAGTAGTAGCCACTTCCTTCAACCCGGACCTCGGTTCTGTTCCCCAGTAGTGCCTACTACTTCTTCTCATTAACCCATCATGATTATTACTATATAAATTACAGTTATTGAAGGTTAGCTACTATTGTAAATTTCAAAAACAATAGAAAAATCTCAATTTCGTGTGTTGAAAAATTTTTTATAAAGTAGAATACACCGAGTCACAAGTCGATTACAACAATAGCCAAACTGCATGAATTTCACATCGAATAGCTTCCGCAGCCAACCTATTCTCCAGAGCTGGCCCCTAACAACTACTAGCTGTTTGCAGACCTCAAAAGAATGTTTTAAGGAATAGGTTATGCTCCAACAAAGAAGTGATATCAGAAACTGAGGCGTAATTTGAGGCTAAAGACAAACCGTTCTATAAAAACGGAATTGTAAGGTAGGAGACAATGTTAATAAATAAGGCCGAATTTTGTCTAAAAGTTGTTGTTTTATTAGTAATACCAAGGGCATGTGTGTTTTATTTACTCCTCCCCAGGAGTTAGGCACAAGGCCAGTTTTATCTTACTCTCACAAGTAAGATGTGACCCAAGATCGGGTCGAGAAAGTGGGGTTTGAAAAGCCAGCGCTCGAGAGGTGAGCACTCTGGCCATTTAAAAATTGCCTGGGCAGCCCCGTCGGCATTCCCCGGTAGGGGCGCCTCAGACAGTAAGCAATAAATTTACTCCTCCCCAAAGAGGAGAGGCAAAGCCTGGGAGGGTGGACCTCCTAGAACTGCACAGGACAGGCGTGCAGTATGCATCAGAACATATACTACACTTTGATCTTAGTTAAAAGGCCAAATGTGGGTTTTATTTACTCCTCCCCAGGAGTTAGGCACAAGGCCAGTTTTATCTTACTTCCACAAATAAGATGTGACCGAAGATCGGGTCGAGAAAGTGGGGTTTGAAAAGCCAGCGCTCGAGAGGTGAGCACTCTGGCCATACAAAATTGCCTGGGCAGCCCCGTCGGCATTCCCCGGTAGGGGCGCCTCAGACTGTAAGCAATAAACTTACTCCTCCCCAAAGAGGGGAGGCAAAGCCTGGGAGGGTGGACCTCATAGAACTGCACAGGACAGGCGTGCAGTATCCATCGGAACAGATACTACACTTTGATCTTAGCCAAAAGGCCAAATGTGGGTTTTATTTACTCCTCCCCAGGAGTTAGGCACAAGGCCAGTTTTATCTTACTCTCACAAGTAAGATGTGACCCAAGATCGGGTCGAGAAAGTGGGGTTTGAAAAGCCAGCGCTCGAGAGGTGAGCACTCTGGCCATTTAAAAATTGCCTGGGCAGCCCCGTCGGCATTCCCCGGTAGGGGCGCCTCAGACAATAAGCAATAAACTTACTCCCCCCCCCAAAGAGGGGAGGCAAAGCCTGGGAGGGTGGAACTCTTAGAACTGCACAGGACATACCCATAGACGTGCGTAAATCAAGCCCCGAAGGTCAAGATAAAACCAGTCTTCGGGGTGCAGTATCCATCAGAACAGATACTACACTTTGATCTTAGTCAAAAGGGCAAATGTGGGTATTGATTTACTCCTCTCCAGGAGTTAGGCACAAGGCCAGTTTTAATCTTACTCCCACAAGTAAGATGTGACCTTAGGTCGGGTCGGGAAAGTGGGGTTTAAAAATTGCCTGGGCAGCCCCGTCAGCATTCCCCAGGAGGGGGGGGGCTCAGGCAGTAAGCAATAAACTTACTCCTCCCCAAAGAGGGGAGGCAAATCCTGGGAGGGTGGACCTCCTAGAACTGCACAGGACATACCCATAGACCGGCGTAAATCAAGCCCCGAAGGCCAAGACAAAACCAGCCTATGGGGTGCAGTATCCATCGGAACAGATACTACACTTTGATCTTAGTCAAAACACCAAATGTGGGTATTATTTACCTCCTTATCAAGAGGTTAGGCACAAGGCCAGTTTTAATCTTACTCTCACAAATAAGATGTGACCCAAGATCGGGTCGAGAAAGTGGGGTTTGAAAAGCCAGCGCTTGAGAGGTGAGCACTCTGGCCATACAAAATTGCCTGGGCAGCCACGTCGGCATTCCCCGGTAGAGGCGCCTCAGACAGTAAGCAATAAACTTACTCCTCCCCAAAGCGGGGAGGCAAAGCCTGGGAGGGTGGACCTTCTAGAACTGCACAGGACAGGCGTGCAGTATCCATCGGAACAGATACTACACTTTGATCTTAGCCAAAAGGCCAAATGTGGGTTTTATTTACTCCTCCCCAGGAGTTTGGTACAAGGCCAGTTTTATCTTACTCCCACAAGTAAGATGTGACACAAGATCGGGTCGAGAAAGTGGGGTTTGAAAAGCCAGCGCTCGAGAGGTGAGCACTCTGGCCATTTAAAAATTGCCTGGGCAGCCTCGTCGGCATTCCCCGGTAGGGGCGCCTCAGACAGTAAGCAATAAACTTACTCCTCCCCAAAGCGGGGAGGCAAAGCCTGGGAGGGTGGACCTTCTAGAACTGCACAGGACAGGCGTGCAGTATCCATCGGAACAGATACTACACTTTGATCTTAGCCAAATGGCCAAATGTGGGTATTCTTATGACTTAGCCAAGAGTCGTCTACTCCGGAATCTCCTTATCTGCCCCATTGTTTATTTTCCGTTATATGCATGTATGTAATTATCGCCCTTTACTACTCTAGTTGACGATTTGCTTAGACCCAGAACCATCAGAGGACTGAAAGTAGAAATCCGGAAGTAGTTCAGCGCCAGTCTTCGATCAGTTTGTAAGGATGTAATAGAAAAATTTATGCCCAGCCTCAAGTAATAAAGGTCACCCTGAACACATGCTATAGAATAAATAAAAAGTGTCCAAAATGTTTTATGATATTTGACCAAAATAAACTAGTTATCTATCACCAAAGTTTTATTTTGCTATTGCAGAAAATTAAAAATTTATGCCATCACAGTTTGGGGACCGTTTCCTCGGGGTTCACCAATATATATAAACTCTCATGTTTAGACATTTGGATTATTCGGACTACTTTTCTTATCTTGGATGTTATTCTCACAACGTTTTGACGATCTAACTTACGGTCGATGTAACCTCTGACCTTCTTCAAATATGTTTTGTCGAACTCGGGAATTTTTATTTTGAATTCTCGAATCTGTACGGAATTTTGAACAGAACACTTTATTTTATCCACGGGGGTAGATTGTTCTCGTTCCGTCATCCATAACCGTATAGAAGACTTAAGTAATTCTCAACTGAATTCTTAGTATCGCCCTGACTTAGAAAATTGTTACTTAGAACTGTGTATTACTTAGCACTTTATCCGTTGTGCCACGAATCTCGATATAATGTTTTAAACACCATAAACCAGTTATTATCAAAGTCTTATATTATTGCAGTAAGATGATGAAAGGGGTCCTATCGAATATTGGAGAGCGTTTTTTTTGGGGGGAAGGAGGTAGGTTCACCCTGTCTATATCTAAATTAACAAATCCTAACTATATTAACATCGAAGGATGTGGTGCTTATTCAATTCTATGATATGAGGTAACGTTTTGAAATATTGTATATATAGCGCACTGCAAACACTCAATAACACTTTTGGATTTTCTTAATTTGCATATTTATTTTATAACCAGTTTCTAATAAATTAATATTCTGTAATATACAGTTGTAATTTTGAATTGTCATATTTTCTTATATATGTACAATATTTTCGTCGATAGTAAAACGTATGATGTCGCTGTGTGCTGAGAAAAGATACAACACGTTTATCTTAGCCAAAAGGCAAATTTATTTAGATAAAAAAATAAAAATTCCCAAAATATCACAATAAATATTTCTTTGTCTTCGACATTAGGCCCTATTTGTCCCGGGGGATTTGGGAGTTGAATGTCATTTTTGACAACAAAAACTTTGGTCTACTCTAAACTAGATACTATCACCAAAATACCGTATTTACTCCAGCTTTAATCCGACTTAAAAAAATTCCCAATGGTTTCAATGAGATTTTATTTACAAAAATAAATATACATGCGTAATTATGGGGAGTGGGACTATCTACAAACACCCATAAAGAATGAAATAAAAAGAACCAAACAAAATACTAATGGTGATGATTAGTAAGGCCCTCCTAACCCTCTGTTAAGTGTCAGACCGCCCACTGTTTTCCAGGTCAACCGAAAACAAGCCGGTCGGTCTCTAAATGTGAGTGGGAGCTAAGACGGGCATACAAAAATCGGGATGGAATATGGGAATGGATGTATCCATTAAGATAGCAACAACATTTAGGGGTGGCCAAGGTCAAAATAAATATGGGGAGTGGGCATCTTTGGAGGCTCTCTAGTACCAAAAATTAAAACAAGATCAGGACTCATTTATTCCACTAGCTAAGAATCTTTTTTAAAAAGCAATTTCTAAGAGATGAGTTCCGTGGAACCCAGGACCGCGCATGTCATGCTTAGGTAGGGAAGGCCAAGGTACCATAAAATAATGTTTTCATGGTTAAACATTTTTAAATGAATAAAAAAAAACTGATGTAATCTATTATTGTATTGTCTTTCAATGAGTGTGGGTATCGGTTCTGTTATCATCAGACCGTCCTCCAGGGAATTGCCTCCTCTTTTTTAAGATGGATGGAATGCTCCCAGATATTACATCCTGTTTTGGGAGAGGCGATAATATAGTATCTATTCTGTACCATGAGACCATCTTCCTTTTTGGGGGGTCGGGAAGGGAGGAGGTAGTTAAGTATATTTTCTGTTGCCATGATACCATACTCACAGGAATTACCTGCTCCTTTTATGAAGCAATCCTCTCGGGTATTATCTCCTCATTTTCGAGGGGGAGTATAGTATATGTTCGTTCCTCATTATACCATTCTTCCATGAGTATTTTCTCCGTTTGAGAGGAGGGGTAGTGTACTATATGTTCTGTTGTTATGATATCATTCTCCCAGGCTTTAACTCCCGTTTTCTTTTGTTAAGTGGTGACGTTCATCATAATACCATCCTTTCAGTCATTAGTCCCTCCTTTGGGGTCAGTGTAGTATGTGTCCGTAAACCATAATATATTCATATGCTATCAAAAATATGCGACCGGAGGGAGCATATACTTACTAGTATAATATATAACTAATTTAATCTATTTTCGTGACAGGCAGCTTCGGGCCTAAAGCGACCCGATTCGTTTCTCAGCTATACAGAAGATGGTCAATGGGCAAGGATGTAGTTTGTCTAGTAATAACTCATCTGATATTGACAGACAGAAAATTAAAACCGGAACAAATGTTTAACAAAATCCTTTGTCATGGATTTATATTTTCTTATTTATTTATTTTATATTGTAAAACGAATTCTTTAAAAAAATTTAAAAAGATGAAGACGTCGAAGCGTGAAAAGTTAATGTTTATTTGTTTATTTATTTGTTTCAAGTTTCAGACTCGGCGGTGTTAGTTGCGGTGAAAGTAACCTTAAAGGAGGTTATTCGATTAAACGTTCATTAGATACGTCATTGCCCCTGTTCAGAGAGGATTCGTCCGTCATACATCTGTCGATCTGTCACGCTTCAGGTTGAAATAGCATTTTTATAACTAAAAATAGCATTTTTATAACTAAACGCAAAGAAAGTATACCATCTTATTTAAGATGCGTCCAAGTATCTGTATAAGCGCCCATGTGCCTCGTTGGATGTGCCACATTTGCCAGGCATCCGTTCAGTCACTAGAGACAATGGGTGCCCCCTGTAAGGGTGCCTGCGCGGGGAGGCAATTGTGAAGCATGGGTTGCACAATCTCACCCACATCTCTCCTGAATCGGCACTGATTGATTCCAATGGACAAAACAAATTCCAGGACTATTGGAAACAAGGCCAAGATAAGCAGAGCACTCTCCCTCAGACAGACCGAGGTATTCCAATAGTATAACCTATTTTAGTCGTGGCAACGCTCGACGTCCGTTAATTTTGATGATCTAACCGGAACCGTTGTGTGTGTGTGATTATGCCGTATATATTGATATGTCACATTAAAGTTTGTAATAACATTTGAAAAATTATTCGGGCAAATTTAATAAGCGAATCTTATTTAACATCTATCTAAGAAACTCTACTAGAAGTTTTGTGTTTTGGATGGTCTAACACGCTTTTGTTTGAAATAGCATTTTCGTTGGTTTGTCACATTTAAGTTTGAAATATCATGTTTGTTTTTCTTTCACGCTTAAGTTTGAAGTTTGAAATAGCATTTTTGTTGGTTTGTCACGCTTAAGTTTGTAATAGCATTTTCGTTGGTCAGTCACATTTAAGTTTAAGATGCCATTTTCATGGTCTTTCACGCTTAAATTTGAAATAGTATTTTCGTTGTTTTATTACGCTTAATTTTGAAATACCATTTTCGTGTTGTTTTTAGGCTAAATTTTGAAATAGCATTCTCGTTGGTTTGTTAGGCTTAAGTTTGAAATACCATTTTCATGTGGTTTTTAGGCTAAAGTTTGAAATAGCATTCTCGTTGGTTTGTTAGGCTTAATTTTGAAATACCATTTTCATGTGGGTTTTAGGCTAAAGTTTGAAATAGCATTCTCGTTGGTTTGTTAGGCTTAATTTTTAAATACCATTTCCGTGTGGTTTTTAGGCTAAAGTTTGAAATAGCATTCTCGTTGGTTTGTTATGCATAAGTTTGAAATATTATTTTCGTGTGGTTTTTAGGCTAAAGTTTGAATAGCATATCTCAGATCGCAGTTTTTGTTCGTCTGTCACGATAAATTTTGAAATTACATGTTCATCTATGAACGCGTAGATTAAATGGACGCATCTAAAAAATGAATCTGTTTTTTGTGTTTGTCCGTCTGTCTTTTGTGTAAATCATGCGTTCATTTGTCTTCCTTTTCTAGGAATTGAACTGTAATGTCTGATTTTGTCAGGTCAATTAAAAAGCGGATCTTTGTCGAATTGAATGGCCGTGAAAAGGTTTAAAACGGAAATAAAGAAAATGAATTTTAACCATTTTTTGATAAAACTCTACAATCGCTTGAGTGGTAAAAATCACCATTTTGAATGCAGACATGGCGTTTAATTTACACCGAATTTGCCTCCTATTCCTCCCCTTCCTCCTTTTTTATCTTCCCCTCATTCGTTCCTCCCCTCTTTCTTGTATTTATCTCTCCCCTTTTCTTCTTTCTTATATTCCGCCATTTTTTTTGTGCTCAGGACATTTTAAAATCTGTTTCGTTCTTGCTATTTATGTCTCAAACTTGATCTACTACCCCCTCTCTCTCTCTCTCTCTCTGTCTCTCTCTGTCTGTCTGTCTGTCTGTCTGTCTGTCTGTCTCTCTCTGTCTCTCTCTCTCTGTCTGTCTGTCTGTCTGTCTGTCTGTCTCTCTCTCTCTCTCTCTCTCTCTCTCTCTCTCTCTCTCTCTCTCTCTCTCTCTCTCTCTTAGACACACACATTGTTAGATATTCTCGATATAAAAATGTAGAATTAGTTCAGTGGAAAATTTATTTGGCGTATTTTCAATGTTTTTTGTCGGGGGGGCATAATATGGACACGAATATTTCAGATTTGCTTTAAATTAGATTCATAGCAATTAGACACCAATGAAGCAAAATTCTCTGAATTTCCATTTTTTCTTCAGTTAAAGACTTAAATTTTAAATATTTTCCAGTATCAAAATAACGTAATGGATTTTGATCAAAATTAGAAAAGGGTTTAGTAAAATTATTTTTACCTGTTCTGGATATATATATATATATATATATATATATATATATATATATATATAGATATATATATATACCCAGAACATGTAAAAATAATATAGGTAAAAATAATATATATATCTATATATATATATATATAGAGAGAGAGAGAGAGAGAGAGAGAGAGAGATTATTTATTATTTATTACCTACAGACATCGATGTTTCATGCTAACGCAATTTTCAGTGCAGGAAGTTAATTCTAAACGGTCGGCGGGCCGGAACTTCGATCAAAAATCGCCACTGATTCGCAGTCAAGAGCGTAAACCCCTCGGCCATAGGGAATTAGCTAATAATTAAAGAGTAATTTAACTTTGTAAATAGCGAGTCGGCGGCTAATTTACACGAGCAGTTAAAGTGATCAACAAACTGTGTTTGAATCCCTATCTTTTGCAAAGGGTTTTTCACTACTTTTTTCTTTCTGCTATTTCACTTTATCTATCACTTAGTCATTTTCTATCCGTTCGTTTTTTCTGTATACCTATTTCTCTCCTTTTATCTTCCTCTTAACGAACTTACACCAAAAGACATTTGATACATAAACATATCTTGACAAACGAACTGAGGCAACATTGAACTCTTTTCTTCATTTTGCACTTAGTTACATTTTAAGAAGACTACAACTTAATGCTAGATAAATAATATTTGTTTGCTTTAAATAATTCCTTTCTTTCGAGTTTTTATTCATTGTTTCTTCTCTCTTGGGACATTATCTATTTTATTTATTTGTTAATTCCTGTAGACTTTCAAGTCTTGATTATTAGGATAACGTTAAGCGTTCAGTGTTTCGCGAACGCACGTCCCAAAATGGTAACCAAATAACAGCTAAGTTAAAGTATTATAATCATCTAATCCATGTGATATCACTCTACAAATGATTTTTTGCTATTTTAGCAGTTAAATTTCTTGTTTCGGAATTTTTAACATTACTTACTTAAACTTAGTTCTTCCTGTTCAAAGTTCAAAACAAGTCAACAGTTTATTCTCGTCATGTTGGCAAAACGGACGCGCATATATCCGAGGCAATGGCTGAATCCTTAGAAAGTGACCTCCAGTCTGTAGTGAAATTGAGTCATAAATTGATGTTAACATGTAATGCTGCTAAGACAAAGCTCCTTTCTTTCAACAGATACAAGAAACCTCTTCAACCACCGATTGACATGGCTAATAACACCCTACCTTAGAGCCCAACGTTCAAACTCCTGGGCTTAACATTCACAGGTAATATGAATTAGAACAAATACATTGAAGACATTGCCAAGGCTGCTGCAAAGAAGATACTCTCCCTCTACTGTGCTAGAAAACTTCTCACACCTGACATTATCTTATATCTCTGCAACGCCATAATCCGCACGTGCATGGAGTATGGTTGTTACATCTGGTGCACTATTCACCAGTCTCTTCCTCTGAGACAAGATCCAAAATAGAGTCGGTCATTTAATAGGTCCCTCACAAACCACAACGCTCCAGCCCCTGTCCCATTACCGCATTGTTGCATACTTGTGCTTGTTTTACAACTACTTCAATGGAATGTGCTCTGATGAACTTGCTGCTTAAATACACTCGACCAACCCAATAATCATCTAAATCCCATTCATTCACTGTGTAGGTCCCCAGATGCCGGAGAGCTTTGTATTCCAATAGATTTTTTATTCTTGCTGATGGCCTTTGTAACTCTCTCCCTGCTCCCTGTTTCTCAGACAATACCGACATGCAGAAATTAAAAACTAATGTGAACAGACATCTCGCTACACATCTCCCAATTTAGGATGACCCCAAACACATTCACCGTAATTCTCACTAGCCCCTTACGTCGGACATGGAAACTGGCCTTGGTTGGAAGCCCTGAGTTAAAATTCAGATACCGTCTATTTTCGTGAAGTTTAAACAATCAGTTTTAAACCCCAATTTATAAATATTAAGTTTCCTTGGAGTGTTTTAATTGATGTTACGGGGCATAATATGGACACCACCTATTTAAGGGCATAATATAGGCACAATCTATTTAGGGGCATGATATAGGCACACCCTATTTAGGAGCATTATATGAGCACGCCCTATTTAAAGGAATAATATGGGCACAACTTCTATTTAGGGGCATTCTATGGGCACAACATATTTAAGGCCATTATATCGGTACAATCTATTTAGGAGCATAATATAGACACAACCTATTCAGGGGGGTTTATGGGAACAACTTATTTATGGGCATTATATGAGCACAAACTATTTAGAGGCAATAATCTAGGACAAACTATTTAGGGGCAGTATATAGGCACAACTTATATAGGGGCCTGATATCAGCACAACCTATTTAGGTTCAATAATATGTGTACAACTTATTTAGAGGCAATAATATAAGCGCAACCTACTTAGGGGCAATAATATTGGTACAACCAATTTAAGACATGATATGGGCACAACTAATTAAGGGGCATGATATGGGAACAACCTATTAAGGGGCAATCACATGAGCACAACCTATTTAGGGGCAATAATATAGGCACAATCTACCTTTGAAAATTCAAATATTTCAGATTTTCTTTGAGTATTATCCATAGTCATTAGACACCAATTAAACAAGATTCCATCAATATAAATTTCCTCTTAAGATCTCGTAAGCTTAAGCCTTAAATGTTAGACTTTTTCTAGAATTAAAATCATGTAATAAATTTTGATCAAAATTGGAATAAAGATTCTGAATATAAGGTTTAGTATCATTATATTTTTATAAGGGAACATAAAACTGGTGCAAAATTGGTCTGTTCTGTTTGTAGAATTAATTTACCCCGTTCTGGGCGGGTATTGTTCTTGTAATGTTATAAAATATAAAATAATTACTGATAATATTTAGTAATGTTTGTACGGCACTAGTGTGAAACTGACATCACTAGTCAGTGATCACTCAGCGGACATGATTGATTTATGCATCACGTGCCTCATTCAGTATTTTGCTTAGAATTACCATAGGTATTTTCACCATTGTTAGTAAAGGACAAATAAATAATAAACTAATGCAGTAAGTGGCTGGTTTCGTTTAGTTTACATTTATATAATAGGTATATTATATTGGTTACTTGTGTTTTTGTATGTTTGAGTTTAGCTTGATTTGATGACGAATTATAAACAAAAAGTATGAATTTATTGAGCATTACAGAAAAATTTAACAATGAAATACTTATTCTTTTATAAATAAATTATTGAAAAATATAAAATATATACTATGATATTTACCACGTGAACTCCGATGAAAATAATATGGTATATAATTTTGTATTTTAAGGGTTACTCATAGTAAAAAGGTTGGGAAACTCTGCGTTAGATCAAGAGATAACGTGAAAACTCAGGGGGATTCTCTTCAGACGTGACCAATAACAAACCGGTGCCAGGAATATCCTGAAAACGGACTCAGATTTCCATCTATAAAAATCATTTGACACGCTAATGAGATGCCGGATTATAGTGTACCGGATACTTATGTGCGATGAAGATCGGCTATGCTAATTACTGTATTAGCAAGGTCAATCATATTACGCCACTCCCTATAATATTTGTATATCGTTGAAGCACAAAGAAAGGTTCATCGTGAGGTAATTATCACAGGTGTTTGTTGTACACCAATGACCAGACCTCATAATCAACCCTATGTACACCATGTTGTACACCAATGACCAGACCTCATAATCAACCCTATGTACACCATGTTGTACACCAATGACCAGACCTCATAATCAACCCGCACCGATTGCTCTTTCTTGCCTTGACAGAATATAAGATGGACTTCGAAATCTAGCGCAGTCTCTAATGTTTCTATAAATAGGTTGTATTCTAAAAATAAAAATAAATATTATTTAATAATTTTCTAAGGGCTATCCACTCCATAATTGGTGATTTCACTGACCTAAACTAGAAAATAAATAGAACTTGGCAATAAAATACGTTGACACTTGAGCATACTTTCTGATAAACATAAAACTATTTACTATAATTAGCAAAATAATAAAATATATTCTTCTATATAAAGTGGACTCTTTTCCCCCTGTACCTTTGATGAGAGTAAGAAACTGACCACATGCATTATAGGCTACTAAACTCAGCACTCTATTCACCTTATTCACTCGAACGTGCTTCAAGAAATTTACGACTATTTTGATCATCTAACAAAAAAATGCTACTTTCAGACCGCCACCTCTGACTCTCACAAAAACATACTCCATACAGATGGTAGCAAATACTTTCCCCTCTAATCTTTATCTACTCCTACTCTCCCACTTAACATAAATTACATCGGATAATTTATAGAGTCAATATTTCATTTCATTCTTCTAATAATTTACTACATAATATACAAAACTTCTAAATCGATTAATAACCGCTCACTGACCTTCCTTTATAATTACAGAATATAGGATTACATATACTTTCTTATTGCCCGTCGTTACTTATAGCTACTATACACCCACTTAAACTTATTCCAGTTTCCGGTTTACATTAACGAACAGTATAAATTCTTTCAAACATTGATTCAAAATGGCATCACGTATTTAACAATCTTTTCGAGACCATTCATTTCAGTTGCGAATTTTCGATTGTTACACGTATACTTTCTTTTTATATGTAAAAGTATATTTTACACCTTAAACAATTGGCCAATTTAATCCATAACACTTTTACGGCTTATACTGAATTTAAAACAACTCACAGCATGAAACGAACACCGATCCACGGTTAAAAAAAAACATGCAATTGCTCATAAAAATCTTATGGACACTAGTAATAGCGTCCTTCCACGGAACTGGCTAGTAATAAAAACACAGACAGAACGGATACATTGTTTCAATTTTGACCATCCGTATTTTCCAAAGAATATTGCAACAATCACATCACATCACAATATATATTTTTTTTCTTTCATATGATTTTTTCTTTTACAATTATCGGAAAATTCGATACTTTGTGCAATTTTTATTTAAATTAATATCTAATCATTTCTTCTTTTTCTTTCCATTTTAACGTTTACCTATCATAACTATCCGCTCTGTACGTCTCCCTCTCTCCTTTTTTTTTACTTATTACAATAAAATTGAGACGCTTTCCTCATAGTGAACAATAAATCTTTCTAGACTCCGCCATTTTTTTAATTATTACAATAAAATTGAGACGCTTTCCTCATAGTGAACAATAAATCTTTCTAGACTCCGCCATTTTTTTTACTTATTACAATAAAATTGAGACGCTTTCCTCATAGTGAACAATAAATCTTTCTAGACTCCGCCATTTTTTTTACTTATTACAATAAAATTGAGACGCTTTCCTCATAGTGAACAATAAATCTTTCTAGACTCCGCCATTTTTTTTACTTATTACAATAAAATTGAGACGCTTTCCTCATAGTGAACAATAAATCTTTCTAGACTCCGCCATTTTTTTTACTTATTACAATAAAATTGAGACGCTTTCCTCATAGTGAACAATAAATCTTTCTAGACTCCGCCATTTTTTTTACTTATTACAATAAAATTGAGACGCTTTCCTCATAGTGAACAATAAATCTTTCTAGACTCCGCCATTTTTTAAAGTTTTTTCTGCAATAGATGGATTGGAGACCCACCTCCATAAAACCTCTTCATTTCTTTATTTACTAACTACAATACACAAAAACGTTAATTTGATTCGGTTTGCTTTTACTTATTTTTTAAGTTTAAAAATATAATTAACTTTACAGTTTAGTATCTGTTACTTATTCTCTTCTCGATCAGTGACGTACGAAACTTATTCTTTTCTCTCCTATGTCAGTGAAGAAGAAATCTTTCTAGACCGCGGCAATGTTTATTTTTACCCAGGAGATGGATTTTCAAAACATTAAAAACCATGATTGCTTTTTATGGTTGGTAAATTCATTCTATAACCAAAATGGCCACTCCGAATTAGGATAAAAATTGCATCCATCTAGAAGCATTTTCCTTCATTAAAACATTCACGCATATTTTTAGTTCACATTTACTAATTTTTAGTTCACATTTACTAATTTTTAGTTCACATTTACTAATTTTTAGTTCACATTTACTAATTTTTAGTTCACATTTACTAATTTTTAGTTCACATTTACTAATTTTTAGTTCACATTTACTAATTTTTAGTTCACATTTACTAATTCTTTTGCGGGATCTGATTTTGATTTTTTTTAAATAACCCGCTACTTAAAATCGTAGTGGGGAGGGGGCAGTCACACAAAACAGAGAAAACTCTATTTTGTTTGATTAAAAAGATTGATAAATCCTACTTTAATGTCCTGAATCACTTACAGGTTTTTTATTCAACTGCTTTTTACGCCGCAGTCTAGAAGGATTACATTAACATTGTTGGATTTGTGTTCGCGCTGGTCAGTTATAAGCACTTAATAATTAAATAGTTGCAGATTTTGCAAGAAATTTCCGGACTTATTAGACTTACCCGGGCAGCGCCGGGACACGGGTCAGCTAGTTAAAAGATTAAAATGAGCACAGTGATTTATTAAAACAGGATTTTTCAAAAGTTTATACAAATAGCAATCAATCTGTAACAGCTCCATATAATAATGTAATAATGATCTCGTATTTATATATAACTACTAGCAGGAAGACCCGACGTTGCTCGGGATTGAATAATGATCAATACTTGTTCACTATGCTCATATTTTTTCTCTGTTTCTACTGCCCCTCTCCTCACGTTTCGCCTGCTAATATAGTCGGAAGAAGCTGAAATGTTGGAAAACTTTCTGAATTGGTGTCTTATCAGTATGATTATAATGTCATTAAAATCGGATATACGTATTTGAAGTGAAGGGCATTTTATCCCCATGGTTCACTTAGAGATGAGGGCACGTAGATATTCGGCACATAGAGAGGGTGTATATATAGATAGATATAGATATCTATCTATATATATATATATATAGATAGATAGATAGACAGACAGATAAATTATTATTATATATCCACAAGCTCACAATTTAAAAAATTACTATTAAATGTTTTGTTTTTTTTTTGTTTTATTTTCGTATATAGTTTTTTTCCCCGTATATAGTTTTTTCCGTTTATAGTTTTAATGGATGAGAAACTACTATATATGTATATATATATAGATAGATAGATATATATAGATATATATTTATATATATATATATATATATATATATATATATATATATATATATATATATATATATATATATATATATAGATAGATAGATAGATAGATAGATAGATAGATAGATAGATAGATAGATAGACAGACAGACAGATAAATTATTATATATCCACAAGCTCACAATTTAAAAAATTACTATGAAAATAAACACACGGTATCCTAATACTTTCGTATTAGTATAAGACCTAAACACGAAGTCTCTATGAGACTCCATGAACGGATCGGCAGGAGGAATACATTTCTTCTTTTTAATGAGACATGAAAAAGGAAATTGCTGCCTCTATCTCTTTTTATATAACGTGGGGTACACATGTTGGCCCATATTATCCATCCTTACGCCTATCAGATGGGTTTCCAAATTCATAATTATCGGTTAATTAGTTTAGAATTGTATCTTGTAATACAAGTATATCAACATATACACATACCTAACTTTATATAGGTAGAGATTCTAATAAATACACATTGATCTTAATTATAGAGTGGAGGCTTTCTCGAATATTAACAACTTGTTTTCTTCGTTATGGGACATCCTGTATGTGTTTTCATGTGTGTATTTATGCGTGTGTTTGTGTTTGTGTGTGTGTGTGTGTGTTTGCGTGCGTGCGTGCGTGCGTGCGTGCTTGTATGTGTGTGTGTTTCGATTGCAATGTCTTGATTGAAACCGAAGTCTGCATTTGGCAAAAATCCTAGCGGATTCCGCTGGCAAAGATGATTCGCAAATTGAAACTGACAACAGCCAATCATTCATTGGTCTCTTGTTATTTAGTCTTCCAAGGAAAATCAACAGGTCAACATTCATTGCGTCACTTGTGATGGAGGTCAACTTGGGTGATGCATCAGATAGAAACGTTTGGCGAACACGCTCTCGTTACTTCGTCGTTAAGTTAGTCGTTGATTAGTCAAGGGGGCGATATTGGCGTACGAGATATTATGGTTGACTATGGGAAAGGAATAAACCCACACTTTTACCCCCTCCATGTATGAGTAAAACAGTAACGCCTGCTCATCCCATCACCTACATTGAATCGTTTCGAATATGCATCGTTTTGAAGTATGAAATAATCAAACAAGAATAACCATCGTTTTGAAGTATGAAATAATCAAACAAGATAACCATCGTGTTAAAGTATGAAATAATCAAACAAGAATAACCATCGTTTTGAAGTAGGAAATAATCAAACAAGAATAACCATCGTGTTAAAGTATGAAATAATCAAACAAGAATAACCATCGTGTTAAAGTATGAAATAATCAAACAAGAATAACCATCGTGTTAAAGTATGAAATAATCAAACAAGAATAACCATCGTGTTAAAGTAGGAAATAATCAAACAAGAATAACCATCGTGTTAAAGTATGAAATAATCAAACAAGAATAACCATCGTGTTAAAGTAGGAAATAATCAAACAAGAATAACCATCGTGTTAAAGTATGAAATAATCAAACAAGAATAACCATCGTTTTGAAGTAGGAAATAATCAAACAAGAATAGCCATCGTGTTAAAGTAGGAAATAATCAAACAAGAATAACCATCGTGTTAAAGTATGAAATAATCAAACAAGAATAACCATCGTGTTAAAGTATGAAATAATCAAACAAGAATAACCATCGTTTTCTTAAAAACTAGTTATTATTTATTAATGCAATTTTTAAAAATTATCTTGTTTGTCTATTTTTTTAAGTTAGAAAAAGTAAAGAAATAACATTTAAGTTATCATCGTTGTATTATACCAATAATCATCCTGGTAAAATCAAGTGAGGCGCGAGAGCGCTCTAACCCTTAATAGACTACAAAAACAGCCTATGCTGGAAATCTCATTTCTTTGATCAATCATAACTCAAAAACCAATAAACCAAATTAGTTAAAACTTTGCACAAATTTTTTTATTTGATAGGTTCTATAAGTGTGTAGAATTTCAGCATCATTAGCTAAGGCAACCCAGAGATCCAGAAAGTTCAATCATGAAATCATGTTATCCGTGTGTACGTACGTACGTATGTGCCACCCTGTATCTCATCAACTATTTGATGGATTCAGCTGATTTTTGGCAGAGATAGAGGTTCTAGGGTCTAGTTGATGGCATTTTAATTTCAGTTTACCATATGGCTTAGTTTTCCAGAAAATTCCCCAAAACCTTAAAAATGACCATTGTATTGAGGCATAGCCTTTACAAAAGTAGTGACATTCCATGATAAATGCCAGTATACTGAAATCATATGCCCTTAATAGAGTTAAGATGAAAATTCATATACACTAAATGTACAAAAGCAAGGAATTTCCCAAATTTTTACACTTTTGTTTTCATTAAGGGTATGCGAGCACAACAGGGCTATGAATTTTACTGGTAGGAATTTTTCTTCAGCGCACCTCACACACTTCATTCACTCATGCATAGAGATTTATACTGTAGTGATGTGATAATGAAATGGTTTGGTTGATATGTAGTCATACCCTTAATGACAATAAAAGTGTAAAAATTTGGGAATTTCCTTGCTTTTGTACATTTAGTGTATATGAATTTTCATCTTAACCCTATTAAGGGCATATGATTTCAGTACAGTGGCATTAATCATGGAATTTAGATTAGAAGTTAAATAAATAATTATGTTTCAGTCATGTATGGGTAAGAAACACACATATGCGAAGAAACACGCGAAGTTGTCACGAAATATTATTCACATGTAGGGGAGATAAATTCTTACAGGTACAAATATGAGTTATCTCTTTTACATTATTTGAGTCATTATTTAAAATTGTCGACATCGTAACTATTTTCCTAGAAAATATGAGTCATATTTCTTACATTATTTGTAGTCATGATTTTATATTATCGACATCGTAACTATTTTCATAGAAAACATAAGTTATGTTTCTTACATTATCTGTATCATTATTTAAAATTGTCGACATCGTAACTATTTTCCTAGAAAATATGAGTCATATTTCTTACATTATTTGAGTTATGATTTTATATTATCGACATCGTAACCATTTTCATAGAAAACATAAGTTATGTTTCTTGCATTATCTGTATCATTATTTAAAATTGTCGCCGTTGTAACAATCTCCCTAGCCGCAATATTTGTTTCAGACAAACTGAAGCAGGAGCCAATTTTGGCAGTGTAAAGAACATGCTGGAATGACAAAATAAAAAGGGCTAATCAGAATCAAATATCGATGTTAAAGATGTGATGCTATTTAAATGCAATTTAAATCTAAATGCTTAAGGCTGTGATAATTATTATTTTATATTAGCTTAATTGTTGGTAGGCATATATTGAACTGATATACTTGATGGGTTAAATAAATATTTCAGTTTGTCTTATCGCAGGAGTGCTAAATGAGGAACTGACATGTTACGAAGACATGCAGATTTGTTTGGATCGTTCTTCCGATCTTACACAACGCCTTTCTAAGTGTAACAGGTAGTCTCGTTCGTCAGTTAACGACAAAAGGTTTTCTTTGCTGAATAAAGCAGCAAGAGTTACACCAATCAACTATAACATCCAACGGTTGCAGTGTTTAGCTATAGAAACCGCTACGAAAAATAATAATTAAAAATATTCAAAAATATGAACTGCTAATGATATTATGGCGAATTTATATATATATATATATATATATATATATATATATATATATATATATATATATATATATATATATATATATACAATCTTATTATGTAATTTGCATCAAGGTTATAACACGTTACTAGAAAAGAACACCACAAGTGAAAAATTGAAACTCGTACAGGATTCGAACGTGTGCCACAGTAGAGGGAGCCACCTAACGCGGGTGAGTATGGTAATATCTCTAATAAAAACGTAAGCAAAGATTGATCGCAATGCTTTCGAAATTATTTTTGTCTATCGCTCAAAACCCGTTTTAATCACGGCCCCCCCCCTCTCTTCTTTTTCAAATAATATATACACTCAATGACTTAATTCTTCACCTACGGTCAAATCCATACTCTTTTTAACTTAAGGACTTTTTCTCAGAACTGCCTCAATATTCCACTGCTAATGTCATTCGCTTACGACTCTAACTTAACCCAGGAAGTATTGTTTAAAATGGCCCGATTTCTTGATTTTAATTCCGTTTATTTTCGCTCCATCTACGATTTGAACTTAACATCTCACTATTAGATTTACTTCATTCTTTAGCACTTTCTATGCTGACTTCACGAAACTTTTTTCTTCTCCATCTCTTTCCATTGGACACCTTATCAACGGACAATTACCATCTGGACAAACCCCATATCTTTTTTACACGAACTTTTTTTCACCCTCTATTTTCTTAATAATATTTTTTCAAATGTTGAATTTTGGCTTTCATACGGCCAACTTATCTATCTGTATAATTCCTCTGATGATAAGATCTCGATCTTTGAAAAGCCTTGGCTTAAGGAAAGAATAATAAAGATAATTTTATTATAGAATATACCTTGCATTGAACAATCGAAGTTTGAAATAAATCTGGACATTCGTACATGTTTATCACTCTTCGTTCATCTATCTTTATATATATATATATATATATATATATATATATATATGTATACAATAATATTCTTTTTTTTTAATAAATATTAAATATTTAAAATACCTAGAGACATCGATGTTTCATGCTAACACAATCTTCAGTCTAGGAACTAATTCCCGACGGTCGGTGGGCGCGAACCCCGAACACAAATCGCCACTGATTCGTAGTCGGTGATCTTAACCAAAGGGCCATCGTCAATTAGTTAGTGAATATAGAGTAACTTTAACTGTAAATAGCGACACGTGGCCGCCATTTACCAGGCAGCTTAGAGTGATCTTACGAAACGGTGTTCGGATCTCGCATATAGCTATTAGTACTGCTTGTTATTAAAGCTACTCGAAAGTGCCCAGCCCTTGTGGGAAGGGGGGCTGATAACCAATATATATATATATATATATATATATATATATATATATATATATATATAACCAAAGTTTATTTATATTCCAAATGCCAAGATTTTTTATTTTTCTCACAAAACATTACCAAAACAAATACATTTCAGTGCAAATTTTTCTACGACTCGTTTCGCTTAAAGTAAACCAAACAACATTATCATATCAATGTTGGATTTGTTCACCTCAAGCTCGTCAGAAAAGTGCATAAAAAGTTCTTACTTCGAAAAAATTATACAATTTAAATTAATAACTTTGTATGTATATATATTGGTACATATATAGGTATATGTTAGCGAATTTTTATTTATATATGTATGCGTAGGTTCACATCTATTCCTCCTACAAATAAACCCTGATCAAATATTCAATATAAAATAGTATTCAAAGCCCAAAGATTAAAATATTATCATCAGAGGAAAAATTATGATTGATAAGTTGACAGGATAGGACTGTCAAAGTTCCAAATTTGAAAGAGTTTTCTTTAAAAATTAAAAAAAAATAAAATATTAAAAAAATCAAAAATCAAAAAATCTTCAAGAGTTCAAACGGGCATGGGAATCACCAATAACGAAATCCAGGAAAACGTGGGGTTCAGAAATATTGGTAAATCCAGAGGAATCTGCATAAAAATCCAACGACGACGATTCCACTCAGGTCTGTTGTCCTCGGAGAGGGATCAAATAAAAGTGGCCATTTCAAGGAAAACAATATTCTTCCTGTTTTCAGTTAAGCGTATTCCAAGGCAAAAACAACTACAAAAGTTTCAATGGGATCAAAAACGAATCGTTGCAATGTATTAAAATTACTTGGGAATTGTGGGATAGCATAAAGAAAAAGAAGAGAAAAGGAAAGGGAAGAGGAAGAATAAATGAATTCATATATATATATATATATGAATTAATTAATTAAGTTCAAATATTAATAAAATGAACAAAGCCAATACTTTTCAGAAGTGCTCAATATATATTAGAGCTTTTCGTATTAAAATAAACATAGTTTGAGTATCTTTGCTCATCAGTATATCCCTGAGGAGGAGCTGAAGAGGTTCTGGAACCATTGTCGGATACTGAAACTATGTTTATTTTGATATATATAATATTAGACACTTACGTTAAGGTCTCCTGTTTTTGTTTCACTGTTAGATACTTAATCCCCTGTTTTTATTTTATTTACTTACTATTATATTTTTTTTTATTCATGGATTTTCCTACGAATGTTTGGTCTGCAATATTTCAGATTTAGTTAGTTTCTCTGGGAATTTAAACTGCATTTTCCCTTTTTGTTTTTCTTTTTTTTTTAATAACGCAAAGCTTCTTTAGACTATGTATATATATAGGAACATTTTCAATTACTGAACTAAAACAATTTAAGAGTTTTATATATATATATATATATATATATATATATATATATATATATATATATATATAAAAAAGATTGTCTCCCAGACTTGTCACAAGTCTACCTTTCACTCCACTATTCTGCTTTTTAATTGCAGTACGTAAAGTTTCCCTCTACGATATTTACTCTGACGTGTGTGGACATTGTAGATTACTACAATTATACCATTTTCTCTCGTTTTTACCACTTTTCAATTTCCTAAAAAAAGAAAGAAAATGTCACATATTCCCTTATTCGTTTCTCTAATAAAAAGAAAAATAGCCACATCCCTCTCTCCCTCTCTCCCTCTCTCTCTCTCTTTATATATATATATATATATATATATATATATATATATATATATATATATATATATATATATATATATATAAAGAGAAGTTAAAATTACTGAATGAAACAATTAATACTAACAATATATATAGTTGTATGAAAATATATATATTGCAGTTAAGCTACAAAGAGGCGTCCATATTTCATCAGCGCAGGGAATCATCAGGCTAAGTGTATATTTTCATACTACTACTACTAAGCTCTACTCACGTATTGGGAACTGTTAAGGTAAATACTCAAATCTATAGACTATATATTATATCACCTTATAATAGTATATGTGTATACACATGAACTAATAATATATATATATATATATATATATATATATATATATATATATATATATATGGGAAATGAAAAAGGAACAACCAAGAGATATTTTTTTATATATTCATCAACGTTTTGTCTTTATTGTAAGACTTCCTCACGATGATATTTTTAAGAATAATGTCATGCAAGTACATCGAAATATTGGGTTGACATGATGGGTGTATAAGGAAAAGTAGTAGCCGCCACGGCTACTACTTTTCCTTATCAACCCATCTAAGAACGCTGGACGAGGGTCCAGGCTGCGAGAAGTAAGTAGTGGCGAAGAGTGAAATATATATATATATATATATATATATATATATATATATATATATATATATAGTATTAGTTCATGTGTATACACATTGGTAGACACCTCACTTAGATGCTTGACAATGCCGGAAGGTTGAAATAAATTATTGTCCCGTGTGATTCCGTGTTACTTAATTTTATTTCATTCTTGCTCTGTTTATTACATTGAGCTCTCGTAACCGGATTTCTTTCTGGAATTCATCTTACTATATATATATATATATATATATATATATATATATATATATATATGGACGTGTGTGTGGTTACATGAAGAAAGTGGGAGAGAGAGAGGGGCAAAAGCAGAAAGAACCTTGTTTTATATATTTACATTAATATATTAGATGTCAACTCAAATTTTACATGTCATCGACATTCTGAATAATTCCACTGAAATAATCAGATGCATAAATGGCCCACAGAAAGGTCTGTGGGCGCATTTTGGATCCGCGTGGGGGTGAAGGGAATTACGTTGCACACACGGCAGACGATATGTCAAGAATTTACGGACGACAAGTTAATCGATGCGTTGTCGAGGTTACTTAAAAAGGTCAACATTGGATCGCCATAAACTTATTGGCTATCGGAGTTGGTTACGAAGAGCCACTTGATTGCGGACATTGCGGAACGGAGATGCTGAATGAGACATATTTGTTGCTATTTGTTCAAATAAGTAGTCAGAATAGCTAACAGAAAACGGCTTATTGATCCTCTTCGAAAATAGCATAAAACATACAACATACGTAACAGGGGCAATAGAAAAATCGAAGTATATATACAGTAGCCGATGTACTCGTCAATACCGAAGTTTTAGAACTTTTTACTCCTGTAAGCCTGTTCAAATGGAAAAAAAGGTTGGATTTTCAAAAAACTTTTAATACGTAATTAAAGTCTAAAAAATTAACAATTGTTTTATTCAAGTTTATTGTGTTGGTGGATATTGTCTACGAAATAACTGCAACGTTATAACAATAAAATGAACAATTGTCTGGTGTGAGATTCGAAACGTAACATAACATATTGGAAACGCTTATCCATACGGCCGCATATTTTGTCTTTTTTTTACGGGCATATTTTGTCCTTTTGAAGTACTCACACCCTTTACGAGTTCGACGTGTCGATACAAAATTAAGAATCTGTTTTAGCTGATGCATTTCAGGACATTGGACGGAGGATTTCAACGTCTAGGTACGAGCCCCGTGAGTCAGCCTGGTTGTTCCAACGCATCTCCCTGGATATCGTTCGTGGCAACGCTATGTCAGTAACGGCGGCGTCACTTCCGTTCTAATCGTCATCTGTTGACTCTCTCTTTCTTTCTCTCCCCCTCTCTATCTACCTATGTATGTATCTGTCTCATTAAAAGGTGCATTTCAATTTAAAGTTATTAAAAGGCGAAAAAAAATGTATACATATGAAGGAATTTTCGATAAACTATAATAAATCCAAACTTAATTTTGAAATTATAAGTAGATAGTTTATAGAGGGAGATTCCAATGCATGGACGTAAAGAGTATAAGTGGATTGAAAGCAAAGCAAGACAGATACAAAAGTGAAAAAGGAAATGAGTTTTTCTTCTTATTTTTAACTTTTATTATAAACTAGTAGGAAGACCCGACGTTGCCCGGGATTGAATGAGGCGTACTACTATGTACTTTCTCACTATACTCATACCACCATATTACTTTCTTTGTTTTTTTCTGCCCCCTTCTTCTATGTCGCCCTCTAATATATTAGAATATAGTAGGAAGAAGCTGAAATGTTATAAAACTCTCTGAATAAATGTTTTAAATTTGATTAAAATCGGATATACGTATTTGAGGTTTTAAGAGGGTGCTGTGCCTATGGCTAACTTAGACGTGAGGTTACAAAAATTTTCGAGACAACTTCTATTTTATAATTTTATACATATGACACAAATTTTATAAAAATATAATATATTTTGAATTTTAAAGAAGTTTCTGCTCTCATAGCTCATTTAGTAGGAAAGGCACTTAGAGATTGATTCGCAACTTCTATTGTCTTCCCCAGAATGTTTTTTATATATGATTTAAATTTTATAAAAATAGGATATAATGAAGTTTTAAGATAGTTATGCCCTCATAGCCCCTAAGGGGAGCACTTAGAGATTCGGGAATACTTGTATTGTCTTCTCGGGTAAATCTTACAGAAGAAGATACTTTTAGATGTTATTTAGATTCTCTAACCTTTCATTTTATAGGGAACGCGCAAACAGTACGCACGCACATACACACAGACATTGAAGTGTTTATATATAGATAAAGATATGATGTTTTTTATTACAAATCTTACTTGCTCCTAATGTGGCTGGATGTAGGGTTCGTATGATATAACATTGAAATTATATGAATGTTGCAAACAATATGAAAACAAAGCAGACATTTGAGGAGTAATTTACACAAACAGGTCAGGAAATTGAATTAAGTGAAGTATCAAAAAATAACATAGTCAACTAATAATTGATTCTTGATTGATATAATTGATTGCTGACTGTTATTTCGTGGAAGGATCACTATATATATATATGCAGATATAAAATGCGTTTATTTTTTATTCATTTCTATTTTTTACTTTTTTCACCTGAAACAATGCATATTACCGTAAGGGGCTAGTGTGATAATGGGTCAGATTTATAGGGCCATTCTAAGTGGGGAGGTAATTCCAAAGACAAGCGGTCCGAGGAAAGAAGGTTATAGAGTAGACAGTATTCCAGCATCTGGGGACCTCAAAAGTCGAGGGTTGGGAATTTTCTGCAAGTCGGGTTTGTCGGGGGCATTTAAGTTGAGGGGATTCAAGTGCAGTAAGTTCGTCAAAGCACATTTAATGGAAGTATTTGTAAAACAAGCACGGGGATGGAACATTGCGGCAAAGCGACAGGGGCTGAAGCTTGGTAGACAGTGCGGGACCTATTCGGTTAAAAATTCTTTTCTGCACCCTCTCCAAGGGAGAGGGGCATGTAGTTGGTGCACCAGTCCAGATGTGGCAGCAATACTCTATGCATGGGCGAACGGTATAGGCGCTCATAAATTGTTGATGATTGTCTTACCGTGAAGAATGAGAATATTATATAGTCTCATTCTACCAAGATAGGTAAAATGTGATTAGGAAATGAAAGCGAATCTCCTAAACACATATTTGTTAGCACGCCTACGTCGGCAACAAAAGACGACAAAACGGAGCTGGTTAGATGCATGTGCGTTTATTCATGGTGTATCTTCACAAACTATAGTACAACAGAAAATAACCAAACAATCAACACATGCCCCAAAACAATTGAACGCACATAATTGTAACACAAGCAAGCGAGGTGTGTGTGGAATATACAAGGAATTTACTCACAGTCGACACATGAGAGTTTCTACCAGGATGATGTCCAACATCCGGCATTCGGTAAACAGCTAGCAACAGGAAGGGTGGAATCAGTGTCATTCTCGGACATCGCGAATACTTGGAAAAGGTCACGTGTTCTCACGAGATTTGGAGACTTGAACCTTTTTCCAAAGGGGCAAAACTCTGAACCCTAAGGCCCTGAAAAAGATATAGTTTTAAAAAGGGATAACTTTGTCGTTCCTACAACCGTGTTTTTTAGAAAAAATGATTTATTTGTTTTGCACAATAAACTTCAGACGGGGGTTTTATAATTGAGGATATTCAAAGTACGTGATTCACTGAGTAGACACGCTTACAGGGTTCCAGATTATTTTATGCAGACTACGTATAAGCGATATAGCTCGGCTATGCTAATTACTGTATTAGCAAAGCAAACCACATTACAGCTCCCAGAATTTTATAGATGTCGTAACTTTTTTTTTCTGGGATGCACTTTGACGCATTCTGTCCAAATTTCTTCTATTTCAGGTTCATCCATATTAAACAGACATCCTATCGCCACCGCCATTTTGTTACGATGTCCAAAGTATGTTGTTCACTTAACAGACACGCTAATTGGGTGCTAGAATATTTTAAGAACTGTTTACAGGTGATAAATCCCGGCTATGCTAATTACTGTATTATCCAAGCCAACCACATTACGATAATAAATTCAATATCTTTAATAAAACATGTTGAAACTATTTTTAAAAATCGACTCAATCTTTGTTTTCTGATCTAAATTAATCGTATAACATTTGACAAAAATAATTAAAAGAAAATTCGATTTATTGGTTTTATCTGATTTGCATATTAATTTCAGATGGATTGCATTTGCGCATGGGTATCAGTTTCACTTCCGGCGTTCACAATTTGGCATGACACGAGAAAGGAGTGGCGGGGGAAAATGAAGAAGAAGAAGAAGAAGAAGAAGAAGAAGAAGAAGAAGAAACGTCATCTGCTTTAGCTTTAGCTAGAAATATGAACGTGTTGAAAATCGGCAGATGGCTGTGACAGTTGATGAACTCATTTGACAAGGAAACCAGGAAAACTGGAAATAAAAAGGAGTACATTCGTAATATGCGCCTTCGCAATCTTTTGTTTACTTATGACTCATCACTTATCAAGGCCAAAAGCCACTTGGAGATAAGGATAAAATGAATGGTTAATCAGTTGAAATGATAACGAATATTATGAGAAGATCTGTTAAATAGTTGGCAAGTAGAACCGCTCGTATATAAATTGGTTAGTTGAAAATAACAGGAAATTAATGTTTAGCTAGGATTAACTTGCTGAACTCGAGGTTAGAATTCCTGCGGCGGTGAGAAAAGAAAGCGTGACAAAAATGCTATTTCCTAGCGTCACAGATATTGAAAATGTAGTTCAAAACTTTACGTATAAAATGGACCCAACTACTATTAAAAAATTTACTAGACAGACCGATGAAAATGCTAGTTGAAACTTCATCCTGACATAGCGACTATTAGTTGAGCTCTTGGCTATGAACTAAGTGTATTAGCTATTCTGATACTACACTTAATCTTATTTTTGTCTAATCCATTGACCATTTTGGGGGAGCTGCATGTTACCCATTAGAAAACAACATTGTGTTTAACTCGGCCCTCGTGGGGAAGGGTACAAGTAAATAAGCACAAATAATAATATAAAGATAAAAAGAAACACGAGAAGGGAAAAAGAAAGATGAGAAAGGATGCAAAATAAAATAAAGATGAGAAAGGATGCAAAATAAAAGAAAGATGAGTAAGGATGCAAAATGAAAGAGAGATGAGAAAGGATGCAAAATAAAACAAAGATGAGAAAGGATGCAAAATGAAAGAAAGATGAGAAAGGATGCAAAATAAAAGAAAGATAAGAAAGGATGCAAAATAAAAGAAAGATGAGAAATGATGCAAAATGAAAGAAAGATGAGAAAGGATGCAAAATAAAAGAAAGATGAGAAAGGATGCAAAATAAAAGAAAGATGAGAAAGGATGCAAAATAAAAGAGAGATGAGAAAGGATGCAAAATAAAAGAAAAGTGAGAAAGGATGCAAAATAAAAGAAAGATGAGAAAGGATGCAAAATAAAAGAGAGATGAGAAAGGATGCAAAATAAAAGAAAGATGAGAAAGGATGCAAAATGAAAGAAAGATGAGAAAGGATGCAAAATAAAAGAAAGATGAGAAAGGATGCAAAATAAAAGAGAGATGAGAAAGGATGCAAAATAAAAGAGAGATGAGAAAAGATGCAAAATAAAAGAAAGATGAGAAAGGATGCAAAATAAAAGAAAAGTGAGAAAAGATGCAAAATAAAAGAAAGATGAACATTACGAACGGAAGACATAAGGAAACGAAAGAATTGAACGTTTTTACTCATAAGTCACTACTTTGCAAGGCCAAAAGCTACTCAAGGATAAGGGTTAATAGACTGTTGGTTGAATGCTGAAGATGATAATGAGAGGATTAAAAATGATGAACGAAATGAACAGAATCTGATGACTTATAAAGACGGTTTATGACAAGCATTTGTCGACTTTGGATTTGAAGACGACCATGTTGTTGTCTGCAGATAAGCACTCATTTGGTAATGTATTCCACAGATGGGAAGTTCTTGGAAACACTGTTCATGTAAATTCTGCCTGACGATAGGTACACAGAATAAGAAAGGAATGTTATTTTTCAGTTATGGTAGAGGACGAGTGTTTTTATCGAAGTCGCTCCAGACAAAGTATGAAGCCACTTGATGTAAGGAGCTAACCAGAACGAAAGATGATTATAGCATAGACAGAAGTCTTGAAAAGACCAAGGCTATAGGTAGGAGAAAAACACTCAGCAGAAAAAGAATTCCTGTACTTCTTGGAACTGGGATATGAAGCTGTATTGTAACAAGTTATAAAAACAGCAAATTAGTGAAGACCACTAGACCAATGAGCCAAACGAGCTGGAACAAAGGAAGCAAGTAATATATCAGACAATTCTAAAGAACACATGCCATATTAGTAATTATGAAAAAGATTAAAACTAGCAACACCACGTCTGTGAGAGAGAGAAAGTAAGTGCACTAAATCTGGTCGTCAGCAGTTTATTTCTACCATAGACTTCTGGATACGCTCGAATGCAGGCTCTTATTTTTAATGTATTACACGTAGTAGAGAGAGACTAGCTACGTCCGTTCTGTTATAAATAAGCTGTAGATATAATCCCCCACTAGATTTCGAAGTCGAGTTTGTACTCTGTCAAGGCAGGAAAGAGTGCAGATCTGATCGGCAGGCCCCAGATTTGACAATAGTACCCAGTATATCAGGGCGCATCTCTTATATCGGTAGAGTATCTTATCAGCAGTCAGGTGCTTTCTGGAGTGATGGAACTATTTTTTCAACAACCTTAGCAAGGAATCGGATATAATTTTTCCATTTTAGAAAAAACGCAAATAAAACAGGGTTGAAAAAATAAAGAAAACTAGAGTCAAAAATAAAACACGCAAAGATCAACGAAGTTTGAATAAAAGAAAGAAAAGAAGAATGTAAAAAACGAAACGAAAAAGATTAGAAAAGAAAGAAAATACAGAAAGTAAAAAGGAGAAACAAATGTACAAAAAAAAAAAACGAAAGAAAAAATAAAAGAAGAAAATAAAAAAGAAAGAAACGAAGAAAATAGGGAAAGGAAACAAAAAAAAACAAAGAAGGAAAGAAAGATAAGACGAAGAAAAATAAAGAAAAGAATGAAAAAGAAAAGACAAAACGAGAAGAAAAAGAGAAAAGAAGAAAACATAAATAATACTAAAAGAAAGAAATTAAAAAAGAAAATAAGAAAAATAGAAGAAAGAAGAAAAGACAGAAAGGAAAGAAAAAGAACGGAAGAAAGAAAAAAGAGAAAGAAAGAACAGAAATAAGAGAAGAAAAAAGTAACGAAAAAAAAGATCAAAAGGAAAAAAATAAGAAAAGAAAAAAAGAAACGAAAAAAAGCTATTTAAAGTGTGGGAAGGAAAGAAATAAAACGAAAATAGAAAAAAAGGAAATAGTTGAGTAGAAGAATGAAAGGAAGAAAGAAAATAAGAAAAGATAGAATAAAAAGAAAAGAAATAAAGAAAAAAGAATAGAAGGAAAGGAAAGAAAAAAAGAAAGGGAGAGAGAAAATCCATAAATAATGAAACGAGTAAAATCAGAAAACAGGAAAGAAAACAAGAAAGAAAAGAAAAAACGAAAGAAGTAAAAGAAGAAAATAACAAAAGTAAAGAAAAATATGAAAAAGAGAAAATTAAGAAAGAAAAGACGAAAGAAAACAAGAAAGAATAGAAGAAGTCAGAAAAGAAAAAAAACAAAAGATAAAGAAGAAAAGACGAAAAAAAAGGTTTAATCTTAACTATTAATCCTCAAACTCAGGCTCTTACGCATTCACGCATCGTCATATATTAATATGTTTCCTCGCTTTTCCTTCCCCCTCTTTTTTCTCTCTATCTCTCACAGCGTTAAGCCCTTCTAATACCCCTTTACAATTCTACCTCATCCTATTACTAATATTATCCCTCCTCCTCAACCACCTCCTCCTCCCCTACTTCTCCTCGGCTAATAACAAACTCTCGTCATGTTTTATTGTGTTTCGGTTGCCGAGTCGGTTTCCCGGCAACCGTACCTATGCCATTTGACGGCTGATAGTGGCGGAGAGCCCCCCACCTACCAAACCCCGTTCTCTTCAGAAATGGAACGAGGAAAAGAAAAACGCATCTTCCCCTGTTGCTTCGTGACCACCTGTTCGACGCACAAAGTGTGCCATATTCGGAAGGGAAGTAAAATTGCTGTTCTGAGTGGAATAGGGGGAAACGACTAGCTGAGAAGAGCGTATATATATATATATATATATATATATATATATATATATATATATATATATATATATATATATATATATATGAGAAAGGAAGGGTGATAGTAATTCGACGTGATGGGAAATGAAAAAGGAAATAAACCAAGAGATATTCTTTATATATTCATCAACGTTTCGTCTTTATTGTAAGACTTCCTCAGGATGATAATTTGAAGAAAAATGTCATGCAAGTACTTCTCACAGCCTGGACTCTCCTCCAGCGCTCACAGTAGCCACGGCTACTACTTTCCTTTATTTCTCCATTATGTCAACCCAAAATTTCGATGTAATTGCATGGCATTTTTCTTTAAATTATCATCCTGAGGAAGTCTTACAATAAAGACGAAACGTTAATTAATATATAAAAAAATATCTCTTGGTTTGTTTCCTTTTTACTTTCCTATATATATATATATATATATATTAAATTCCCGAAACAGTTTTTCATGGTAAACAACTGATGATCCCTTAAAATAGTGTTAGAAACAAACTAATATAATAACTGTTAAAAATAAATTGACTTACATGAGTGATTTTCCACTGGAAGACTTGAGACTATAAGTTTTTTTTTAATTTATTTTTTTAGTTTTTTTTCTTTTTTTTTTAAATTTTTTTTTTTTATTATATATTTTTTTTTTTTTTTTTTTATAGTTTTAATGGTTGAGAAACTTCCGAGACTATATATATATATATATATATATATATATATATATATATATATATATATATATATATATATATATATATATATTAAATCTACAGGCGACATCGTTTATAAATAATATTTTCAAATGAAGGATAAAATGCCTTGGATACAAAATGTGTGAAATATCTAAATGAATGAATGCGAAAGTTATTTCCACCTATCCTAATTGTATTATAATTAAAACGGTTTCAGTCAAGCAAATAAGCCTCAATTTTTGCAAAAGGTCAAACTAATTGCAACACAAGTTTTTTTTTTTTTTGCACAGTATATTTCTATAAGGTCTCTATTTAAACATAGTAAAAGTCTAGAAAAATCTACTGATGCGAAATATGCAAATTTGGCATTTTTTATCTACAGATGTCCTGTATTTTACAGTGAACGTGTTGTATGCTATTAATCGCGTCGAGGCATCATTTGAAATGTATAAGTAAGAATTAGGATATGAAATTATGTATATTGAATGCTTCTTTAATCTCACAGCAAACATGAACCTATATAAAATGTATTATAGGATAAATCTAAAATTTTTAGACAATTTCTTTCGTTAAAATACACCGTTTTTCCATATGCATTCAACTGCTTTGCATACATTGAATAAGCATGAAGCTGTGTAATATCCAAGTAAGGCATGGAAAAATGGTAAATGTAAGCACATGCTGGTGCCCAGATCAGATTTTGAACAGTGTATATTTTAACAGCACTTTCAACAGTAAAACAGCATCACCATTGCTGTGGATACACCGACACCCTGCTTATTTAAAACATTCAATAAACATCTACATAAATTTATGTTTATTAGATTTATTTACCAAGAAAAGTTCCTTTTTCGTTGCTGGAATCATAGTTAATTCATAGTGTAAAGATACAGTATATATTAAGTGAACCATCTATTAGGAAATGGCCTCTTCATAATCTGACAAAGACATTTCCTCTCAGCATATTTGATACCGAGTTGTGGCTATATATATCTTCCGGAAGTTCCGATAATCCTGCTTTTTCCATTGGGTTGCCTATACACCCAAAAAACTCATCTATGTGTAATCCTCCAATTCTCAGTACTACAGATTTCAGACGTCTACTAGATGGCTCATTAACTATAATAGTTTAGGCCTTCCAATACAGTTGATGTTCAAATACTATAACAGCTGTGTTGTTATAATGTCACTTTTTCAACCAAAAATATCAATGTAGAATACATGCATGACATATTTGATTGATCTAAGTCAATGAAAGGCACAATCACAACAGTTGCTCTCCGCGGATGATTTTCTTTATTAGTATTTTCATGTCCACATAATATCAAGTAAATATGGAGATTTAGGAAAATGATGACAAGGCTTAAGATGGGTAAGTTCGCCAAAATGATATAGATTATCTTTGTGATAATAGTAATAATGAATTGTTACTCGTCCAGTCCTAAGTATCTCATTAGCCGTTACTTCATGCTGGGAAATCACATGAGTGACAGATTTACCTGGTGTTAATATGACAACAATATCCATCCCATTAAAGGCGCCATATCTATCAAGGGTTTGTGGTCAATGTTGTCTGCTACATATAGCATAAATTGACCTTTTGTAACAGTGACATAGCAGTTACAGAAGCATTTCGTTGAAATGTTTGAACTTCGTCACATGAACTACAAAAAACCCATGTTGCTGTAATTAATCTAACAAAAACCTAGAACCAAAATGGTGATACATTTGTATGGCTAACCATAATTGTAAAGGAAGAATCGCCATACTTGGTCGAATAGGTTGAATGATAGCATGTCCCAGGGATCTCTGTTTCTTCTCTGTATTGTTCCTGTTGCAATAATCTGCATAAGTTAAACAATACTATTGGGGAGAAATTACAAGGTTTTCTTTAAACTAAGTTCATATGTAGATGGGTAATTTGGATTTGGGGTCATATCTTTTATTTGATTGTTTGCCTTTCCTACAGTTGGTACTGCACCGTTAACAGTAGACTGCATCTTTGGCATGTAAATCATTTGCAGAGGATAATCTTTCTTACACTGTATCACTCCACGCATCATTCCGGGATTTACATATTTTGTCTATAGTGTAATCAAATGTTAATGGTTTCGAAAGATGATAACCCTAAATTCTTTGCTTTTCTTGGTATTTGATTGATGTACCACAAAAAAACAGTTATTCTTGAAATCAAAAGTTCTTGTTCGGGATTGTAACCTACAATTAAATGTTGATATATCCACCTATTCTATCTTTTCATCTGCTTTTATAATGTTACAGTTACACTATCGTTTTCTACCGCTCTTATGAGCACGTTACCTTGCACGTGCACGAAAACTACTTCAATGTTTTTCACATGATTTGTTGATGCTATCACTTCTTTTTTTGGATAATTGTCACTGCATCCCCAACATTTTTACCCATGATACCTTCATAACAAAGTATAAACATGTCTCAAATACTTTCATTAGACATTATTCAAGTTGTAACATGATGAAATAAACAGTAAAACCAGCGGTATATAATAGACTAGAAATTCATTCCAGTAAGTTATTCTAAACTTTCGACCTATATATTCTAAGGAATTCTTTAAATATCGACAAATATGTTTTAATTTTAACCTCTTCATTTCGTTTTTAAAAAGTTGCTTTTTATGTAAAAAAAAATGTTCAATTTTTATTTTGAGTCAAACACTTTGTTTTTTGTATGTACTAAAACTTGTACGTCGTAAAAATATGTTGGTACATAGAAAAGCAATATGCACACCAGCGATTAAAACATTGAATTTAAGTTCGATTCTCAAAAGTAAATTAGAATTTTATTTCTGGATATGTAAGATCCGCAATCAATTTTATCCAAATTTTGCGCAAAATAGGTAAAATGAAAATTAGGTGGTTTACATTTTTTATCATAAACACACACAATTATCGCAGATCGATAATTGTAAAATGTTCACATGTCGCATCAGTCGATTCTTTCTAGACTTTTAATATGTTCATAAAGACACCTCATAGAAATGCATTGTGCAAAAAAAAACTTATTGCAATTAGTTTGACTTTTTCACTGATTTTACTATTTATGGTTATTTTATTCTCTGTAATATATTTTCATTCGTCATGATACATTCCTCCAGACATTACCTCCTCTTTGAGAGGTCAGTATAGAATTTTTCCCATGGGAGTTTCGTTTAGTTTTAGGTATACAGAGGAAGAAACGAAAAATATTTACAGTAGTTGTAAATATACGAGTTCTTGTTCTGAACGTTTGCAGGGGAGATAGATTCTATTTAAATACCACAAACAAAGCTTTATAATAACAAACATTCTAGCTTGATTAACCCTACTATAGCCCGGGTAGGAATCATCATCTCCAAAACCATCCTAAAATAATAGTGAGTAAAACCCTGAACAGCTTGAAATACAACTTATGAAAGAGCACTGCAAACTCTATACAAACTCTAGGATAAACAGAGAACAACATTCATACAGTTCGACATCCAGACAAGCATCGGTTTCGCAAATTTTTTTTTTTTTTTTAATTTCAAAAGTTTTTATAAAAACAAATTAAGAAAAAATACAAAGATTCCCGGGCTACTCCGGTTGGTGAAGAAGATCTAATTTAATTTTTAACTTGAAGAAATGATACTCACAGAATTTACAAATTAAAAATAATAATATGGGGTTCAGGGTTAGGAACAGGATTTTCTTGGTTTTCTCACTTTTTCCTACGGAACGGCCAATCAAAAAAAAAACTTAACTTATTTTAAAACTTCATTGATTTTCTTCTTACGTGATTTATTTATTGACGCCATCGTCTTTCTCCGTTCTTTTATTCCGTTGCTGTTACAACTACTACTCCTTACATTCGTCTTCTCCAATTAATTCACAATTCACATCCTCTCAGCAATTATGACTTTTTTACTCATGCTATCGGGCACCTGGAGAGAGTTCAACGACTGGCTACTCGAATTGTGCAGAGACTACGTGTTCTGCCATAGGAAAGCCGACTCGGGAATCTTAAGCTTTTTTTCACTTGAGCACCGACATTTACATCAATCTGATTTTGGCCTACAATCCCCTCAATAATCATTATGATCTATCTCAATAACTACTACCCACTCTTGCATCAGAAAGGGGTCAGCGCGGGCATTTCCAGAAACTGTTTCACTGCTAATTTCGATTGAACGAGAGGAAGGCCGCCACTCAATCAGGATCGCTAGATGTTGGAATTGACTTCCAAGAGATGTAGCAAATGCGCCAACGATGCAATTGGACAGGTGCTGGGACACTCTATATTCTGCAGTGTACATCTCTACTATCCTTTCCCCATATGGTAACTGAATCATGCGTGTTTTATTTTTTGACAAATCTATTGAACTGAATTAAAACGATATGGTATTTTGTCTTTATCTGCATAAATGTTTACAATATCAGCGAGCAAACTCGTAAAGAGAACAAGTGCAAATTTACTTGACGAATGCATGGAAGGGTAAATCTGGCTACGTGTTGTCGGTCGGAGCTGCAAGCGCAGTGGCGAAGGAATTTTTCTTTTTAATTAAGTTAACAAAAAAACTAAATTAATTATGATTGCTTTAATTTCGTTTTTTTTCTTAAAATGAAGTTGTCTCATAATTTTATTAACATAGAGATGCAATAAGCTATGAAATAAATTATTAATTGAATCTTCAAAAACAATTTTTCTCCTTTTTTATAACAAACCAAATAAGATGTCAGTCAAACTTTGTAATGAGATTACCCCGGGGTGATCGGAAAAAGCAAGATAGTAAATAAGAATTATAATCTAGATGGTAACGAGTACACTATAATTATTAAGCATGGAAACATTTCAGTCTCAAAAGATATTGGATACCCCCTGTAAGGGTTGATGCGCGTGTAATTGTGAAGTAAGGATTGCGCAATCCCAACCACACCTCTTATGAGTCGCCAATGCATTATTCCAGTGAGAAGGAGTAATCCATAACGACTGGAAACAATGCCGCAATAAACGGAGAACACTTAAAGAATCTAGTATTTCTAAATGGTCAGCCATTTTAGTACTGACCAGGATCAACGTCGCTTCACATTGTACAAATAGAAAGGTAATTCACATTTTTTAAATTGGGTTGAAAAATCGACATTTGTCGACCAAGCAAATACAGGATGGTCCAAAAATATATAACCCTTTGTGATAAAGTAGCATCTATTATTGAAAGGAAAACTTCAGAGATTATATTCATATACCTATCTTGAAGAAGCTCCTTACTTTGATAAGCTCATAAGATTGACTTTCACTCTAATCTTTCCAATCTGTTACTAGAACCACTTTAAAAATGGTTGGCTCATTCAACCGCTCCAAACAGAACCTGACTCATGATGCAATTTTCTACCTATATAAGAGTCAGATACGGTCCAATATAGAGTATTGCTGTAAAACCTAGGGAAGGCACCTCCCTAAGTGTTACAGTAGACAGAATTCAGAATTGATTTCGAAATCTAGTGGGGGATGATCTCTTCCGTTCCTTACAGCCCCTTTCTTACAGAAGACATGTTGCTAGTCTCTTTCTACTCTATCGTTATTTCCATGAAATGTGCTCGACTGAGCTGAAATCTCTTGTTCCTCCTTGTAAAACATTCACAGCAAGTATTCGTCTTATATTGTCCAAGTATTCGTCTTATATTGTCCAAGTATTCGTCTTATATTCTCCAAGTATTCGTCTTATATTGTCCAAGTATTCGTCTTATATTGTCCAAGTATTCGTCTTATATTGTCCAAGTATTCGTCTTATATTCTCCAAGTATTCGTCTTATATTGTCCAAGTATTCGTCTTATATTGTCCAAGTATTCGTCTTATATTCTCCAAGTATTCGTCTTATATTGTCCAAGTATTCGTCTTATATTGTCCAAGTATTTGTCTTATATTGTCCAAGTATTCGTCTTATATTGTCCAAGTATTCGTCTTATATTGTCCAAGTATTCGTCTTATATTGTCCAAGTATTCGTCTTATATTCTCCAAGTATTCGTCTTATATTGTCCAAGTATTCGTCTTATATTGTCCAAGTATTCGTCTTATATTGTCCAAGTATTCGTCTTATATTCTCCAAGTATTTGTCTTATATTGTCCAAGTATTCGTCTTATATTGTCCAAGTATTCGTCTTATATTGTCTAAGTATTCGTCTTATATTGTCCAAGTATTCGTCTTATATTGTCCAAGTATTTGTCTTATATTGTCCAAGTATTCGTCTTATATTGTCCAAGTATTCGTCTTATATTGTCCAAGTATTCGTCTTATATTGTCCAAGTATTCGTCTTATATTGTCCAAGTATTCGTCTTATATTGTCCAAGTATTCGTCTTATATTGTCCAAGTATTTGTCTAATATTGTCCAAGTATTCGTCTTATATTGTCCAAGTATTCGTCTTATATTGTCCAAGTATTCGTCTTATATTGTCCAAGTATTCGTCTTATATTGTCCAAGTATTCGTCTTATATTGTCCAAGTATTTGTCTTATATTGTCCAAGTATTCGTCTTATATTGTCCAAGTATTCGTCTTATATTGTTCAAGTATTTGTCTTATATTGTCCAAGTATTCGTCTTATATTGTCCAAGTATTCGTCTTATATTGTCCAAGTATTCGTCTTATATTGTCCAAGTATTCGTCTTATATTGTCCAAGTATTCGTCTTATATTGTCCAAGTATTCGTCTAATATTCTCCAAGTATTCGTCTTATATTCTCCAAGTATTCGTCTTATATTGTCCAAGTATTCGTCTTATATTGTCCAAGTATTTGTCTTATATTGTCCAAGTATTCGTCTTATATTATCCAAGTATTCGTCTTATATTGTCCAAGTATTCGTCTTATATTGTCCAAGTATTCGTCTTATATTCTCCAAGTATTCGTCTTATATTCTCCAAGTATTCGTCTTATATTGTCCAAGTATTCGTCTTATATTGTCCAAGTATTCGTCTTATATTGTCCAAGTATTCGTCTTATATTGTCCAAGTATTCGTCTTATATTGTCCAAGTATTCGTCTTATATTGTCCAAGTATTCGTCTTATATTGTCCAAGTATTCGTCTTATATTGTCCAAGTATTCGTCCTATATTGTCCAAGTATTCGTCTTATATTGTCCAAGTATTCGTCTTATATTGTCCAAGTATTTGTCTTATATTGTCCAAGTATTCGTCTTATATTGTCCAAGTATTCGTCTTATATTGTCCAAGTATTCGTCTTATATTGTCCAAGTATTCGTCTTATATTGTCCAAGTATTCGTCTTATATTGTCCAAGTATTTGTCTTATATTGTCCAAGTATACGTCTTATATTGTCCAAGTATTCGTCTTATATTGTCCAAGTATTTGTCTTATATTGTCCAAGTATTCGTCTTATATTGTCCAAGTATTCGTCTTATATTATCCAAGTATTCGTCTTATATTGTCCAAGTATTCGTCTTATATTGTCCAAGTATTCGTCTTATATTGTCCAAGTATTCGTCTTATATTATCCAAGTATTCGTCTTGCTATCACGACGAAAAAAAGTACCTTTCTTCCTCAGTGTGCCTAGAACCAGACGATATTTCAACGATTAGAACTTCTACGCAAGAGCCTTCCCATCTGCGGAACACATTGCCACGGGACTGCTTCCCCGCAGATTACAACTTTGTCGTCTTTAAAGCAAAGGTCAACCGATTCCTATCTAGAACCGACCCCACAAGTATTCAAACGGTCTTGAAAATCATTTCATCTCATTAACCTTAATCCTCGTATGGCATCTGGCCTTGATAATTGATGACTATTTAGTAAAAAAAAAGTTTCGTCTGGTATATGTTTTTCCACCGTATACCAGCATTTTGCGAACACAGCTCAATAGTTTATAGTGTGCTCGATCCAAGCATTTTGGCGCTTGAATCACGGTGGCTACTCGCACATTGGCCTTTTGGCTAAGATCAAAGTGTAGTATCTGTTCCGATGGATATTGCACCCCATAGACTAGTATTGTCTTGGCCTTCGGGGCTTGATTTACGCCGGTCTATGGGACTGTACTGTGCAGTTCTAGGAGGTCCACCCTCCCAGGCTTTGCCTCCCCTCTTTGGGGAAGAGTAAGTTTATTGCTTACTGCCTGAGGCGCCCCTACCGGGGAATGCCAACGGGGCTGCCCAGGCAATTTTTAAACCCCACTTTCCCGACCCGACCTTGGGTCACATCTTACTTGTGGGAGTAAGATAAAAACTGGCCTTGTGCCTAACTCCTGGAGAAGAGTAAATGAATACTCGCACATTGAATTTTGTAATAACTTTCCAAACGTTGTCTTACAGCCACAATATTATTTTCTATCATGGATCTTTGTGGACGACGACTGCGACATTCAATGTTATGCTGTTCACTTCTTGTCTCCCTGAATTTTTGCAGGGGACTCTTTATTTGGAGTCTGGTTGTAGTGTTTTTCCGTGGAAAGCCATTCCGAAATTGTCGTTTAGTTTGAACAACTTATTTCGTCGCAAAGTAGACCTTTACAATCTTGATCCTCGGAATATCTTGTTGCCTGTTCTATTTCACCTGAAATATTTGAATAACACTTGCTTTTTGTGCGCTATGAATAGTAGCATGCCAAATTCTCTTCCCACTGATCTCCATTGTGGTTTGAGACTTGGGGGTATCTGCTACACGTAAGATCAAAGTGTAGTATCTGTTCCGATGGATACTGCACCCCATACTGGTGTTGTCTTGGCCTTCGGGTCTTGATTTACGCCGGTCAATGTGTCTGTCCTGTGCAGTTCTAGGAGGTGCACCCTCCCAGGCTTTGCCTCCCCTCTTTGGGGAGGAGTAAGTTTATTGCTTACTGTCTGAGGCGCTTCTACCGGGGAATGCCGACGGGGCTGCCCAGGCAATTTTTAAACCCCACTTTCCCGACCCGACCTTGGGTCACATCTTACTTGTGGGAGTAAGATAAAAACTGGCCTTGTACCTAACTCTTGGAAAGGAGTAAATCAATACACGTATTATGATCCATTGATCAGCGCTGTTGGGGCAAGTAAGCAGGAACAGAATTCAAATACTTAAAACAAAACGTGTCAAGCGTATTTCGCTTTGCCAAGGCTCTGTCACACAAGTCAAACGTCTTTCCGCTTTGTCGCACATTTTTCTGGGGGTCAACAGGTCTTCTCCTGGAGTTATAGTTACGATTTGAACAACAGTTGATCTTTTGTGCTTCGCAACCAACAGTCTCGCTATTGGATCCAACACTACATCTTTATTGAAGGAAACCATTGCAAACTTCGGCCCCCAATCCTCAACTGCTGTTCTGAAGTAGCGGGGCACCACTAAACAGAACCCTGGGTTAATTTTCATTAACTAAACACCACTAAACAAAAACCTGGGTTAATTTGCATTAACTAAACACCACTAAACAGAAGCCTGGGTTAATTTTCATTAACTAAACACCACTAAACAAAAACCTGGGTTAATTTGCATTAACTAAACACCACTAAACAGAAGCCTGGGTTTATTTTCATTAACTAAACCCCACTAAACAGAAATCTGGTTTAATTTTCATTAACTAAATACCACTAAACAGAAACTAGCGGTAATTATCATTAACTAAACACCACTAAACAGAAATCTGGGTTGATTTTCATGAACTAAACACCACTAAACAGAAACTTGGGTTAATTATCATTAATTAAACTCCACCAAACAGAACCCTGGGTTAATTTTCATTAACTAAACACCACTAAACAGAAACCTGCGTTAATTTGCCTTAACTAAACACCACTAAACAGAAGCCTGGGTTTATTTTCATTAACTAAACACCACTAAACAGAAACTTGCGTTAATTTTAATTAACTAAACACCACTAAACAGAAATCTGGGTTAATTTTCATTAACTAAACACCACTAAAAAGAAACTAGCGTTAATTATCATTAACTAAACACCACTAAACAGAAACCTGCGTTAATTTGCCTTAACTAAACACCACTAAACAGAAGCCATGGGTTTATTTTCATTAACTAAACACCACTAAACAGAACCCTGGGTTAATTTTCATAAGAATGATAATAAAATGGATACAACTTTTATAATTAAAACAAGCTTAGATACTTTTGATGCGTCTTGAAGCGGTACTGGCGAAAGATTTTCATAAAAACGATCACATTTCTTTTCTAGTTACATTTAAAGAAAGTTCACGTTGTGGGATGTACAAGGTGGAGCAAAATGTAAAAGTAAATTAGAATAAATGATGAAAAAGGTATTTTATTAAACAATTGTACATATGACGCCATTTTGTTTTATTTCGTTTAAATAATGAAAGAGTGTATGTATTGAAAGTAGTCAGGATACATTTATAAGCATCGGTTAATGAAAAATATGAAATCAGATAGAAAATCATATTGCACGTGCTAGATTTTTTTCTTTTGTCAAATAAATGAAACATTTATTTTTTTACAAATATACCAATATTTTTACAAATATTTCGGCAAAAATTGCCTTTCTCAGTGGCACAGACATTTTTTTATCTCGACAATGTTTTTTCATTGTCGAGATCTACTTTTATTTGGACTCATCAGATTATTTTGGATGTTATTCTCACAACGTTTCGGCCAATGTTATCTTCGACCTTCTTCAAGTGTATCTTGTAGACCTCGGGAATCTATACACAATTTCGAGCAGAACCCTTTATTTAATCCACGGGGTAGCTTGCTCTCGTTCCGTCGGCAATGACAGGAAAGAATCTTAAGTAATTCGTAAGTGTATTCATTGTTTTGCCTTCACTGAGGATTGAACCTTCAACCTCTAGAAGATTGTCACTTAGAACTGATTATTACTTTAGATCTTATCCTCGTCTCTAAAATTCTGAAACACAATAAAAGGGTATCTTTAATTAAGTTCTGTGTTATATAAAAACGCACTTTACTTTTTGCATACTAAACAGTATGAACTTTTTTTACACTAATAGGGGAGTTGGGTATTATCATAAAATACATCCTGTTGTGAAGCCTCACTTTGAGAGCTTCCAGGAGCATGAGAGTCCCCTCAGTGTCTACTACTCCAGATCCTCTCTGATCCAAAGTGGTAGTACCTGTCAGGGTTACATCTATGGGTTAAATAGAATGTATCCCGAACTCGACACTAAACGGTTCTGATACTACACTTCATCTTTTTCTGTCCTCGATCAGGAAAGAAGAGTGAAGAAATCAAATTTTACTTTTGTACGAATCACGGATACCCCATTTGTAGGGGGTTCTATTTTTCCCACATAAAAAAACGACTTAGCGTCCTTATGACGAGGCAAATACATAGGAACACTAAACTGCCTCTGGCACCCTTGGGTACCTCAACCCACCACCTGGAAATCCAACCCTTTCTATGGGATGTGAATAATTTTGCTCAAGACTGACACAAAGCGTTTTTTTATATTGTAATATACATAAACCTACAGGATTTACGGCATCATGTTATCATATACTATTATTCTGTGCTTGCTGGCTTTACCAGTTCGCTATCGCTTCGCAAATTTCTTTAATAAAATACGTTGCACATAAATTTTAAAATAATAAACATTTAATTCATAACTTTATTGTAAACATGAAACAAAATCTGTCTCATTTACATTTTGGTAATTTCGATACAAATGTATTTATTTTTATAATGCGACCGTAAAGAAAGGAAAAGAAAGAATAATAAATAATTAATTTGCCTTTTTACTTGCAAAATTTTGTTGAACATCAAGTCAGTCCGTCTAAAGAAAGAAATATTTGAACAGAAAAGTCAAATATTTGTCTAGGAAATAAACGATATTTAAAAACAGAACTATTTGTCATATTAAAATCAAAACAATTCTGTAATTAAATAAAAAGTAATAATAATTCATCAATAAACATCAGTTTTTCAAAACCAATTAAAAATAAAACCAATATGCCAATTAGTTAACGTTGCAACTCATATCACATATACATAAGCAGAATATAAAAAAGAAAACCAATATGCCAATTAGTTAACGTTGCTACTCATACCACATATACATAAGCAGAATATAATAAAGAAAACCAATATGCCAATTAGTTAACGTTGCTACTCATACCACATATACATAAGCAGAATATAAAAAAGAAAACCAATATGCCAATTAGTTAACGTTGCAACTCATATCACATATACATAAGCAGAATATAAAAAAGAAAACCAATATGCCAATTAGTTAACGTTGCAACTCATACCACATATACATAAGCAGAATATAAAAAAGAAAACCAATATGCCAATTAGTTAACGTTGCTACTCATACCACATATACATAAGCAGAATATAAAAAAGAAAACCAATATGCCAATTAGTTAACGTTGCAACTCAAATCACATATACATAAGCAGAATATAAAAAAGAAAACCAATATGCCAATTAGTTAACGTTGCAACTCATATCACATATACATAAGCAGAATATAAAAAAGAAAACCAATATGCCAATTAGTTAACGTTGCAACTCATATCACATATACATAAGCAGAATATAAAAAAGAAAACCAATATGCCAATTAGTTAACGTTGCAACTCATATCACATATACATAAGCAGAATATAAAAAAGAAAACCAATATGCCAATTAGTTACGGTTGCAACTCATATCACATATACATAAACAGAATATAAAAAAGAAAACCAATATGACAATAAGTTAACGTTGCAACTCATATCACATATACATAAGCAGAATATAAAAAAGAAAACCAATATGCCAATTAGTTAACGTTGCAACTCATATCACATATACATAAGCAGAATATAAAAAAGAAAACCAATATGCCAATTAGTTAACGTTGCAACTCATATCACATATACATAAGCAGAATATAAAAAAGAAAACCAATATGCCAATTAGTTAACGTTGCAACTCATATCACATATACATAAGCAGAATATAAAAAAGAAAACCAATATGCCAATTAGTTAACGTTGCAACTCATACCACATATACATAAGCAGAATATAAAAAAGAAAACCAATATGCCAATTAGTTAACGTTGCAACTCATACCACATATACATAAGCAGAATATAAAAAAGAAAACCAATATGCCAATTAGTTAACGTTGCAACTCATATCACATATACATAAGCAGAATATAAAAAAGAAAACCAATATGCCAATTAGTTAACGTTGCAACTCATATCACATATACATAAGCAGAATATAAAAAAGAAAACCAATATGCCAATTAGTTAACGTTGCAACTCATATCACATATACATAAGCAGAATATAAAAAAGAAAACCAATATGCCAATTAGTTAACGTTGCAACTCATATCACATATACATAAGCAGAATATAAAAAAGAAAACCAATATGCCAATTAGTTAACGTTGCAACTCATATCACATATACATAAGCAGAATATAAAAAAGAAAACCAATATGCCAATTAGTTAACGTTGCAACTCATATCACATATACATAAGCAGAATATAAAAAAGAAAACCAATATGCCAATTAGTTAACGTTGCAACTCATATCACATATACATAAGCAGAATATAAAAAAGAAAACCAATATGCCAATTAGTTAACGTTGCAACTCATATCACATATACATAAGCAGAATATAAAAAAGAAAACCAATATGCCAATTAGTTAACGTTGCAACTCATATCACATATACATATGCAGAATATAAAAAAGAAAACCAATATGCCAATTAGTTAACGTTGCAACTCATATCACATATACATAAGCAGAATATAAAAAAGAAAACCAATATGCCAATTAGTTAACGTTGCAACTCATATCACATATACATAAGCAGAATATAAAAAAGAAAACCAATGTGCCAATTAGTTAACGTTGCAACTCATATCACATATACATAAGCAGAATATAAAAAAGAAAACCAATATGCCAATTAGTTAACGTTGCAACTCATATCACATATACATAAGCAGAATATTAAAAAAAAACCAATATGCCAATTAGTTAACGTTGCAACTCATATCACATATACATAAGCAGAATATAAAAAAGAAAACCAATATGCCAATTAGTTAACGTTGCAACTCATATCACATATACATAAGCAGAATATTAAAAAAAAACCAATATGCCAATTAGTTAACGTTGCAACTCATATCACATATACATAAGCAGAATATAAAAAAGAAAACCAATATGCCAATTAGTTAACGTTGCAACTCATATCACATATACATAAGCAGAATATAAAAAAGAAAACCAATATGCCAATTAGTTAACGTTGCAACTCATATCACATATACATAAGCAGAATATAAAAAAGAAAACCAATATGCCAATTAGTTAACGTTGCAACTCATATCACATATACATAAGCAGAATATAAAAAAGAAAACCAATATGCCAATTAGTTAACGTTGCAACTCATATCACATATACATAAGCAGAATATAAAAAAGAAAACCAATATGCCAATTAGTTAACGTTGCAACTCATATCACATATACATAAGCAGAATATAAAAAAGAAAACCAATATGCCAATTAGTTAACGTTGCAACTCATATCACATATACATAAGCAGAATATAAAAAAGAAAACCAATATGCCAATTAGTTAACGTTGCAACTCATATCACATATACATAAGCAGAATATAAAAAAGAAAACCAATATGCCAATTAGTTAACGTTGCAACTCATACCACATATACATAAGCAGAATATAAAAAAGAAAACCAATATGCCAATTAGTTAACGTTGCAACTCATACCACATATACATAAGCAGAATATAAAAAAGAAAACCAATATGCCAATTAGTTAACGTTGCAACTCATATCACATATACATAAGCAGAATATAAAAAAGAAAACCAATATGCCAATTAGTTAACGTTGCAACTCATATCACATATACATAAGCAGAATATAAAAAAGAAAACCAATATGCCAATTAGTTAACGTTGCAACTCATATCACATATACATAAGCAGAATATAAAAAAGAAAACCAATATGCCAATTAGTTAACGTTGCAACTCATATCACATATACATAAGCAGAATATAAAAAAGAAAACCAATATGCCAATTAGTTAACGTTGCAACTCATATCACATATACATAAGCAGAATATAAAAAAGAAAACCAATATGCCAATTAGTTAACGTTGCAACTCATATCACATATACATAAGCAGAATATAAAAAAGAAAACCAATATGCCAATTAGTTAACGTTGCAACTCATATCACATATACATAAGCAGAATATAAAAAAGAAAACCAATATGCCAATTAGTTAACGTTGCAACTCATATCACATATACATAAGCAGAATATAAAAAAGAAAACCAATATGCCAATTAGTTAACGTTGCAACTCATATCACATATACATATGCAGAATATAAAAAAGAAAACCAATATGCCAATTAGTTAACGTTGCAACTCATATCACATATACATAAGCAGAATATAAAAAAGAAAACCAATATGCCAATTAGTTAACGTTGCAACTCATATCACATATACATAAGCAGAATATAAAAAAGAAAACCAATGTGCCAATTAGTTAACGTTGCAACTCATATCACATATACATAAGCAGAATATAAAAAAGAAAACCAATATGCCAATTAGTTAACGTTGCAACTCATATCACATATACATAAGCAGAATATTAAAAAAAAACCAATATGCCAATTAGTTAACGTTGCAACTCATATCACATATACATAAGCAGAATATAAAAAAGAAAACCAATATGCCAATTAGTTAACGTTGCAACTCATATCACATATACATAAGCAGAATATTAAAAAAAAACCAATATGCCAATTAGTTAACGTTGCAACTCATATCACATATACATAAGCAGAATATAAAAAAGAAAACCAATATGCCAATTAGTTAACGTTGCAACTCATATCACATATACATAAGCAGAATATAAAAAAGAAAACCAATATGCCAATTAGTTAACGTTGCAACTCATATCACATATACATAAGCAGAATATAAAAAAGAAAACCAATATGCCAATTAGTTAACGTTGCAACTCATATCACATATACATAAGCAGAATATAAAAAAGAAAACCAATATGCCAATTAGTTAACGTTGCAACTCATATCACATATACATAAGCAGAATATAAAAAAGAAAACCAATATGCCAATTAGTTAACGTTGCAACTCATATCACATATACATAAGCAGAATATAAAAAAGAAAACCAATATGCCAATTAGTTAACGTTGCAACTCATATCACATATACATAAGCAGAATATAAAAAAGAAAACCAATATGCCAATTAGTTAACGTTGCAACTCATATCACATATACATAAGCAGAATATAAAAAAGAAAACCAATATGCCAATTAGTTAACGTTGCAACTCATATCACATATACATAAGCAGAATATAAAAAAGAAAACCAATATGCCAATTAGTTAACGTTGCAACTCATATCACATATACATAAGCAGAATATAAAAAAGAAAACCAATATGCCAATTAGTTAACGTTGCAACTCATATCACATATACATAAGCAGAATATAAAAAAGAAAACCAATATGCCAATTAGTTAACGTTGCAACTCATATCACATATACATAAGCAGAATATAAAAAAGAAAACCAATATGCCAATGAGTTAACGTTGCAACTCATATCACATATACATAAGCAGAATATAAAAAAGAAAACCAATATGCCAATTAGTTAACGTTGCAACTCATATCACATATACATAAGCAGAATATAAAAAAGAAAACCAATATGCCAATTAGTTAACGTTGCAACTCATATCACATATACATAAGCAGAATATAAAAAAGAAAACCAATATGCCAATTAGTTAACGTTGCAACTCATATCACATATACATAAGCAGAATATAAAAAAGAAAACCAATATGCCAATTAGTTAACGTTGCAACTCATATCACATATACATAAGCAGAATATAAAAAAGAAAACCAATATGCCAATTAGTTAACGTTGCAACTCATATCACATATACATAAGCAGAATATAAAAAAGAAAACCAATATGCCAATTATTTAACGTTGCAACTCATATCACATATACATAAGCAGAATATAAAAAAGAAAACCAATATGCCAATTAGTTAACGTTGCAACTCATACCACATATACATAAGCAGAATATAAAAAAGAAAACCAATATGCCAATTAGTTAACGTTGTAACTCATATCACATAAAACTAAGCAGAATATAAAAAAGAAAACCAATATGCCAATTAGTTAACGTTGCAACTCATATCACATATACATAAGCAGAATATAAAAAAGAAAACCAATATGCCAATTAGTTAACGTTGCAACTCATATCACATATACATAAGCAGAATATAAAAAAGAAAACCAATATGCCAATTAGTTAACGTTGCAACTCATATCACATATACATAAGCAGAATATAAAAAAGAAAACCAATATGCCAATTAGTTAACGTTGCAACTCATATCACATATACATAAGCAGAATATAAAAAAGAAAACCAATATGCCAATTAGTTAACGTTGCAACTCATATCACATATACATAAGCAGAATATAAAAAAGAAAACCAATATGCCAATTAGTTAACGTTGCAACTCATATCACATATACATAAGCAGAATATAAAAAAGAAAACCAATATGCCAATTAGTTAACGTTGCAACTCATATCACATATACATAAGCAGAATATAAAAAAGAAAACCAATATGCCAATTAGTTAACGTTGCAACTCATATCACATATACATAAGCAGAATATAAAAAAGAAAACCAATATGCCAATTAGTTAACGTTGCAACTCATATCACATATACATAAGCAGAATATAAAAAAGAAAACCAATATGCCAATTAGTTAACGTTGCAACTCATATCACATATACATATGCAGAATATAAAAAAGAAAACCAATATACCAATTAGTTAACGTTGCAACTCATATCACATATACATAAGCAGAATATAAAAAAGAAAACCAATATGCCAATTAGTTAACGTTGCAACTCATATCACATATACATAAGCAGAATATAAAAAAGAAAACCAATGTGCCAATTAGTTAACGTTGCAACTCATATCACATATACATAAGCAGAATATAAAAAAGAAAACCAATATGCCAATTAGTTAACGTTGCAACTCATATCACATATACATAAGCAGAATATTAAAAAAAAACCAATATGCCAATTAGTTAACGTTGCAACTCATATCACATATACATAAGCAGAATATAAAAAAGAAAACCAATATGCCAATTAGTTAACGTTGCAACTCATATCACATATACATAAGCAGAATATAAAAAAGAAAACCAATATGCCAATTAGTTAACGTTGCAACTCATATCACATATACATAAGCAGAATATTAAAAAAAAACCAATATGCCAATTAGTTAACGTTGCAACTCATATCACATATACATAAGCAGAATATAAAAAAGAAAACCAATATGCCAATTAGTTAACGTTGCAACTCATATCACATATACATAAGCAGAATATAAAAAAGAAAACCAATATGCCAATTAGTTAACGTTGCAACTCATATCACATATACATAAGCAGAATATAAAAAAGAAAACCAATATGCCAATTAGTTAACGTTGCAACTCATATCACATATACATAAGCAGAATATAAAAAAGAAAACCAATATGCCAATTATTTAACGTTGCAACTCATATCACATATACATAAGCAGAATATAAAAAAGAAAACCAATATGCCAATTAGTTAACGTTGCAACTCATACCACATATACATAAGCAGAATATAAAAAAGAAAACCAATATGCCAATTAGTTAACGTTGTAACTCATATCACATAAAACTAAGCAGAATATAAAAAAGAAAACCAATATGCCAATTAGTTAACGTTGCAACTCATATCACATATACATAAGCAGAATATAAAAAAGAAAACCAATATGCCAATTAGTTAACGTTGCAACTCATATCACATATACATAAGCAGAATATAAAAAAGAAAACCAATATGCCAATTAGTTAACGTTGCAACTCATATCACATATACATAAGCAGAATATAAAAAAGAAAACCAATATGCCAATTAGTTAACGTTGCAACTCATATCACATATACATAAGCAGAATATAAAAAAGAAAACCAATATGCCAATTAGTTAACGTTGCAACTCATATCACATATACATAAGCAGAATATAAAAAAGAAAACCAATATGCCAATTAGTTAACGTTGCAACTCATATCACATATACATAAGCAGAATATAAAAAAGAAAACCAATATGCCAATTAGTTAACGTTGCAACTCATATCACATATACATAAGCAGAATATAAAAAAGAAAACCAATATGCCAATTAGTTAACGTTGCAACTCATATCACATATACATAAGCAGAATATAAAAAAGAAAACCAATATGCCAATTAGTTAACGTTGCAACTCATATCACATATACATAAGCAGAATATAAAAAAGAAAACCAATATGCCAATTAGTTAACGTTGCAACTCATATCACATATACATATGCAGAATATAAAAAAGAAAACCAATATACCAATTAGTTAACGTTGCAACTCATATCACATATACATAAGCAGAATATAAAAAAGAAAACCAATATGCCAATTAGTTAACGTTGCAACTCATATCACATATACATAAGCAGAATATAAAAAAGAAAACCAATGTGCCAATTAGTTAACGTTGCAACTCATATCACATATACATAAGCAGAATATAAAAAAGAAAACCAATATGCCAATTAGTTAACGTTGCAACTCATATCACATATACATAAGCAGAATATTAAAAAAAAACCAATATGCCAATTAGTTAACGTTGCAACTCATATCACATATACATAAGCAGAATATAAAAAAGAAAACCAATATGCCAATTAGTTAACGTTGCAACTCATATCACATATACATAAGCAGAATATAAAAAAGAAAACCAATATGCCAATTAGTTAACGTTGCAACTCATATCACATATACATAAGCAGAATATTAAAAAAAAACCAATATGCCAATTAGTTAACGTTGCAACTCATATCACATATACATAAGCAGAATATAAAAAAGAAAACCAATATGCCAATTAGTTAACGTTGCAACTCATATCACATATACATAAGCAGAATATAAAAAAGAAAACCAATATGCCAATTAGTTAACGTTGCAACTCATATCACATATACATAAGCAGAATATAAAAAAGAAAACCAATATGCCAATTAGTTAACGTTGCAACTCATATCACATATACATAAGCAGAATATAAAAAAGAAAACCAATATGCCAATTAGTTAACGTTGCAACTCATATCACATATACATAAGCAGAATATAAAAAAGAAAACCAATATGCCAATTAGTTAACGTTGCAACTCATATCATATATACATAAGCAGAATATAAAAAAGAAAACCAATATGCCAATTAGTTAACGTTGCAACTCATATCACATATACATAAGCAGAATATAAAAAAGAAAACCAATATGCCTATTAGTTAACGTTGCAACTCATATCACATATACATAAGCAGAATATAAAAAAGAAAACCAATATGCCAATTAGTTAACGTTGCAACTCATATCACATATACATAAGCAGAATATAAAAAAGAAAACCAATATGCCAATTAGTTAACGTTGCAACTCATATCACATATACATAAGCAGAATATAAAAAAGAAAACCAATATGCCAATTAGTTAACGTTGCAACTCATATCACATATACATAAGCAGAATATAAAAAAGAAAACCAATATGCCAATTAGTTAACGTTTCAACTCATATCACATATACATAAGCAGAATATAAAAAAGAAAACCAATATGCCAATTAGTTAACGTTGCAACTCATATCACATATACATAAGCAGAATATAAAAAAGAAAACCAATATGCCAATTAGTTAACGTTGCAACTCATATCACATATACATAAGCAGAATATAAAAAAGAAAACCAATATGCCAATTAGTTAACGTTGCAACTCATATCACATATACATAAGCAGAATATAAAAAAGAAAACCAATATGCCAATTAGTTAACGTTGCAACTCATATCACATATACATAAGCAGAATATAAAAAAGAAAACCAATATGCCAATTAGTTAACGTTGCAACTCATATCACATATACATAAGCAGAATATAAAAAAGAAAACCAATATGCCAATTAGTTAACGTTGCAACTCATATCACATATACATAAGCAGAATATAAAAAAGAAAACCAATATGCCAATTAGTTAACGTTGCAACTCATATCACATATACATAAGCAGAATATAAAAAAGAAAACCAATATGCCAATTAGTTAACGTTGCAACTCATATCACATATACATAAGCAGAATATAAAAAAGAAAACCGATATGCCAATTAGTTAACGTTGCAACTCATATCACATATACATAAGCAGAATATAAAAAAGAAAACCAATATGCCAATTAGTTAACGTTGCAACTCATATCACATATACATAAGCAGAATATAAAAAAGAAAACCAATATGCCAATTAGTTAACGTTGCAACTCATATCACATATACATAAGCAGAATATAAAAAAGAAAACCAATATGCCAATTAGTTAACGTTGCAACTCATATCACATATACATAAGCAGAATATAAAAAAGAAAACCAATATGCCAATTAGTTAACGTTGCAACTCATATCACATATACATAAGCAGAATATAAAAAAGAAAACCAATATGCCAATTAGTTAACGTTGCAACTCATATCACATATACATAAGCAGAATATAAAAAAGAAAACCAATATGCCAATTAGTTAACGTTGCAACTCATATCACATATACATAAGCAGAATATAAAAAAGAAAACCAATATGCCAATTAGTTAACGTTGCAACTCATATCACATATACATAAGCAGAATATAAAAAAGAAAACCAATATGCCAATTAGTTAACGTTGCAACTCATATCACATATACATAAGCAGAATATAAAAAGAAAACCAATATGCCAATTAGTTAACGTTGCAACTCATATCACATATACATAAGCAGAATATAAAAAAGAAAACCAATATGCCAATTAGTTAACGTTGCAACTCATATCACATATACATAAGCAGAATATAAAAAAGAAAACCAATATGCCAATTAGTTAACGTTGCAACTCATACCACATATACATAAGCAGAATATAAAAAAGAAAACCAATATGCCAATTAGTTAACGTTGTAACTCATATCACATAAAACTAAGCAGAATATAAAAAAGAAAACCAATATGCCAATTAGTTAACGTTGCAACTCATATCACATATACATAAGCAGAATATAAAAAAGAAAACCAATATGCCAATTAGTTAACGTTGCAACTCATATCACATATACATAAGCAGAATATAAAAAAGAAAACCAATATGCCAATTAGTTAACGTAGCAACTCATACCACATATACATAAGCAGAATATAAAAAAGAAAACCAATATGCCAATTAGTTACGGTTGCAACTCATATCACATATACATAAGCAGAATATAAAAAAGAAAACCAATATGACAATAAGTCAACGTTGCAACTCATATCACATATACATAAGCAGAATATAAAAAAGAAAACCAATATGCCAATTAGTTAACGTTGCAACTCATATCACATATACATAAGCAGAATATAAAAAAGAAAACCAATATGCCAATTAGTTAACGTTGCAACTCATATCACATATACATAAGCAGAATATAAAAAAGAAAACCAATATGCCAATTAGTTAACGTTGCAACTCATATCACATATACATAAGCAGAATATAAAAAAGTAAACCAATATGCCAATTAGTTAACGTTGCAACTCATATCACATATACATAAGCAGAATATAAAAAAGAAAACCAATATGCCAATTAGTTAACGTTGCAACTCATATCACATATACATAAGCAGAATATAAAAAAGAAAACCAATATGCCAATTAGTTAACGTTGCAACTCATATCACATATACATAAGCAGAATATAAAAAAGAAAACCAATATGCCAATTAGTTAACGTTGCAACTCATATCACATATACATAAGCAGAATATAAAAAAAAAAACCAATATGCCAATTAGTTAACGTTGCAACTCATATCACATATACATAAGCAGAATATAAAAAAGAAAACCAATATGCCAATTAGTTAACGTTGCAACTCATATCACATATACATAAGCAGAATATAAAAAAGAAAACCAATATGCCAATTAGTTAACGTTGCAACTCATATCACATATACATAAGCAGAATATAAAAAAGAAAACCAATATGCCAATTAGTTAACGTTGCAACTCATATCACATATACATAAGCAGAATATAAAAAGAAAACCAATATGCCAATTAGTTAACGTTGCAACTCATATCACATATACATAAGCAGAATATGAAAAAGAAAACCAATATGCCAATTAGTTAACGTTGCAACTCATATCACATATACATAAGCAGAATATAAAAAAGAAAACCAATATGCCAATTAGTTAACGTTGCAACTCATATCACATATACATAAGCAGAATATAAAAGAGAAAACCAATATGACAATTAGTTAACGTTGCAACTCATATCACATATACATAAGCAGAATATAAAAAAGAAAACCAATATGACAATTAGTTAACGTTGCAACTCATATCACATATACATAAGCAGAATATAAAAAAGAAAACCAATATGCCAATTAGTTAACGTTGCAACTCATATCACATATACATAAGCAGAATATAAAAAAGAAAACCAATATGCCAATTAGTTAACGTTGCAACTCATATCACATATACATAAGCAGAATATAAAAAAGAAAACCAATATGACAATTAGTTAACGTTGCAACTCATATCACATATACATAAGCAGAATATAAAAAAGAAAACCAATATGACAATTAGTTAACGTTGCAACTCATATCACATATACATAAGCAGAATATAAAAAAGAAAACCAATATGCCAATTAGTTAAGGTTGCAACTCATATCACATATACATAAGCAGAATATAAAAAAGAAAACCAATATGACAATTAGTTAACGTTGCAACTCATATCACATATACATAAGCAGAATATAAAAAAGAAAACCAATATGCCAATTAGTTAACGTTGCAACTCATATCACATATACATAAGCAGAATATAAAAAAGAAAACCAATATGCCAATTAGTTAACGTTGCAACTCATATCACATATACATAAGCAGAATATAAAAAAGAAAACCAATATGCCAATTAGTTAACGTTGCAACTCATATCACATATACATAAGCAGAATATAAAAAAGAAAACCAATATGCCAATTAGTTAACGTTGCAACTCATATCACATATACATAAGCAGAATATAAAAAAGAAAACCAATATGCCAATTAGTTAACGTTGCAACTCATATCACATATACATAAGCAGAATATAAAAAAGAAAACCAATATGCCAATTAGTTAACGTTGCAACTCATATCACATATACATAAGCAGAATATAAAAAAGAAAACCAATATGCCAATTAGTTAACGTTGCAACTCATACCACATATACATAAGCAGAATATAAAAAAGAAAACCAATATGCCAATTAGTTAACGTTGTAACTCATATCACATAAAACTAAGCAGAATATAAAAAAGAAAACCAATATGCCAATTAGTTAACGTTGCAACTCATATCACATATACATAAGCAGAATATAAAAAAGAAAACCAATATGCCAATTAGTTAACGTTGCAACTCATATCACATATACATAAGCAGAATATAAAAAAGAAAACCAATATGCCAATTAGTTAACGTTGCAACTCATACCACATATACATAAGCAGAATATAAAAAAGAAAACCAATATGCCAATTAGTTACGGTTGCAACTCATATCACATAAACATAAACAGAATATAAAAAAGAAAACCAATATGACAATAAGTTAACGTTGCAACTCATATCACATATACATAAGCAGAATATAAAAAAGAAAACCAATATGCCAATTAGTTAACGTTGCAACTCATATCACATATACATAAGCAGAATATAAAAAAGAAAACCAATGTGCCAATTAGTTAACGTTGCAACTCATATCACATATACATAAGCAGAATATAAAAAAGGAAACCAATATGCCAATTAGTTAACGTTGCAACTCATATCACATATACATAAGCAGAATATAAAAAAGAAAACCAATATGCCAATTAGTTAACGTTGCAACTCATATCACATATACATAAGCAGAATATAAAAAAGAAAACCAATATGCCAATTAGTTAACGTTGCAACTCATATCACATATACATAAGCAGAATATAAAAAAGAAAACCAATATGCCAATTAGTTAACGTTGCAACTCATATCACATATACATAAGCAGAATATAAAAAAGAAAACCAATATGCCAATTTGTTAACGTTGCAACTCATATCACATATACATAAGCAGAATATAAAAAAGAAAACCAATATGCCAATTAGTTAACGTTGCAACTCATATCACATATACATAAGCAGAATATAAAAAAGAAAACCAATATGCCAATTAGTTAACGTTGCAACTCATATCACATATACATAAGCAGAATATAAAAAAGAAAACCAATATGCCAATTAGTTAACGCAGCAACTCATATCACATATACATAAGCAGAATATAAAAAAGAAAACCAATATGCCAATTAGTTAACGTTGCAACTCATATCACATATACATAAGCAGAATATAAAAAGAAAACCAATATGCCAATTAGTTAACGTTGCAACTCATATCACATATACATAAGCAGAATATGAAAAAGAAAACCAATATGCCAATTAGTTAACGTTGCAACTCATATCACATATACATAAGCAGAATATAAAAAAGAAAACCAATATGCCAATTAGTTAACGTTGCAACTCATATCACATATACATAAGCAGAATATAAAAAAGAAAACCAATATGACAATTAGTTAACGTTGCAACTCATATCACATATACATAAGCAGAATATAAAAAAGAAAACCAATATGACAATTAGTTAACGTTGCAACTCATATCACATATACATAAGCAGAATATAAAAAAGAAAACCAATTTGCCAATTAGTTAACGTTGCAACTCATATCACATATACATAAGCAGAATATAAAAAAGAAAACCAATTTGCCAATTAGTTAACGTTGCAACTCATATCACATATACATAAGCAGAATATAAAAAAGAAAACCAATATGCCAATTAGTTAACGTTGCAACTCATATCACATATACATAAGCAGAATATAAAAAAGAAAACCAATATGCCAATTAGTTAACGTTGCAACTCATATCACATATACATAAGCAGAATATAAAAAAGAAAACCAATATGCCAATTAGTTAACGTTGCAACTCATATCACATATACATAAGCAGAATATAAAAAAGAAAACCAATATGCCAATTAGTTAACGTTGCAACTCATATCACATATACATAAGCAGAATATAAAAAAGAAAACCAATATGCCAATTAGTTAACGTTGCAACTCATATCACATATACATAAGCAGAATATAAAAAAGAAAACCAATATGCCAATTAGTTAACGTTGCAACTCATATCACATATACATAAGCAGAATATAAAAAAGAAAACCAATATGCCAATTAGTTAACGTTGCAACTCATATCACATATACATAAGCAGAATATAAAAAAGAAAACCAATATGCCAATTAGTTAACGTTGCAACTCATATCATATATACATAAGCAGAATATAAAAAAGAAAACCAATATGCCAATTAGTTAACGTTGCAACTCATATCATATATACATAAGCAGAATATAAAAAAGAAAACCAATATGCCAATTAGTTAACGTTGCAACTCATATCATATACATAAGCAGAATATAAAAAAGAAAACCAATATGCCAATTAGTTAACGTTGCAACTCATATCACATATACATAAGCAGAATATAAAAAAGAAAACCAATATGCAAATGAGTTAACGTTGCAACTCATATCACATATACATAAGCAGAATATAAAAAAGAAAACCAATATGCCAATTAGTTAACGTTGCAACTCATATCACATATCCATAAGCAGAATATAAAAAAGAAAACCAATATGCAAATGAGTTAACGTTGCAACTCATATCACATATACATAAGCAGAATATAAAAAAGAAAACCAATATGCCAATTAGTTAACGTTGCAACTCATATCACATACACATAAGCAGAATATAAAAAAGAAAACCAATATGCCAATTAGTTAACGTTGCAACTCATATCACATATACATAAGCAGAATATAAAAAAGAAAACCAATATGCCAATTAGTTAACGTTGCAACTCATATCACATACACATAAGCAGAATATAAAAAAGAAAACCAATATGCCAATTAGTTAACGTTGCAACTCATATCACATATACATAAGCAGAATATAAAAAAGAAAACCAATATGCCAATTAGTTAACGTTGCAACTCATATCACATATACATAAACAGAATATAAAAAAGAAAACCAATATGCCAATTAGTTAACGTTGCAACTCATATCACATATACATAAGCAGAATATAAAAAAGAAAACCAATCTGCCAATTAGTTAACGTTGCAACTCATATCACATATACATAAGCAGAATATAAAAAAGAAAACCAATATGCCAATTAGTTAACGTTCCAACTCATATCACATATACATAAACAGAATATAAAAAAGAAAACCAATATGCCAATTAGTTAACGTTGCAACTCATATCACATATACATAAGCAGAATATAAAAAAGAAAACCAATATGCCAATTAGTTAACGTTGCAACTCATATCACATATACATAAGCAGAATATAAAAAAGAAAACCAATATGCCAATTAGTTAACGTTGCAACTCATATCACATATACATAAGCAGAATATAAAAAAGAAAACCAATATGCCAATTAGTTAACGTTGCAACTCATATCACATCTACATAAGCAGAATATAAAAAAGAAAACCAATATGCCAATTAGTTAACGTTGCAACTCATATCACATATACATAAGCAGAATATAAAAAAGAAAACCAATCTGCCAATTAGTTAACGTTGCAACTCATATCACATATACATAAGCAGAATATAAAAAAGAAAACCAATATGCCAATTAGTTATCGTTGCAACTCATACCACATATACATAAGCAGAATATAAAAAAGAAAACCAATATGCCAATTAGTTAACGTTGCAACTCATATCACATATACATAAGCAGAATATAAAAAAGAAAACCAATATGCCAATTAGTTAACGTTGCAACTCATATCACATATACATAAGCAGAATATAAAAAAGAAAACCAATATGCCAATTAGTTAACGTTGCAACTCATATCACATATACATAAGCAGAATATAAAAAAGAAAACCAATATGCCAATTAGTTAACGTTGCAACTCATATCACATATACATAAGCAGAATATAAAAAAGAAAACCAATATGCCAATTAGTGAACGTTGCAACTCATATCACATATACATAAGCAGAATATAAAAAAGAACGGTGCGTTTACACAAGTAAAGTTTAATTAACTTGAAATAAGCCGTTTTGAATTGTCCGTTCGCGCGAAAAATGGGCCCAACTTTCGCATTTATTCATTCAGAATATAAGACTAGCAAGAAAACCCGGCGTTGCCCGGAATTGAATAACAACCGCTTTGTCTTTCTACACCCTGTTCATGACACCATTTTTTAATTTTTTTTTACACTTTGTAATATTCAGTTTTGGAGGTAAGATTTACGGATGTACTCATTATTAATTATATGAAGGGACGGTGTATGTATAGTAACATTTATTGCAATAATTTTCAGTAAATTTATAGTTGTAACCCCCTCGAGGCATTCCCGGCGTTTCCCGAAGAGCTCTTGCGTACGCCTACTTTAAGCCGAAAACTTTATATTACCATTTATGTACTTATATTTTTTATTTCTATAATTTTCAATGTTATAAATAAAATAAGATAAAGTAATATATCATATTTCCTTTTTTTGGACGTTCGGCGCGAACGCAGACCCCACGATATTATCCTAGTCTATTTGATGATAAGAAAGAGTTATGTAGTTTTAGAATATATATGGTTATGAGGGTCTATTTCCGACCCCTAAAACGAATTTATGAACAAAATAACAAACAAACAGACAGACAATATGTACAACTCTATATAAAGAGATATAAATAGAAGTGGGCATGACCCGTTGGGTCACAAGCACTACAATTATTTATTCGTTTTTGATTTCATTTGAAACTTCGTAAACTATTTAGACATTCTTCTGGCATAACTAAAAATAATACGTCTCTTTGCTCGCACATGATGATCATGATCATGACGATGATGATGATCATCATCATAGTCGTAGTCGTTGTTGTTGTTGTTGTTATTATTATTATTATTATTATTTTGATGATTATTATTATTAGTAGTAGTAGTAGTATTATTATTATTATTATTATTATTATTATTATTATTATTATTTACAACTCTTATATAGAAGTAAAAGTCACTTATTATTATTTCGTATAATTTGCAAACAGGTTTGTTTGGTGCACAAACACGTAGGTATATTAGATAACGACACTGAGAAAAGAGAGTCACTATTTCGCTAAATGCTTACAGCGAAATTTAGAAATATCAGAGAGCGCTTGAATCTACATAGATTGAGAGCTGACGAGAGAAATACATTTATAGCGAAGGGAGAGGTGAATGACTCGTTCAGCTTTTTATAAATTACGGTTAATTAGAACAATTGAAATTAGATTGTATTTCAAAGATAACTGAATCCCAGAAATAAAGTTTATTTTAGCATCTACTTGTGTTGTATCTATTTATATAAAGTTATGTATGTGTATATGTTTATATATTTCTATGTATAGGATTCACTCCTAAAGTAATTAACCGGTCGTTATGTTAGGCGTAATGATGGGTAACATGGGATATATAAGTTTAATTTAGTTTCATGTAAAGGGGGAAAGAGGGGATGGAAGCACTTCGTGAAAATTCAGATACCTCCGATTTTTTTGGAAATTCCAACGATAGGTATTAGACATCAATAATAAATATTCCTCGAATTTCAGTTTCTTTGGAATATTTTAAAGAAGTTTAAGGACAGAATATTACTACAAGCTAGTATTTGAAAATTAAAATATTTCAGATTTGCATTAAATTTGATCCATAGTCATTAGACACGTATTAAGCAAGATTTCCTGAATTTCAATTTATTCTTAAGAACCCTTAAGCTCATGCCTTAAATGTTAGACATTTTCTAGAATCAAAATGATGTTATGGATTTCGAGCAAAATTGGAATAAGGATTGTAGACATTAGTCGCAGTATATCTTGATTTTAATTTTCGTGAGGGAACAAAAAGTGGTGCAAAACTGTTGGGAATTTATTTTACACGTTGTGGGACGGGTATTCTTTTAATTAAACTATATATTAAAAAGGCCTTAGAGAAACAAACGTTGAGTAACTTACATTTAATATAATAGATAGATGCTTTTAGAGAGGACTAGGCATTTTTCCGAAGAAGAATATGTGTATAATATTAAATGATCTTGTGCCTGACAAGGTGGGCTAAGACACAACTTTCCATGAAGCCGTACGAAATGATGCAAGAGTTTCCCGCTAATAACATCTTGTCAATAAATCTTCTTTCTTTAGATTTCGTTATCGGAATTTCGCGAGGAAATCAAACAGAATTAAAAATGGCGGACAAATTCGAATCGGGTTGATCTGATTTGATTAACAAGAGGAAGATCAAATAGAATTACTCATCTTAAATTCCCCTTTGGTGACGTCTTTATCGGCCGTCCCTTGTTTTTGTGCAGTGCGATTTTTTTTATCTTTTTCTAGATGCGACCACAGAGTTCTATAAGAGGACGTGTCCGTCGGCCCATTTTCACGCTTTAATTTTTAAACCGCAATTTAGTCAATAAACGTGCAAATTGAACGGATGCATCTTATTTTATTACAACGATATGTAGTTTGCTTAAAGCATTGTGTGTAATTTGTATATAGAGGGGGTCATAGAAGGCTATCACAATGCAAGAAGTGGACACATGTCGGTATTGAGAAGAAAAACAAAAGAAAGAAAAAATGGTGACATATCAATATATATATGTGTGTGTGTGTATGTATCGCTCACCTATTCACAAGACTCAAGATCAGACCACACGCATACGGGCACACACGCACGCAGACACCACTTCATTTTTGGAGACGACAAAAAGCAATAAAAGTATCAAATTTCAAAAGAAATTTTCCGCACCCTACAAGGCTGGGATGACCGATGCATCATGGATGGGTAACACGCACTTGACCAAGAGAAGCAGGAAAAATGACAAATAAAAAATAAAAATAAAAATCAAAGATACCCACACACCCGCAAACCCACGCATGCTCAAAAACAATAACAAATTCCTCAAATGAAACAACATTTGCTCGAATCGAAAGACATTTCTTCAAATGGATTTTCATATCTGATGAAAGCGGGCCACCGCTTGAAACGCGTTATATATAAAATCATAAAATGGTAAAATAATAAATAAATGTTGAAAAAAACAACAAAATAATAAATAAATGTTGAAAAAAAACATTCTACAAATGTTGGTAGCCTTACTCCTTTACATATATATATATATACAGGGTGATTCATAAGTAACTTAGCGATTTAAAATGATTACCATATGAAGCACAAACATACTATGAACTTTTGATAATTGTTATCTTACTCTCTAATTACTGCTATTTGTTATTTTAAATTGGTTCGTTTATATATTTGTTTCTATATATATTTATTTTTATTCATTTAAATTTGTGTAAATCATCATATGTGCTTTTTTTTTCAGGCAGTATGTCATTTACAATTGAAGAGCAAATTTTTATTGTTATTCATATGGCCAAATTTGATAAATCTCTCACACTTGTTGAAAGGTAATGGAAACGTGATGTGAACAGAAAGCCTCCTTCGCACAACACCATAATCAATCAAATATGCTACAAAGAGTCGTAAATTCCTTTCAAAAAGAATGGAATTATGCATGCAGAGCGATGGTGGGAATTTTGAAAATTTGCTGTAATTTAAAACTCCCATGAATTAATTTGTTGAATAAACTTTCTGTTTTGTATTACCGTATTTTTTTACTTTAGTATTTCAAAAATAAATAGCTAAGTGACTTATGAATCACCCTGTATATATATATATATATATATATATATATATATATAAAATATGAAAATATTTGTTGTTGTTTATTATCTACGGGCGTATACGTTTCATCTTTTTTCAATCAAGACTCTTCAGCGTAGAAGTTTGACTATTCACTACTGGTCACACGATTCGAAACCCTGGATTATAAGTATTTTTCAACTCCAACCCAACGTCTTAAACGTCACGACCAATATCTGAACGGCTGATAAACAGTGGTAGATTAAATACATTTATAAGCGGCGATGACATCGCAGGCATTCTACTTATATTAAGGAATGATGCATTATAAAGCAAATGACGTCACGCTGTATTTGCACTACGACTAAAGTGCTCTACTAATAATTAAGGAGCGACAAAATATGAAAATATTTGTTGTTGCTTATTATCTACGGACGTATACGTTTCATCTTTTTTCAATCAAGACTCTTCAGCGTAGAAGTTTGACTATTCACTACTGGTCACACGATTTGAAACCCTGGATTATAAGTATTTTTCAACTCCAACCCAACGTCTTAAAAGTTTTGTTATGCAAGTCGTTCCAGACAAGGCATGAAGTCAATCGATGAAAAAAGCTAACCCAAATAAAAAGGAAGATGAAGCTATAATCACTATGCCTTAAAGAAACCCAACAACCAGCGTCCAATCCTCTGGATTCCAAAGAGGCTTACCAAAAAGTAATCCCTTCAAGAGCCTAATAGGGAAGGAGGAGGTTAGTTCGAATGTTTTGTTTTTTAAAATTTTCTCTTAATCATGCAATGTAAATGTTGCATGTAATAGTTTGTTTGTTTATTTGTCTGTTTGTTTCTTGATCGTTAACCCGTTTTGTTTCAAGTATGATAAATTCAAACAAAATACCTATTTAATATAATATTAAACGAAAATGTGTCAAACTGCAACTTGTTTCCCGTCTGCAACGAGCCTGTTTGTAAGTGTGAGTAGGTATTAGTATGATGTTGCATCAGCACACTCACTAAATAGGTAATCAGTATCTTCGATGATAACATTTGTTATGTATTTTTGACACTTCAATAATTACGTATGTAAATTTCATTTTATGAACAAAGAAAGGGATGCTTAATATTTATACTTACTGATAATAATAATAAAAAACTAAAGAATAATCGCGCATGTAAATTTAATTTCATGAGCAAAGAAGTGGAGGCTTAATATTAATAATAATTTTAAAATAAAACCGAACGGTGGAAAAGTAAACTGGAAAAGTCAACTGGTAATTCAGGAATGTGATAATCATTTTACCCCTTAAATGAAACTTTGAGTAAAATGTTGTCTTGTCAAAACTGACCGAGGACAAAATTGACTAAGTGTAGTATCAGAACAGATACTGCAATTTGTTCCTAACCAAAAGGCCAAGGAACTTTTTACTCAAAAATGGTTCACATTGTATCCAGATGTGCTTACCATCGAACAGTCATGAAACAAAGACTGTTCGACATTCATGACTGGAACTTGGTGGACAAGTCAGACGGAAGTTTATTTGTACCGAATATGGGTGTCATAAAGAAAGGCTTGTGGATTTTATTAACGATTCCATGATTGCAATTTTTATTAGTAGATTTCGCCGTCCCAGCTTGTCCCAGGGATCTGGAACATTAAAACTCTTATAATAACAATAGTTATAGAAGTACTAAAAACAGTTTCAAACACCTTAACAAAGAATAGATGGGCTGAGGGGTAACTGTTAGTTATGGGTTTATTCGAATGGGCGTGGTATTACCAGCCTATTAATCGGGTCGAGCCTCTCACCACCGTCCAGTCCAAGGGGTCTAAGTGAAATGTTGCAGCTAATTGACCTTTAGTTACGTCCGACACGGAGGTTATGTTTACGGTCGATTTTGTAACTACGTTTGTTTGTTTGCGATTGTGTTTGTTTGTTTGTTTGTTTGCGTATAGCCTAGCATCCACGTCGCTTGACTAATTGTCATCAAGCCTGGTGAAAATATAAGTCATGTCCTAAAATAGAGAAGGGCCATCACGGCCCAAATCCTAATGGATAATTGTGCGCATATTGGTTGGGCATTTTCATGACTGAACGCACAGATTAAAACGCACATTTATTCATTTCGTATGAATTAAATGATTCTATTGTTGGCATTGGTTTCCCCGATATCTTTCTAGTCAGAATTATGTCTAGAAAGACATCGGGTACTTACAGGAGGGGCCACGTGAGGATTGCCAGCATCCTAAGTGTAAGTGTTTCTGTGGAACGAACTCGATTCGAACTTGGAACCCTCATGTTGTCAGTCCGTGTCGTTAACCACTCACCACCGTCATTTCTCAGACGCATATTAAAAATATTGGTTCTTCTTTTTCTACCTTTCTAGTTTTTTTTCGTTTTAATCTAATCAAATATTAACCCGTTCATCACGTTAATAGGATATCTTGCGTTGAACAGTGGCTTATTTGGATTTCCACGTGTGGGCCAGGACAGTAAAGCAATAATCTTCCTTCAAAAATAGATTCCTCTTAGGCTATTAGTAGCGTGTAATACAATACATATAGCGTTATGATTCTTCTACTGTCAATGGCGAGTTTTTTTGGCGCATGGTATAATAAGCTGATACCGCTAGTCATATTTTGATGTAACCTGGCGTTTGAGTTTCGAATAACGACGAGGATATACTTGCTACATGTCAAGCCATCGTGATATAACGAAACAGCTATCTATGGAAAGACTATATACATAAAATAGCCTTATTCAATACTAGATTTGCTCTTATATTCGCGCCTTCTCCCCCGATTTTTTCCAATGATCACCTTCCCATCATATTGGTAAACTTAATAAATCCCATCTCAAGACCAAAACTTAAAACCAGTAAATTATATCACAAAAATAAAAAAAATTATTTCCGGTCGTTAAGTGAAAAGACCTCCTTTTTCATGATACTAATACAGTAGGCTTAAAAACTGGTTATTTTCTAAACTCTAAAACAGGCTTAATCACTCACATCATTAATTATTAATGTCATAATAAATTGATACTTCATTATAAGTTTATAATTTAAATTTTAATATTATACCTCCAAAATTAAATTTAATAATGAATTTGTAGAGTTGTCTCTCTTAACCGTGTTTTACCGTTAGCGATACATGACTCACGAGATTTTCAAATTACTTTTTAAATAATAAAACATTTTTTAATTTTTTAATTTTTTAATTTTTATATTTTAAATTTTAAATTTTTATTTAAAATTTTAATTTCTTTATTTTCAATTCTTTATTAATTAAATTTTAACCTCACATATCTTTCAGGCGAAACTAATTTAACCCTTCAAATAAAGCCCCAGATAAAAAAAAGCAGTAAGTAAAACTGACTCACGGATATATATTTTTTTTATATTTTTAAATTTTAAACCATTTTTTTTAAATTTTATCCTCTTTTTTTTACTTCATTAAGCTTTTTAAGCTCACATATGTTCTCTAACACAAAATTTAGACGATACTAATTTAGCACTTCAAAGCAAATAACGTATCTAAACGTGGCTTATAAAAGACCCTCCACCAAGTGACAACAAAGCTGAAGATAGCCGGGAGTTAACACCTTCTGTTATTGAAACCGATGGTACTGATGTTGTACTCAATTTTAGCACCATTCTGACAACGTTCGTAGAATCTCTAGTCAGTCTTTCTTGATATGCCGCCCTTCGCATAAATATAACTTAAATTCCCTTCTTGGATGTTGTAATGTCCCGTGCCCTAATAGTTACAGCGCTTGCTTACGGAGTCTATGTTAACTCTGTGGCGTGCCACCGTCCGAGATTATCATCCCTGCACTGATGAGAGCGAAATCTCGAAACGCTAGCGTATGTAGGTAAAAATAATTTAATATTATTTATTTAAAATTAATATTATAAGCCTCTTTAATAAGATTGAAATGATTGTCAGCAGAAAGATGAGGAAAACTATGGACGCATTGATGTTGATCAATGAAATGAATTGATGGGACGGTTTTTAAGTGGTTCTTAATCGATTTTCAACATTCTTAAATTCATGGGCACGAACGTAATTGAACAATTCCATATTTTTTTAGGGTGTTAAACTCTTAATCCCAAGGAATATTCAGATATGCAATTAATGTCTTAGAATTCAATAAAAGAATCTCTCACTAAAATTGTGACAGTTGAAAAAATATCAGGTTGATTTTTCTGAAAACAGAGTTTTATCAAGTTCGAAATCTAGTGGTGGTGATCTCTCCCCTTCTCCGCAACCCCATTCACACAGAAGAAAGATTGCTAATGTCTCTTTACTGAGCTCCAGTCTTTGCTTCCTAATTGTACAAAATTCACAGAAAAAATAGTTTTCTTCCACAATGAAAATATACTTCCCCCCACCGCCATGTGCATAGCATCCGGTGAAATTCTCATGGACAGAGCTTATTTGCAAGCGTTTCCCGATTCTGGAACACATTTCCGCAGGACTTCTTCCCTGATGATTATAACTTGGTCATCTTCAGATCAGATATCAACAAATTCTTGTCATGTTCTGTCCCGTATGTTATCAAACACCGTTAATACCATTGATCGATGTTTGTACTCCCATAATGTTCCCAATCTTTCGGCTGACAATAATTTCCTTCTCATGAATCGTTATCTTCGAGTCGCTCTTGGCCTTGATAAATGATGACGCAATAGTAAAAACACATTTGCGTTAAAAATGTCCTGGGTCAAACACTCCGGAGGTCAAAACCTCCATCTAACAACAAGCACTATCTCTTACATCTCGGGTTAATTTATTTTCTTATTCAAAAAAGGGCAGTTTTTATGTATGATATGATTATTAGGTGTATCTGTCTAATTACGTGATGGTTTAGTTGTCTTCGTTCGATTCCTCATCGATCCACTAAAAAATAATCAAACAATTACAAGCGGGCGATACTGGGAAAGGTTGCCGCATCAATGCTAGACTTTGCTCAACAGCCGCCCTGTCAGCAGAGCTACAAATTAACCGACTGAAACTCCATATAAAGGGATACCCCCTGCACAATAAGGGGCCACCTGTATGGCGTGCGTAGCAACCTGTGATTCTTTAAGACGGGATATAAATACACTTTTGTAAATATACCACGGTGTTGTTGTAATTATTATTGACCCTTCAAGGTTACAACAATTACTCTACCTACAAACACAGATAATGAACATATCTACAACACCTTATACGGTTTCAAGACTGTACAAACCACAACAGAAATCTCATCATAAAAGCATCAACGCCACGGCTATTTCACAAGCTTACATATACGTCATACCGTGCAGTACATGCGGCAACTATTATATCAGGGAAACGCAGTGCTTACTTGACAAGATCATATATTAACACAAAAGAGACAGTAAACTTGACACGCCCTGGAGGCGGGGCCACGAATTCACCGACTGTAACCCCATGCAGGGGGGGGGGGGGTAATCCCTACACCCGGAAATGTGGCCACTTGTAGACCGTGAGTGGCGACCCGTCGCGCCTTAGGACTGGATCCTGGTGACTGAGCTATTCTCCTACTTCAGGTCATTACTTCGGCTAAACGGAAATTTGGAGAGGTCCGATCTGATCAATCGACTGGTCACGTCATGTGATAGTATCTATAAGTTAATCCCAACCGTATTATTAAATCTGATTCTTCAAAAAGTCAAAACTTTTATTTCTCCATGTTATTTTCTTACAAATAGATACTAGAAGTCGGTGGCTGAGGGTCAATCATGTTGAGAACAAAGATTAGCAATGCCAATGTGTAATTTTTTTAAAAGAGTAACGTTTTCAAAGAGTAATGTTTTCAAAGAGTAACGTTTTCAAAGAGTAGTGTCACTGATAGGTTGCTTCCTTGGAGTGCTTCGTTTTTCTGTTTTTGAGTAATGATGAAATGTTCTTTTAAGAGTAATGTTTACTAAGAGCATTTTTCTGAGAGTAGTGCAATGCATCCTAAGAGCAATGTATTCTCAATGTATTCTAGGAATATAAATGATTATTGTACCTATCAAATTATATTTTACAACTGTATTAAAAAGTAAATAACCTTTGTCGAACACAAACCAATATATTAATGTGAAATGGTGTGGTCTAGAGAAGGATGCGGCTTTTATCCACTTATTACTTTAATAAGTAACAAAAACAAATTATGTTTCGTTTTTTTAGATGAGGATTGATAATAAGTATTATCTGGATGATTCGGACTACTGTTCTCATCTTGGATGTTATTTTTACAACATTTCGGCCGATATAACCTCCAACCATCTTCAGGTGCGTCTTGTCAAACTCGGGAATCTGTACGGAATTTGGAATGGAACCTTTTATGTAATCAACGGGTGTAGTTTGCTCTTGTTCCGTTAACCATGACCGGATAGTAATCTTAAGTAATTCGCGAATGTATCCTTAGTATCGCCCGCACTAAGGATTGAACCTTCAACCTCCAGTAGACTGTAACTTAGAACTGATTATTATTTAGCACTTATATCCGTTATTCCACGGATCCTTCTGAGAATAACATACAAGATGAGAACAGTAGTCCGAATAATCCAAATAATACAAAAACAGATTAATTGCAAATAATGTAACACCCTACTTTGTTTATTGAATCCGTTCGGTATTTCTTGGACTCTACAATACGCCTACACCATAATTATCAATCTAACGACTGTTGAGTTTCCAAATGTCATTAGCTTAAAACTGCGATTTGATTAAGAACAAGGGAATCAATTAAAATTAATTAACTTAAATCATTTCAGTCAGCATCATTATTAATCGCCTTTGTGTTTGTTGGCTTTAATTTTATTTTTTTTAATCTTAGGTTCTGTATATTTTTTCTTCCTTTGAAATTAAATAACTTCTTGCATCGCCTTAACAAGCGGATCTCTTTCCTGTTGCTTGTTTTGTTCCATATTTATCACGTGATCGAATTTATTGGCGCCATTGTACATTCTCACGATTTCGATCGCCATTTTGAATGTTGCATTCTTCGTTGTCCCAGACCTTCTTTACTGATTTATGACCACGAACGACGTTGAATATTTATAATATTATGGTATTCTATTCTTTTAGACTGACCATCCCCTTTTTTATTGCAACTAATGAGAAAGGCAACTTCACCATGTCACTGGTCTGCTTGTGCTGTCTTTCGTCAAATATTTGACCATATATGATCTTGATGGATCATTCATGGTCCTCATCTCTAATGTATAATTTAATAACTGACAATTTAATTTATTTGCTTACGTTTTTGAAGGGAATGATATTTTAAATGTGTGGTTAAATATTTTTATAGATATACAGGGTGGGCAAAAATAAGAGTCCTATTTTTGAAAATTCATAACTTTTTTATTTATTGATTTAAAAAATTTATTTTTTTTAGAATAAGTAAAGGACCCCTTCCGAAGCAAGCATGAGCCGTATTAGCCCTAAGGAACGTACCCTCATTTAGAAAACATTATTTTTGCTTAAAAAACTCAAAACAGTGTAAAAAACAATACTTTAGTTTTTGTAAGTTTTAAGAAGTGTTTTTCGGCTAAAATTTGTTTTGTTTATTTCAAAAAATCTCGGAAGGGTCAGTCTACACACACATAAAGTTTGGTGAGTTTAACTTTTATTTTGTGGAAGTTATTCAAATTCAAGTTATTCAAATTAAAATATAGGACCCTTATTTTGGCCCACCCTATATAACAGCTCCTCCTATGACCGAATGTTATATAAAATAGAAGATATCAACATTTTAAATTTTAGTGGAATTCAATAATTTAGTACATCATCATCAATAAGAATAACAATAATTATCAATAATAACAATAATAATAAACAAGAACTCGTCTTCTACCACAACTGCAAAAAAGTTCCTATTCTTCCTCCGTGTGCCTAACATAACATAATTTTTTTATGCACAAAATTTCTTATCTTTTGAACTATTACAACGGGATTGCTTCCTAACAAAACAAAACATGGTCGTCTTCAAATACAATGGCAACAAATATTTGTCATAAACTGTCTTCATATGTTCTCAAATGTTGTTCACACCATTCATCATTTTCAATCCTCTCATTATATTCTTTATCATTCAACTAACAATTTATCCATCTCGTTAACCTTAATTCTCGGGTGGCTTTTGATCTTGATATGTTATGACTCATTAGTACGAAATATTTATTCTCAACGATGTATGAACTATTTAAAATCATTGGTGTTATATACTTCGTTTTTCTTATTGGCTAAGCAAAAATAGATAATTCAAATTGTCATGTGTTTTGGTAGTGTAGCACGAGTGATGTGACGATCCGTTTCTGTACAAAAAATGTTTTGAGTTACTGGAAGAGCAAGTATGATTTTGTAAACTCATGGTGAAACAAGCACACTACTAATGACAAATATATATTATATAAGTGTCCAGGAGTGCAATTATTTAAAATGATTAATAAAACCAAATGAATTAGGCAGTATGAAACAATCAAATATGTCAAATGTTTCCATATATATACATATATATATATATATACATATATATATTGGCCGCGAGGTTTAAGACGTTGGATTGAAGTTGAAAAATACTTATAATCCAGGGTTTCGAACCGAGTGACCGGTAGTGAATAGTCATACTTCTACGCTGAAGAGCCTTGATTGAAAAGAGACGAAACGTATACGTCCGTAGATAATAAACAACAACAAATATTTGTCATATTTGTCGCTCCTTAATAATTAGTAGAGCACTTTAGTGGTAGTGCAAATACAGCGTGACGTCATTTGCTTTATAATGCATCATTCCTTAATATAAGTAGAATGCCTGTGTCGCTCATCGCCGCTCATAAATGTATTTAAACTACCACAGTTTATCAGCTGTTCGGATATTGGCCGCGAGGTTTAAGACGTTAGATTGAAGTTGAAAAATACTTATAATCCAGGGTTTCGAACCGAGTGACCGGTAGTGAATAGTCATACTTCTACGCTGAAGAGTCTTGATTGAAAAGAGACGAAACGTATACGTCCGTAGATAATAAACAACAACAAATATTTTTCATATATACATATATATATATATATATATATATATATATATATATATATATATATATATATATTACATAGATTTATGTACACACCTTTACGTAATTAATTTATGTCCAAGAAATTAACAAACAATAAAAGTGTGTACGATCGTTTCAGAGACCATGTATTTTATCATCGCTATCTTATATCATCGTCAGCAGAGGGTATAGACACAAAATTAAAAGCATAAAACATAGACAGCATCAATAGAATAACATACCAACCCCTCATTTAGACAGCAAGTTAGAAATAGCGATAGGAGAGGTGTATGTATTCCTCAAATTATAGGAGACTAGGTTGGAACATTGTTTAGGAATATATATACGAGTTCTAAGTTAATGTAAACATATGTCATATTGCCTGTAGAGAGCATTGCCCCTTAAGAAACAACAAACATTTATCAAATCATACGAAATATAAAGGTTACAAAAAGGAAAAATCATCTACATATATGATCTAACAATGAGCAAAGGTCTATAATAACTCTGAAGTTTATGATCAGCGGAAAAGCAATTGGTCCAAAATAGTTGAAGTAAGCTGTCTAGTAAAACCATTCCACCCTCATCCGAAGTTGTAGAAAGGAAATCGAAAGATTAATTAAAGGATATAGTGTATGGTAAAATCACACATAATAATAATATTTAATGTTGTGTCACTAAGTTGAAAATTTTCAATTAAGAGTTAAAGTTATAATTCTAATGAGCTATTGGAAATTATGTTAAGGCGTTCAATATAGATTTTATATTCATGAGGCCCTTGGTTTAGGCATGACCACTGATATAGCCTCTAAATAAAACATTGATCGATAACAATAGTGATAAATTAATTAGCAATATAGACAAGACAGTCAGTAAGACAGTATATATATATTAGTCATGCTGGCATCCAGTTTAACTAAAACAGAAAGAATTTAACAATAAGGGGACAATTATTTTGTCGTAGTAAGTAAACTTATCCCAGAATACACCCTCCCCCAGATCCAGAAAAACATAGACCCGCTGACGCAAATATCAAAGTATACCCCCAGAGTTGATAGTCATAGGCCTAATTAAATGTTGATAGGTATTAAGACAATCGAAAAGATTTTTCAAATTTTAAAACATTTTTGAAAATATTTGAATAATTTTTTTTTTTAATAAAATAAAACACCGAAATAAAGCCCTCAATATTATGTTGATAGGTATTAAGACAATCGAAAAGATTTTTCAAATTTTAAAACATTTTTGAAAATATTTGAATAATTATTATTTTTTTAAATAAAATAAAACACCGAAATAAAGCGGTCAATATTATGTTGATAGGTATTAAGACAATCGAAAAGATTTTTCAAATTTTAAAACATTTTTGAAAATATTTGAATAATTATTTGTTTTAAATAAAATAAAACACCGAAATAAAGCCCTCGATATTATAGTCTAGCACTATAAATTTGAAAGAGGTTTTGAAGATCTATATACAAAAAGAGCAAATGAAATGTTAATACTTGAGCAGTGAATCACTAAAATGAAAATAAGTTCAAAGATAAACACAGCTAAAATATTGATACATATTATTATATACATAATATTGCTATACACAAATCCATACATACCTACACATATAGAGGCTTAAATATCCAGCTATGCATATACAGATCCTTCTATACATATATATATATATATATATATATATATATATATATATATATATATATATATATATATATATATATATATAACAAATATGTGTAATTGTTTATTATCTATGTACGTATACGTTTCGTCCTTAAACCGGGACTCATCAGCATAGAGATATGACTATTCACCGGTCATGTGATTCGAAACCAAGTATTTCTCTACTCAAATCCGACGTCTTTAACCGCTCGGCCAATTTTAAATAGCTAATAAACGATGATAATTTTAACACTTCATCGGCGGGCTTAACGTCTAAGCATTCTACTTCTTTTTAAGGGAAGGATGCATTATAAAGCAAGTGACGTCATGCTGTGGTAATACTACAATTACAGTGCTCTACTTTTTCGAAGAGCGACAAATAATAAATATTTGTCATTGTTTATTATCTATCTCCGTATACGTTTCGTCCTTAAACCGGGACTATATATATATATATATATATATATATATATATATATATATATATATATTAAAGAAAGAAAGATGAAGATAAAGAATTGTACAAAATTACATAAAGTTACATAAATTAATACAAATTTTATTACATCGAAAGTTCAGATTATTCACTTTGACCTCGGTTGAATCCGGTTCTATTCTCCTTAGTCGGCAAAACTCCCTACCCAAAGCAGAATATTCAAGATGATATATAAAACTTTTGAAACATTTCTCTGCCAGGGAAGCCAGCAATTAAAGGCAGACATGAACTTTTTCCGCATAACGCCTTTAAACAGACAATCTTAACCTCGGATTTGCCGAATTGGATATTTAAAATACCAATACAGGATTTTTACTTGTAACTCCACGGAAATATACTATAACGGAGTACGAATCCATACGGACCAAGTGAGATATTTTGAACCCTCCACCTTTTATTTGTTAAAAAACTTTCTTCAACTCTACAAACTGTTACTTTTACTATTAACTATCTACACCTTAACGTCCTTTTCGTCTTCAAAATCACCTCCCAATACTGCTAATTTTTACTTCCCGGCTTTATTTTCTAATTTCTTTATCCCCCAACTCTTTTTGGTTTTTATTCTTCAATTTTTTCAAAGTGAAATGGAACTAGGTAATATTTAATTGATATAAATACCATATTACCAGATTTATCCTCTGACGAGAAGAGTTTTATCTTTGAAAAACCATGGTTTAAGGATTAATGTAACTCCTTGCATCTGAACTTTCGATGTAATAAAATTTGTATTAATTTATGTAACTTTATGTAATTTTGTACAATTTTTTATCTTCATCTTTCTTTCTTTAATATTGATTGCTCTACTCAACGTATTGAGCTTTATTTTATCGAGATAGATCACTACGATATTTCGCTTATCGTTAATTCTATTATCATTATATATATATATATATATATATATATATATATATATGTATATATATATATACAGTTATAAGCATAAATACACATAAATATATCTACATATTATACAACAAAAAAAACATGTATCTATAAGGTAACAGACTATTAAAACAACAAAAGATAGTATATATAAATAAATATACATATATACACACTTATATATATATATATATATATATATATATATATATATATATATATATATATATATATATATATAGTTGTATGTATGTGTGTCCAGCACAAACTTGAAAAATACGCAACAAATTTCCATAAAGTTCATATTTACTTACTCGGCGTAACTCTGGTAAATAATAAGTAAAATCTATTTAAAAAAACTATTAATTTCCGGGGGTTTAAAAGGGCAATTATATTATTCAATGTTTCTTTTCATTTAGGTTCACGTCATTTCAGTAAAAGTACAATTTTATGTTGTTGTTTCCATTAAATATGCATCAATTTCGAGTTTAAATTTAGTCGTATACATATTACGAAACAAATAATCAAAACTAGAAATATTGCCTAATTATACTGTAATGAACAATTACAAATAACTTTCTCTGTTTTGAATTATCTCCCTTTGGAGAACTCTCCTGCTTTTACTAAACAATATAAATAGAATCACCAATATTGTACCGACATTGTATGCCGAATAAAGTCTGTTCTCGTTTGTCATTACAGATACGACATTTTTTTAACTCAGCCACAAAAAAACAAAAAACAAAAATATATTCTTCTAAACATACTCATCCGTTTTTAATTTCGGTTAAAATAATGTAGACGTACACTCTAGGTTTATTAACATTTTAAAAATCACGTACACGTTTATTTTGTCTTGTGGATTCAACAGAACTTGAATATACATATGACTTCTTACCTTGGTTCAATTTTCACAATAATTTTTGCTTTTCGAAAAAGAAAACAATGTACGATTACTTCATAAAAAGTACTTCCCTTAATCATCGAATTTCATCTGCTTTAGAGTATTGCAAAGTTAATGTTTCTAATTAACTAAAATTAGTTTGTTCTCAGATTTAAATTCCTGATAATTAGCTTCTGTTTAAATCTTACTACTACAATAAAAGTATCTAAAACTTATCAGTATCTAAAACTTATCAGTATCTAAAACTTATCAGTATCTAAAACTTATCAGTATCAAAAAAACACTTTTTTCGAATAAGTGCTTAACTTGTTAAGATAACGACGTATTAAGGTGGGGGTCGTTGTTTGAACATTTAACAACATCTTACAAATGTCGTTAGATCTTCGTCGGTTTATTAGTCAAAAACGTCTACCCTTAAACTTTATTTAACTTAGAAAAAATACTAACGTTTGACGACATTTTAGTGAAATTATTTTTTAATATTATTAAATAGGTTAAAATTAACGTAATATTTTAATCTATCCGTAAATGAAAATAACAAAAGAAGTTTTTCAAAAGTAATCCAGGTAAAAGGCTTTCAAAGGCAATCCAACTTTCCGCCAATGTCGTTAGATCTTCGTCGGTTTATTAGTCAAAAACGTCTACCCTTAAACTTTATTTAACTTAGAAAAAATCCTAACGTTTAACGACATTTTAGTAAAATTATTTTTTTATATTATTAAATAGGTTAAAATTAACGTAATATTTTAATCTATCCGTAAGTGAAAATAACAAAAAAAAATGTTTCAAAGGTAATCCAGGTAAAAGGTTTTCAAAAGCAATCCAACTTTCAGCCAATGTGCACATGAATAAAATAGAAATAAAAACACAATATGTGTTATACATTCACGTTATTTCAAATAAATAATTTGAGGAAAACAATCATTTTATAATCTGTAAAAACATATTTTTACTTTTGCATAATTTCAATTTAATTCGGTTTTCGATTCATCTTTTTCTTTTCTTATGCAATTGAACTTTTGATCAAATAACTTCGTAGGTTATTATTACAGTAGCAATAATGTGAGAATGCTATCATGACAACAAAATGGACTGGAAGGATGGTGTTATAACGATAGAACAGATACTTCATTACACCACAGGAAATGAGGAGGAAATCCCGGTCAAGACGCTTCAGGCTGTAAGCAATAAGCTTACTCAACCCCAAAGAGGGGAGGCAGGGCCTGGGGGTGCACCTACTAGGAATATCTAGGACTAATACCTCTGCGCGACAGATAAAAGGCCACTGAAATGGCCCAGTTCCTGCAGGACTGATTGTCTAGAAAGAATTCTCGACTGGTATTGACTAGTCCGAAAGCTCTCAGCCATTGATGTTACAGAAAGACAGACGGGCTGGTGTAGGCCAGGTATTTAATTGCTTAGCACCGCAGCAATATATGGCACAAGGCCAGAAGGTGGGGGAAGATCAAGCCAGCTACCTTAAAGGAGGAGACCTCTGGCCTAACGAAAATAGCCTGGGCAGTCCTGTCGGCATTCCCCGGTCAAGGCACCTCAGGCAGTAAGAAATCAACTTACTCCACCCCAAAAAAGAAGAGGTACATCCTTGGAGGGTGCACCTCCTAGTACTACCCAGGACCAATACCCCAGCTCGACAGATAAAAGGCCGCCGAAATGAGAGTGCTAGGTGTGACCCCCCCCCCCTAAAAAGCGTCGTCAGGTGTCAAATTGAACGTTTAGAGTGTTTAGGCTAAAGGTAGATGAGGTGACCAAGGATAATTGTTCTCGAGCTAAGGAACCGTAAAACGGTTACACTTATACCAATTTTTTGTGATTACATATAGATAGCGCTTCCTCTCTCGTGTTTAGTAATTAGCTGTTGTATTTACTGATGGCCAAAGCTTCAGTCTTACACAATTTTCAGAATCATTTCATAGGCTTATACGATTTAACCTTCTTGATTACCTACCAACTATTTCTTGGCCTTTTGGCTAAGATCAAAGTGTAGTATCTGTTCCGATGGATACTGCACGCCTGTCCTGTGCAGTTCTAGGAGGTCCACCCTCCCAGGCTTTGCCTCCCCTCTTTGGGGAGGAGTAAGTTTATTGCTTACTGTCTGAGGCGCCCCTACCGGGGAATGCCGACGGGGCTACCCAGGCAATTTTTAAATGGCCAGAGTGCTCACTTCTCGAGCGCTGGCTTTTCAAACCCCACTTTCTCGACCCGATCTTGGGTCACATCTTACTTGTGGGAGTAAGATAAAACTGGCCTTGTGCCTAACTCCTGGGGAGGAGTAAATAAAACCTACCAACTAAGGGTATAACGGTATTTGACTCTTTAAGTGACGAAATATGTGGGTGGGGCATTTAGTAGGGCATTAGGTTTAGCTAATTTTGACGGCATTTTAGCCTATAATTTTCTGAGCCTAGTTAGGGACTTTTGAATAGGACATTCTAATAGTAATCTTTTTGAGAAGCCTGCTATCGCTGTGCGGGGCTTGAAAGTTGCTTTCCAATATTTTGAAGATATATAAAAAATGAATATAAAAAATATAAAAATGTGTATATCTTTTCTCTATTTATTTCTTATCTGTTGATGTATAAGAATACAAAATGTCCTTTTAAAGTTTCGACCGTTCCTTCGGCCTTCCGCGGTATATATATATATATTATATATATATATATATATATATATATATATATATATATATATATATATATATATATATATATATATTACTATTTCATGTATCCACATGAAATTGTTTAAGGAGATATTATTTTCCCCGGGGGATGAAACGCGTGAACCTCTGGGTAGCTTAATTGCCATAAATATATTTTCATAGCTTACTATATATATATATACATATACATATATATATATATATATATATATATATATATATATATATATATATGTGTGTGTGTGTGTGTGTGTGTGTGTGTGTGTGTGTGTGTGTGTGTGGAGAGAGAGTGAATATGAAATTAAATTTTTAGACAAAATGTAAAATTAGTTTATGGAAAGGTGGATAAGGAAGTAACATGCTAGTAGAAATAAGGACACAATCATCATTAAAACTGGACAAAAGTTTTTCGAGGAATTTGGCTTCATTTAAGCAAACTCTAATGGCGACTCAGATAGTTTAGAACTGTCCTGGGAGCCAACAACAAAACTGTGGTTTGCATTAGAAGTTGCCAGGAAGCAATCAAGAGGAAGACCGATGATAAGATAGACAGACGTCGTGCACAAAGAGCTTTGTAAAACCGGCTTTCACCTTGAGCTAGACTGTGATCGCGCCAAGTGGAGACACAATTCATTATTGCAGACTCCGCCGTTTCCATATATTAAAGCATACGAAAAAGAAGAGATATACGGTTCTGATGATCAGCAATGCTAAACTAAAGTCTTTATATTTCTTTTGAATTTGCTGTGAAACGCGTGTAAGATTTAGAAAAAAGTATTAAATTTAGAAAAAAATGAAAAAAATTGTTTGTGAGACGAATAAAAATACAGATATTCGCCGAATTATAAAAATAGAGATTGTATAAACAGATGAAAATTATCGTTTTAGATTGAGTTTTTCATCTGGTCATTGGAATGCAACTATTATATATATATATATATATATATACATATATATATATATACATATATATATACATATATATATATATACATATATATATATATACATATATATATACATATATATATATATATATATATATATATATATATATATATATATATATATATATATATATATATATATATATATGGGGTAAGGTACACGATAATTCATGAAAATGAAATGCCGTGGTGGACAAAATGTGTGAAAAAATGACAGACGGAAAACAGGTTAAAGTGCAGTCTGTCATTTTTTCACACACACACACACACACACACATATATATATATATATATATATATATATATATATATATATATATATATATATATATATATTAGTCGAATATTTTGGAAATAATATATTTGAGATTGTATTGCTAGATTTACACGATGATCAAAGAGTCGATCCTCAAAGTGTCAGACCCAATTTCTAACGATGAAGCTATGACAATTCGAGCTAAAAATGAATCCTTATCTTCGACTTTCACACTTGATCGTATCGAGCGGCTCTAATTAAACGTGTTGCACTTCTTTGTTTGCTTGTGTTTTATTGCTTGACATGTCGATCGAAAACTCTTCGAAAATGTGTCCTTCTCAGCGATAATTAAATTAGCTGTCATTTTTTTAATTTTATTATGGCGATTCGTGTGTTTTAATTACAACCTCGTAAATTGCGATGAAGACACTAGATCAGTAGGACTGACACAATTTACTGCAGAGGTATGCAAATTTAGTAATCGGTCTTTTATAAATAGGCATACCCTCTTATATATATATATATATATATATATATATATATATATATATATATATATATATATATATATATAATATGTGTTATTGTTTATTATCTATGTTCGTATACGTTTCGTCCTTAAATCGGGACTCATCAGCATAGAGATATGACTATTCACTACCGGGCATGCGATTCGAAACCCCGGATTACGAGTATTTTACAACTCAAATCCGACGCCTTAACCACACGACCAATTTTAGATAGCGAATAAACTGTGGTAATTTTAACACGTTATCGGCGGCTTTACGTCTAGAGCGTTCTACTTTTTTGAGGAAGGAACGAGCTAGTGACGTCGTGCTGTGTTAATACTACACTTATAGGCAAACATTCTTAAATACCACGGAGTGTTTTTGATTGATAAAACTTTCTATTTATTTTTTCCATTTTCCGAATAATCTATTTAATATTCCAGTCAAATTGGTGTATATAAGTTCCGTAGGTTTCATGTTCCATTAACTTTCCTTTTTCGCGAGTACTTTCGAGTTAATTTGTCAAATCCTCATCAGGCGGGGTTAGTCTTGGTCTCTTTACATCTATGTCTTTACTGTTGGGTTTGGTTAACGGCTAGTAATATACGACTTTAAAATGAGCGTCTATAATATTGGGATGTTACATGCGAATCGGATTACGTTCTAAGCGCGTGCAAAATTCAAAAGTATGATTGCTTAACGACTAAGTATTCGGTATGTTAGTTACTATGCTAGACACTTTAAAATGTTGTGACTAGTTTTGTAATTACAATTATTGATTGGTTGTGGGGTGTTTAGTTTTTATGTAAAGGGCTTCAAGAATTTTTAAACTTTTGATGTTGGAATCGGGGTGTATTATTTTAGTATTATTAACTAAAATGTGTCTCCATTGAGAAAGGGGCTGTCATGTTTTTTTTTAGATATTGGTAAATGGAGCTAGTGTCGGGGAAATGTAAGGTGAGTCTTGGGGAGTGTTATGGTAGTTAAATCGATGTAACAATTAGTTTTATTATTATTATCGTCTGTGATACATTCTTCCATTGGGCATTGAAACTGATATATTACATTGGTTCTTACTTAATATAAGCTATCTCGGCCTAAAATATTTGGGTCTAAGAAGTGTTATTTTTAACTACGTTGTCTGATGTTATCATCTTCTTATAATATTATTTGGCTACACATTTGCAAAACATGTTTCGATCATAGCTATAGATAGTCAGACAACTTCAATGCCAACGTGTTAGCTAAAGATAGTCGAACCTCTTACCTGTCCACGTGTTTATATATATTGTTACACCGGCCGTTCTTACACAGGAGAAACTACACCGGTTGTCACTATAAATAGTGCGAGTCACCAGAAGACAAAGCACAGTCTTGTAACTGTCTAGCCAAGAGCTAGTCACTTTCTTACTTTGTTAATACACTTGTTAAACCAACCCTCGACTTGACTTCCTTTATTTATTATTTACTGTGGAACAACTTCACAACATATATATATATATATATATATATATATATATATATATATATATATATATATATATATATTGGCAATGAATAGGTGTGACTATCTATAGCTATGACCGGAACATGTTTTGCAAATGTGTAGCACAATAATATTTGTATAAATAAAAATGTTTATAACATTATACAGCTCCATTTATAATTAAGCACTCTTGTATAAACAGTAAATATTCTGTCTTTTTACCTGTAGATGTAAATTTTACCTGTTATATATATATATATATATATATATATATATATACTCTCTGTGAAGAGTACAACCGAAACATGTATGCACATATGTTTGTATAAATAAAAATTAATACTTAAGAACAGCTCTACTTGTTATTGAGCACTTTTTATAAACAGTTGAGTTTCAAGGATTTTCATCTACAGAAACTAATACAATATGTGTACCATGTATATATATATATATATATATATATATATATATATATATATATATATATATATATATATATATATATATATATATTAAACCAGAAACTATCACGGCGGTTAAACCGGCGGTTTCGTACACTGAGGCGAATGGATCTCAGGAACTCATCGGCAGCCGTCGAAATGGTTGAATAATTCAAACGTTTTAATATCAGAATTAAAACCACGTGATACTCATTTGATTGGATGCGCGTGTGTCCTATTAATTAATTATTTAAAAATATCTTTTTTAAATATATATATTTTTACATATAATTTAGGACCTTGATAATGAATAATTAAATAAATTTAAAAGATAGTGACTTACTGGGTTTAATAATTACAAAAGGTTTTTTTTTATAAAAATATTCATGAGTATATTTAAGGATGGTATGGGGGAAATTAAGATAAATTAAAGATTTGAAATTTATATCGAAAGATTAACACCTAACAGTAAAATTTATATAAAAGTTTATGAAATTTATACAAATATTAAAAACTAAAAACTTGTACTAAGGGGGTTATTTGGCGAAATTGTTTTATAAGATTCTCAACCTTTAGTTGCTGGAAAGTTAAGTTAATTTTTGTATTAAGAGTTCTGTTGAGTTTATAAGAAAAGAGCTTTTAGGTGAATGCAACCTTTAAATAGTTCATCGCGGACGTTTAAGCAATTCGTATTTGGATCATTTATGGATTTAAAGTAAATCACTAACTTTTTAATTTACTTAATTATTCATTATCATGTAAAAAAAATTTTTTCATAATTAATTAATAGCACACACGCGCATATAATCAAATGAGTATCACGTGGTTTTAATTCTGATATTAAAACGTTTGAATTATCCAACCATTTCGACGGCTGCTGATGAGTTCCTGAGATCCATTCCATCAGTGTACGAAACCGCCGGTTCAACCGTCGTGGTAGTTTCTGGTTAAATAAATAAATATTAAGCACTTAATTCTGTTTACTGAATTAATTAAGCACTCTGCTGGAAGTTTTCTACCTCCTTACAAGTAATATATATATATATATATATATATATATATATATATATATATATATATATATATATATAAATTTGAAAATTGAGAAATCAGACAACTTGACGCGAGATTTTGTCAAATGAATGAAATAATTATTAAATCATTTTTTAATCCAAATGTTCGGTTTTTAAAACCCTAATCATGGTAATACAGACAATATTTTTCTTGCTTTTTCTTTTCTTTTTTCCTCATCGTTGGGGTCTTACGGCGTAGCCGAAGATCGCCGTTTTTGTCCGGTGTTTTGAAGAGATTGGTTTTTGATGTCCGATATGTGTAGTGAAAATCACTGGCGCGCGTCTGTACAATAATGAGATGGGTGTTACAGTTAGAAACGTCGTTGAAATGATAAACTTTGAAAATTGAGAAACCAGATAACTTTACGCGAGATGTTGTCACATAAATGAAATATTTATTAAATCATTTTTTTTAATCAAAACTTTTTTTCCTTTTCTTTTTTTTTCTTCATCGTTGAGCGTTTATGGCGTAGCCGAAGATCACCGATTTCTTCCAGTATTATTGAAGAGATTGTTTTTTTTAATCTCTTCAATAATACTTCATTATTGTACAGTGACAGAATATGAAATCTAAAATAATAATAAAGCTTATCATGAAAGCAACAACAACAACAACAGAACGGCTGGTTTAAGAACACACCTACTCAGAAAAAATCATTCTTTCAACCCAATAGTTTGCCTTAGCAGGTTTAATTCTAAAGAAAAGAGGGGGGGGGGTCGATGAATGTCAAATTTCCTATATCGTTAAAACTTCCGATCCATAATTTTTTCTCTATTTTATTTATTTATTTACGTATTTTTTTAATGATTTTCTGTAATTTTCTTTGTTACGACTCGACCGAATTTAAAAGCTTACCTATTATTAAATCTTTGCCAATACGTATATATATATACCCACATGTATAAATGTACACACACACACATGCATACATATATACATATACACACACATACCTACACAACCATACTCATGTAACTGCATATATACATACACATATTAACAAAGATGAAACCGCGTTATGTAATATTAAAATATTAAAAACACAAAATATATATGAAAAAATGGATCTATAATGTATTCAATAAAGCTACATTTTATTATTTGTTATATATGTTTATATTTTAAGTGATGTTAACTTCTAATTCTTTCAATCGGAAATCTGTTAATCCAAAATCCTAGGATAGATATCTCCTGATTTGATCGATCGATACACTACTGATCTGATATAAACATTCTGAAAAGTGAATCAGCAGCAGCTGTCGATGTCAAGGGTCTGAAATTTCAAACACTTCAACAACTCAACATGGAAGGCAGGCGAAACAAACCGCTTTTCTTTTGCTTTCTTGTTAAATGACAGGAGATTTCCTCAAGAACGATAACCCTTGCCCGATTCCACGTCTTAGTCCTTTTAAGATGGCCGCCATGGGGCACTTCAAATATTTATGTCATGTCCACTGATGATACACCTATCGTCTACCGAGTATAAACTAACCTTTCAGTCCAAAAGTAAAACAGGTTAGTATTGCCTATGTGGCACGAGTGCTTTAATGGATACCAGCGTAGAATATGAGATCGGCAAAGCCAAATTTAAACCTATCATCATCGTCATGATCATCGTCATCATCGGTTTTTGTGTTATTTTTATTAACTATTGTAAGCCCCCCTCTCAAAAAGGCATATTGCACCTGAATTGATAGGGGCTACTGTGATAGGAGCCAGATTTATACAGAGGTAACGGTGTGAGAATTGGGTAGCATGACCTTTTTTTACATTACAATTACATTTTTGCATTATTTAATTACTTATTACATATAAATTGCATGTAATAAACCTATTATATTCTATTAATATATAACTATTTAATTTAATTATTTATTTAATATTAACTATATTTAAAAAAGAGGAGTTAGAATGATATGTATTACATACTTATCTGTTTAATTGGTCCCCCGATTTATAAAATCGGGGGACCTATGTTTTGAGGCATTTCCGTCCGTCATTCCGTACGTCCGTCCGGATTTTTCTCCGCAACCATCCATTGAATTCCTCTGAAATTTTGCATGAAGTTGTAACTTTTGTCAGCTTAGAAAGTGACATTTTCCGATTTTTGAAAAAATCTGGTTAGACTCTCAGAGGGTCAAAAAGCCCCAAAATGACAAAAAATGACATTTTTGGTCCCATAACTTTTCATCCATCCATTCAATTTCTCTTAAACTTGGCCAAAATATGGAGGCAACTGTTCTTAATAGAAAATAAGTATCGCTGACCATGGAAAAAATCTGGTTCGCGCCCCCAGGTGGTCAAAAGCCCCCAAAATGGCCAAAAATGACCCTTTTCTCCCATAATGTTTGATCCATCCATTCAATTTTTCTGAAACTTGGCCAAAATGTAGAGGCAATTGTTCTGGATATAAAATGAGCATCTTTGACCTAAGAAAAATTCTGGTTTATGCCCCTAGGGGGTACAATGGGGGTCAAAAATGCCCCAAATTGCCCAAATTTATTGCATTTTACACTCGCCACATCTAGTCACATACAGAGGGTGACCATGCATGCGCGGCTTGTTAATATTGTTATGGTTAATTAGATACCATGTTTATATTAACTCATGATGATTTTTCAGGTTTTTTTAGAGGATGTTATAATAAATTCTCTGGCTTGCTACTATATTTATCCATCTAAAAGAGAAAAATAATTGCTCTACAGCTCTTGAGTTATATTAAGTAATACATTTTTTAAAGAGTCAGTGCACGCGCGTGAGTGTCAATAATATGTATGTGCTTGGTAAAATCCTAAACTATGTCACTTATCATTATGAATTATAGAATATGTATTCTAGGCAACCCGGTGAGTAACGTGGGTACATTATTATTTTTGTAAATGTTAACATTTAGATGCTGAGACCACCTACACTCACACCCTCCCCCCCAAAACTGTTAAAATAAGTTAAATAGAAACAAAACTTAATAGAGAAAAAAAATTGCTCTACACCAAATTTCGAGTTGTATTAAGTAATACATTTTTAAAAGGATCGGTGCGCACGTGAGCGTCAATACTAGCTAAGTACTTGGTAAAATCCTTAACTATTGAACTTATCATTATGAATTATGGAATATGTATTTTAGGCAACACGGTGAATAACGTGGGCACATTGTTATTATTATTGTTTTTTTAGTAAATTTTGCTATTCAGGGGGTGCAACCAAAACTGTACAATACTCCCCAAAGGAAGAAAAACATTAAAATTTAAAACTAATGCTACATTTATCATACCAGTTGGGATATGTCCTTTACAATTTGTGCAACGGTAGCTTAGTTGTTGTCAGAATGAGATATGGTTCTGTTTAGTATTAGCAGGTCCACATTCCCAGGCATTACATTCCCTCTGAGAGGGGGTTATTTAATTCTTAATCGTCTGAGGCGCCCTTACTGAGGAATGCCGACGGGACTGCTCGGTCAGTTTTGTAGGTCAGAGTGCAATTAACCTAATGCGCTGGCTTTGCAAACCCCAAACTGACCTTGTGTTTAACCTG
>OY744551.1:27271906-27279406 GCA_963556195.1 Sepiola atlantica
GTATTCAGGTGTGCCTTACATTTACCGGTGATGAAACAAAGACTGTTACACATTTATGTAACCCCGTTAAGGGTTGGGTTTAAAGTTCCACGACGATTCATCAGTTCGAAACAAGACATATGAAATAATCTGAGGAGATTAATTATTGAAACATCGTGACAAAAACAGCAGCAAAAGTGAGGAAATGAATACGAAATTTGTAAATTAGAGAAATAATATTCCTCATCCCAAAAATAGAGAGAACTATTATGCGCATGTTAAATGACAGACGCCAATGAAAACGTCCCTCAGTTACCAGCAGCACTGGAGCTATCAACCAAAGCATCAATAGGATGGGCAATAGAGCAGAGGGTGCTAAGAATCCCCGGGTTAAGATGATGGAGAGACGACCTCGACAGCCAACTGGGTCCTACTTAGCCACGCCTAGATAGGAGCAAAACAAGGTGGAAAGAAACCAGAAAGGTGTTCTTTCTCCAGAAGAGTGATCATCATCATCATCATCATCATCAGCATCACCATCACCATCACCATTACCATCACCACCACCACCACCACCACCACCACCATCATCATCATCATCATCATCATCATCATGAGCAAACCCCCAAAGAGGTATATCAATGGCTCACGTGAGTAGCGGAGGATGCGAGGAGACTTGTTTCCGGCGTACAACATCATCAACGTCAATTTAAATCAACCTTTTGATGACTTTTTCACCCCAGCGCCAAGGTGTGGTTCCCGCGAGCATCTGTAAAACATGTACCACTAGCGCTTTTATCTCAAAAGAAGAAAGACTTCTTCTTCTTCTTTCGTGTGAATCAGATGATTCTGGTGTTGGCATTAGTTTCCCCGATATTTTTCTAGTTAGAAATCTTTCTGGAAATACATCGGGTACTTACGGGAAGGACAACAAGAAGGTTGCCAACATCCCTAAGTGAAAGTGGTACTGTGGAACCGACTGAATTCGAACATGGAACACCCAGCTGTTCAGTCCGTGTCGTTACACTTAACCACCTCCCAGAAGAAAGACTGCATTCTCTGTCTGTGTTTCTGCTCCGTGGAACAACCTGTGAAAGGAGGTCATGATAATGACTACCATATCCAGGTTTAAATCGGCCTTCAACAAATATTCAGACTACATGTGGATGTAAATAACTTCCGCCTGTCTCTTTACAAAACTTGTTGAACTTTGATATTTTTTGTCAAATAAATTTGATTTGATTTGACATTGATTGAAAATAAAGCAAAAAACACAAAGTCAAGAAGACAAAGAGAGCGATTCGAATGCTCTACGGTCGCGGTACATTCTCCTTCTGAGAAAATTGAAGACAAATATATTAGCATCGGATTTCCTATTCACTTGCCTCCCCACCAGGGCAGGGTTAGACAAAAGGTCGGTGTTCAATATGGGGGGAATCCAGCTGTCCAAATAAAACATTCTAAATTGGGACAAAAATAGAAATTGCCTCAGTCTAGAACTTTTTCTCCTGCACTGACCGATGACATGGAAGATGCTACACTTTGCTCTCAGCCCGAAGACTGGGTTGCATGGGAGTGAGTTACGAACATCAAAAAATTTTTTAGGCTTAATCATATTGTGGAAATATAGGAAATGTCCAGGGTGTGTAGGTCCGACATCTATGGTTCATTTGATGAAGTCTTTTTAGTGCGGTGTGTATATGTTTGTGTGTGTGTGAGAGAGGGGAAAGAGAGCGCCTCTGTAATGGATCTAAGAATATAAGCTGACAGACCTGAAGGGATAGGAAAGATGAAACGAAATAAGCAACGTTTTTTTTATTTACCTCCCCAGGAGGTTAGGCACAAGGCCAGGTTTATCTTACTCCCACAAGTAAGATGTGACCCAAGCTCGAGTCGGGAAAGTGGGGTTTGAAAAGCCAGCGCTCGAGAAGCTGAGCACTCTGGCCATTAAAAATTGCCTGGGCAGCTCCGTCGGCATTCCCCGGTAGGGGCGCCTCAGGCAGTAAGCAATAAACTTACTCCTCCCCAAAGAGGGGAGGCGAAGCCTGGGAGGGTGGACCTCCTAGAACTGCACAGGACAGACCCATAGACCGGCGTAAATCAAGCCCCGAAGGCCAAGACGATACCAGTTTATGGTGTGTATCAATCAATGAAGCAACGCCAATTGACGCCTAAATGAATCTATTACGATTATATAGAGACGCAACCTAGCCGCAATATAGTTGCTTCATCATTTTGAAGCAATTTGAAAATCAAGTCTGTAATCTAATCAATTCCTTCCATTTTTCCGACATTTATGTACATTGTTATCCTCTATTTTCTCATGTTATTTATTGACGATAATAGAACTTTATTCGTATACATCTTATATATAAATTAGAGTGAATTTCCCCTTATTTCATTAACTATTACAACTAAAATCTGGATATGTTATTCCATTAAGTATTATAACTAAAATGTGGATATGTTCATCTGTTTCAATAGTCACTTAAGCCAATTCTTGATGCGTGTTTTCAGAAAATAAAAAAGATCAGTCGGGTAAAGTTTGGTCTATAACACACAAAATAATTATGATTGCGCATGCGTAGAAACGACATTTCTACTTTTACTTTATTGATTTGCAATTATGCGTCTGAAACGTATTTGGTTACCATAGGCAGAGATCAAGATGACCAAACAATGACGGATCCTGATGCGAACTCTTCCTGGTTTTTCACCAGAGTCCTATTAATTAGGTATCTGCCCTAATAATGCTGTATTCCAGACCTGTGCGCCATGGGTGGTCCTGCCAGGAACCGGAGTTCCAGATGTCATAACTCTGACGCTATCACGTTACCACCATCTCTCCCACAGTGAGAAAGGGTTTGACTTTAAGGGGAACTCTTCGCTCAGGAGGAAGGGTTGGTTTATTATCGATCCCCCTTACTGACTTTACTGCTTATGGTTGTCTGGCCCGAGCACAAATACGGACATATTATTCTTAAAATCCCTAATACAAAAATAATACTGCCATTGAATATCTCGTTAGAGATATTACATAAAGTTATGTACTGATCCGTTTAATCTTGGTATATGTATTTATTTTAAATTGCACCCTTGGACAAAGAGACTAAAACACAAAGACACCACACACATATATATATATATATATATATATATACGGATACATATTTTTTTGTTTTTGTAAACTTGAAATGATACTATTTATTAAAATAAAAAGTGCCCAATGAGCATATGAATAAATAAATAGAAATGCTTCTCTACGCTTAGAAATTGTTAACAGCATCGGCTTCACGCCATCTTGTCGATTGTTTGTAAAAATCAATGACGCAGCTGGATCCATTTGTTAAAAAGAGACCCTAACAGCGAATCTGATTGGCGGCGCTCCAAAAGATTATAATACGCATGCGCGCTGAAGACACGCAATCATTTCAGCGTCGTGGGCGCATGGCGGACATTTGCTTTTCGTAAAGTCAAGACTGATCGCAAAGATAAGATTTGAAATTGTTGCAGTTTGTTATTTATTAGAATCTGATTTGGGTTTCTTTTGAGAAAAAATTGAAAAATTGCTGCAGTATAAATTGTTGTTTGATTTGGTGTGTGCAACTGTTGAATAACGACACATTTTATGGCGTTTTTAAGTCTATCTGCCTATTATTATACTAAATGTGAGGGTTTATTTTTACTAAAGAGTCTTATGAAGGCCACTCGAGGATAAGGATCAATGGGTTTGTGTCAGGTGGACGGTAAGAAAAAACTTTGAGGATAGGGGACAATGGTTTAAACTGGTCACAATTTGATTATTTAAGAGGACGGCTCAACAAGAATTTGTTAACATTGTTGTAGTCAGTTGGTTAGCAGACCCGTGGCATTTTGTTCCACAGACGGGAAATCAGACACTAGATACTCCATTTAGCTCCAGCTACACTCAGGAACAAAAGAAAATTATTTACAGTGGTTGTAGCAAGACAATGTTTTACAAGAGGGGCGAGAGATTGAGGCGCTGTCGAGCACTAACCATGAAAATAACGATAGAGTAGAGAAATACGAGTCACATCTCTTTTGTGGGAAAGTGGCTGTGGGAAAGAGAGGAGAACATCTACACAAGATTTTGAAGTCAATGTTGTACTCTTTAAAAGCAGGAGAGAGTGTTCTGAGCCACACCTTCCCAGATATAGCAACAACACTCCATCTTAGAACATATCAAGTTAATATAAGGGAAGAGGATTCCGCCAGGAGTGAGATACTTTCTGGGCGGTAAAATGATCCAGCCATTTTTCCAGCGACCATAGCAACAGATCTGATCTAAGACTTCCACTTCATGGCCGGGGTGAAGTCAGTCCTAGAACCTTATCAAGACAGAGGATTGATCGACGTCTATTTATCTAGGTTTTTTTTCCTATATACTTTAATAATAAAGATATATGCTAAAATATTCATTAGTTCTGGGATTTAAGTATGTTATAAAAATGTTTCAATTGTTTTAATAAGCCGTAATTTATAGTAAACTGTGTTGTATAATGGAATCAGGGATGTTAAATATTCGCTTACCTTCTCGGGTATACTTTCGCTAGGCGCCACTGTGACAAACGCACCTGAGTGCCTGTTTGCCCCGTCGAGATCGCCGCTTCCACCATTTACTGATACAAGCCGCTCGCGAACACCGTGGATGGGTTTTAGAGAATTTATTTAACAATAGACATAGACAGAGATTTGGTGGCTTTCTGCACAGAGTGAGAGAGAGAAGAAACGAAGGACTGGGGAAACATATTCAGACCATCTGCGCCACTGTGCGTCAGTCTCTGTCGCTAGCGTGGAGCACGCTTTTTCACGTTCTACACTCTTGGTCGTCAGGAACAGAAGGATAGAAACAGCTCCGAACGGAAATTACATAATTTCCGATTTCCCTGGTACTCTTACCACCTTTAAGAGCGTACTCCCCCTTTTGGGGCGCTCTTTCTTTGCCTCTCATAACTATCTAACAACTTAATTAATTACCCACCTCACTCTTAGTCATCTATGTATTTCTCTGCCCCTCTCACTCTATATTTATTCAACCATTTACGAATATTTCTTAATGTCTCTGTAAGTGTTTACAGAAAGAGTGTAAATATGTATGAGGTATTTCCCTTTGCTTGGTTGGCCAGTATTAATCAAAGAAGAGGGCATTCAACTTCTGCACCGTTCTTTTCCGATACTAATTAACGAAAGGAACTATCAACCATGACACCACCCTTTTTTAAACGATTATTACGTCGGCAGTAACGTAATATTTGCGTTTTAGCTGAAACCTGAGGCGAAAAAGGAGGTAGGCGCACACAAATTATCTTAAATTAATCCGAATTCAACTCAAATTATTATTGGTTTCTTTTAAAATGACTCGAGAGTTTTATTTATTTTTATTTTCAGTTTCCCCCTTGAAGAATATGTTGCGTTAAATTTGTTGACGACTATGTGCGTACAAAAAAATTCCTTATCAGTCAAACTCATGTTCCTCAATTTCTGTCCCAGTGCTTCTGTAACAAAAAGTGATTCCCTTTTTTCAGCGTTGTCATTTAATTTTCATAATTGTGTCTGTACACACCATAAATACGTATGTAAATTAGATGACACAATAATACGTCTATTAACTTCTAGATAAAAATAATAAAGAATAATAATACTTCTACATAATAATAAAAATAATAATAATAATAATATAAAAGTAAAAAGACTTATTTTTAATTATGCAAGAAAAATGTCTTAAGATGTGTGTCGCAGTTTATGAAGTAGAATAAATAGTGTTTGAGGTTGTGACTCCCAAATTATTCGGCTATGTGTAAGAAGAGGAGAGATAACGTTGATTTGATGTTAAATCTGTCTAGTGGCGAAGAGAAATGAGGCTGATCTAACATTTCTTCTTTTCTCCATTTCAGATTATTCAAAAAATTAAGGTACATTAACTACATAGTTCAAGAAATTAAATTAAAATACGAAAGGGGGTTAGAAAGTAAAGTACACTAACCAGACAATTCAATGAATTGAAAGTAAGGAGAATATTAATAGGTTACCTTCTTTGATTCCTAAACTAGATTATCTCATTTTTTCTATTTCGTTATTACATTATCTCCTTGTCTTCCAAAATAATCTCATTTTATTAGGCAAGCCAATTCTCTTTGACTACCTAATTTTGGCGAGATAAAAACGAAAATCCCAACCATCGCCCTCTTTTGAAGACGCCTTCACAGAGCCATTCTTGCGACGTGAAAAAAACGAATGTACTGAATTATAGTACAAGAAATGTCTTGCAAACAAAGTTTGCTTGCGAATTAATTAAAATACCAACTTATCTGATACTATTCGTTTAAGTATAACAGTATGCTGTTCGATAAATCATGCCAGCATTTGGTAGGTAGTTTGGTAGTTTTGTTTTACGGCATATCAACCCTTTTTGGGTTATTTAATGCCGAATCTGGTCATTATAGTGAAAGTTTTTATGCTTCAAGTTCTTTATATCTTCAAATGTTTAATCATGGTTTTTGGTTTGGTAGTTTTGTTTTACGGCATATCAACCCTTTTTGGGTTATTTAATGCCGAATCTGGTCATTATAGTGAAAGTTTTTATGCTTCAAGTTCTTTATATCTTCAAATGTTTAATCATGGTTTTTGGTTTGGTAGTTTTGTTTTACGGCATATCAACCCTTTTTGGGTTATTTAATGCCGAATCTGGTCTTGTTTTCTTCTCTTTTTTGTTTCCTTCCCCTTTTAATATCTGTTTCTATTTAACCCATAGTTTGGACCCTAACAGGTACTACCACTCCGGGTCAGGGTGGACCTGGGAGCAATGGTAATTAAGAGGAGGCTCCACATTCCCCAAAGTCCGTAAGCCGGATCTCACCATCGGATGTAGTTTAAGGTCATATCCAGGACCGGAGTAGGGTAGGAAATATAAAAATAAAAAAGGGGAGGGAGAAAGGGAGAGGGGCTGTTGTTTTTGTTTTTGGTTTTGTAGAACATAATTAAGTTTTACAAACAAAAAAAAAAACGTCAATGTAGGTGAATTTCGTCTCAGGGAGCCACAGGGCAGCCTGATCTGGTATCACCAGGCCAGCATTTGGAAACGAACATATCTGATACTGTCTATTTAAGTATGTCATCTGGAGCGAAAAGGGTCAGATTTATAGGGGAGCAACTTGGATGAGGAGGTTGGCAGCAAGATGTTTGTTTGTATTAGATTTAAATTTCGTCATGTTTGGTAAGGTCAGGTGAGCAGGGAGGGGAGTGGAATTAAAAAACACAAACGGTCTTAGGAATGCAGCTATTGGAGTAAGAAAACCTTCAAGCAACTAGTGACGTCTACACTGAGATGTATTGAATATAATTAGATCCATCGTAGTTTAGATAAAAACCTACGTCTTCTCGATGACCGTACATCCAAACAGCACCGCACCAATGCGGGTGTGTTCCAGGGTTCGATACTTGGACTTAAATTATTTCTGATCTTCATAACGACCTCCTCAATGCAATCACGTCTGAGATGGG
>OY744551.1:27284406-27311906 GCA_963556195.1 Sepiola atlantica
ATATATATATATATATATATAAGTAGCTGATAAGAATAGGGTGCGAGGGTGGCTGGACAAAAGGTTAGATCATATTTCATATCTTATGTTTATACATACTCGGGATATTCCTCTGATCCAAGCACAATGATTTCTACCGATTTTTTTTACCAGATTTTTTCCTTTGTTTTTTTTTTTTCGATCTTTCAAACTGTTTTTTTTATTATTTTTTTTCACAATTCCCGCACAATTTGATTTATCAGTCGTCGACATTTTGTATCGCCATAAAAATCTATTTTCGTTTTTTCATCATATTTTGCTCTCTATTTCCTCCCCTTTTTATTCGCTTTTTGACTTTTTTCACTGAAGAGTTCTATTTTACTCATTCCTCCGGTTGTTTATATATATATATATATATATATATATATATATATATATATATATATATATATATATATGTACTGGTTCGAATGGTTTGGGTAGGAATCCGAATAAGAGAGCTCGATGTCCAATTTAGCAGAGCAAGTATAAATTTGAAGATGAGATAAATTAGATGCAGATTTCGGTTGTGTACATAATAGTCTATTTCGACCTTTTTTTGGACTCCTCAGATGTACCTTCAACCACGATTCAGACATCGTGGTTGAAGGTACATATGAGGAGACCAAAATAAGGTCGAAATAGACTATTATGTACACAACCGAAATCTGCATCTAATTAATCTCATCTTCAAATTTATATATATATATATATATATATATATATATATATATATATATATATATATATATATATATATATATATTACTTCACCGTGTTTCGAATTGTCTAACTTTTTATCCAACTTATGTAAATATAAAGCAAAGTCGTCTGTATGTGTGTCGCGTCATCACAGCTAAACAGTTGAACTCAGAACGAAACTAACTGCTAATTTGGCATCAGCAACTGTGATCCTATGTCTTTTTCGATGTCAGAAGTTGGAAACTTTGTCTTTAAATGATTATTCAAAATTAGAAGTACGTAAAAAAAACATTAAAAACATATGATGATTTCCTTCGAAAATAAAACACATATGTTTCTGTATAGCTTACCGTTGTTTAAAATGTTAAAAAGGATTAAATGTTGCTTATTCTAATATTCTTTCATGGCCTCCATTTAGCATTGAGAGACAATGGCAGCGCGTGTAATTTTGAAGCAATGGTTACGCACTCTCCAACCAAATCTCTCCTGAATCAGCTCCGATTGATTATAGTGGCAAAGAGAAGTCGGTTGAAAACAATGCCGAGATAAGCGGAGAGTACATACAGTACGTGGTATTTCCAAATAGTCACCCATCTAGTACTGAGTAGGCTCAATGTCGCTTAACTACGGTGATCTAACTTGACCCGGTGTGTCAACATGATTATGCCGTGTACACTGTGACAATGAAGAAGAAAATGAAGAGTTACCAGCTTTGAAGCACGTGGACTGTTTCGCATGTTGGTCACTCGTTTTGAATTTTTTTCAGTGAAAAAAATAACTTTTGTTCGTAGTGATAATTTTGATGTGTGGCATTCATGTGCATATGACGATAACACCTACTTTAAGACGGACGAATTGAGGAAGACAGGTATTTGTGCCACTAATTAAGTTTGTTGTAGATCTCATAGTTCGCATACTGAACGAGTCGTCTTTCAGCAATTGGGTTCCGACATAGTCAAAAACGTTTTGTGTTTCTGAGGCGTGATATGGACAACACGTGTGATAGTAACTACTACAGACCTTATTCAAATATTACCTGAACATGGGCGGTGGCACCTGCGGGCAGGGGTGTGGAACTCAAGCCCCCTCACTTTTTGACTTGGGCCCGCCCCCACTTTACGGTCATCAATAATTAAGTTGATATGCATGTGTTTAACCGGGCCCCCTTCCCCCACATTTTAGGAGAACCCCCACCCCTCTTTTATAACTGTCTCGCCGGCCCTGCTGAAGATCCGCCGCCAGTGGGGTGAAACTCTCTTTTGGTGAAAGATGGGTGTGCGGCTATGTCGAGTGACAGCGGCTAAACTGGACTAATCTAGGTGACAAGTTATTGATTAATTTTAGTTCCTAACTGAGCTAGTATATGAAAGATTACAGATTTCATTAGGTCCCTTTTTTATGTGTGTCCCTATTCTCAATTACGTTCTTCAACTAGGTGACTGATTTCATGATTTGCGGGTCACCCTTCGTAATTTTGACGGGAGGTCATTTAAAATAAATAATATTAAATTATTTTTACCTACATTTTACCGGTTTTCGCTCTCATCAGTAAACGGTTCGAACCCCTGCCACAGAATCAACATAGACTCCGTAAGCAAGCGCTGTAACCATTAGGCACGAGACATTACCACATTCGAGAAGAGAATGTTAGTTCTATTTCTATATATTCGTATTCACTTTTAAACTAAGTAACCGATCATTATGAATTTGGGAATACAGCTGCTTAGTGTAAGGGGCGTAACCTAGGTTATATTTAGTTTAATTTAGTTTTGTCCAAAGGAACCAAAGAGAAGGTAGAATCTCTTCATGAAAATTCACATACCATCGATTTTTGTCAAATTGTAACAATATGTATTCGACATTAATTAATGAATATTCCCTAAATTTCAGTTTCTCTGAAGTATTTTACAGGGATTTCAGGAGGTATAATATGAACACAACCCCCCCCCCATACTTGAAAATTCAAATATTTCACATGTGCATTAAATGTCATCCATAGTCATCAATTAAGCAAGATTCCATGAATTTCATTTTTTTCCTTTGTTTTTTCTCAAGTAAGCTTTTCGTCAATGTAATTATTTTAAGAAAATAAAATCACTTTTCATAAAAATTTTCCGTAAGATTTATGTGAAAATAAAATTGAAAAAGCTAATAAATTATTTTTAATATTTTTTTGTTTTATTTATATTTTTCTCTGTCTGTAAAATTTGATAATACGTGCTTTCAAATTACTTACTTTTTGAAATTATGATTATTTCAATATTTTCCAGATTTTTTTATATTTCAACAAACGGCATTTTTGTATTTGCTATAACTGACAATGAAAATTAATATACATTTAATGATAGTAAAAGTCATGTAATTATTTTAGTCAATTACGTAAATTTATGACTAAAAATAGAACAAGAGAATTTTTGTATACAGAAACTTTTTATTTTGTAGTTCAATAATAGAAGAAAATTACAATAGTATTTAATTATGTATTTCTTTTTTAATATAAATGTGCATGCATAAAGCGACAAGTAAGATTTTTAAAGTAAATTATATAGAAAATATATAAGTGTAATAGTTTCCGGATTAATAGGTTTTCTTTAAATTGTTTTCATTTTCAATGATATTGTTTAATACTAGTTAAACAATTAGTGTTTTCATTTTACACATATGTCAACGTAGTTTCATATTGAGCAGATATAAAAGAAAAGCATGTGATATTTTACATGATCTTCTCCATTTTCTAGATTTATGTTAAATTAACGATCGCTTAAAATCCCAAATGGCGTCCACTGCTAAGAAAATATCCAATCGCAGGTACGTCTACAAGCACATCAGTGTTGAAAAGAAATGAGAGGGTGAAGAAAATAAACGAAAGAGTCACTTTATCCGAAATAGCAAAATCACGACACCTCGCCAAATCTGCTGTTCATAATATTAAAAAGAACAAATGTTGGATAATGGCCCTGTGGGGCCGGACGCATCTTGAAGTGGACGTATGGGGGCGATCGTTTGGTTTGGCTTGCGCGATTTAGTGCTGGTGAACCCGTACAGTGGAGTGCAAAATAAACTTGTTCTCACAGTCGGACCTCACAGACGTTAACAGGCCCACCACGTTGACGAGACCTCAGATCAAGGGTCAAGGTGCACCTGCGCACGGGGCTTCTGTGACGTCACGGGCTTTTGTGTGGGGAACAGAGTTTTGCCAGTCTGGTTACTGGGAGCAAATCGAACAGACGTGTTTCTCTATGTAGTCCGAAATGGGAAATGGGAATTTATTTCCCTAAGAGAATACAGTCATGAGATTCCTTCTTCCCTCTTCCTCGAATGGCTAAGGACTTAAGTTAGGATGTAACGAAGATAAAGTAGTAATTTGGTCTCTCCCGTAGCGTTGGTGAAACATCTCCATGATCGACACGGTAGACTGAAGCCTGAAATAAACCAATCAAAGTTTAAAATATTGTTTGTCTCGTGAATCGTGGTATGAAGCTTTTTGTTGTAGCGGCGATGGTAACGTCAGTACAGAAGAGAAGAGAAGAAAGAAGACAACCACTAGACGACACCCCTCCACGCGATGAAGAAAGAGAGAAGGTGCGAGAAATTAAAAGGTATGCAACATATGTCTTTTTGGTGTTAAAAATGACCAGTGGTTCAAGCGAGAACTGCCACGGCCTATTCCGGGGCAGGTATACAAAGCGTGAACTGTCACGGCCCATTCCGGGACGGCTATGTAACACAAAGAGAAAAGAAAACCAAAAGCTTAATATTTATCTTCAAAATCCATTGATGACATCGAGCATTCTGTTGATGCATCTTTCCAAAGAGATCGAAACCTAAAAAAAGTTCTTAGATGTTGCCGAAACATTCAAAGACAAATGTTAACTGTTGATAAAGATGAGGACAACAGACTTGGATCTTAAGTTCATTCTTGTTGGTTTAATGAGATCATATTAAACAAACCATGAACAAAATGTTAAAAACTAATTAGCTCCAGAGTGACAAATTTAGTCTAAACTTTATGGTTTTATGTTGACAAAAAACTATTGTAAATTACAAATTAGTTTTGTAGCAATAATCATAATATTCTGTATTTTTGTTATATTAAATAATTATTTTAAATATTTCTAGCAATTTTCTCTCTGTTTTTTTTTTTAGTAGTAACCGTCGCAAGTAACGCTCGTCAATTTTCTCTTAGCATGTTAATAGAAAATGTCTAATCCATATTGAAGGGTAGACGTTGCTACTTTTAATTGGAACAACCCTACTAATTGGGACACAAGTTGAGCATGTAATATGTTCCAATTAGTAGGTTGATTATATATATATATATATATATATATATATATATATATATATATATATATATATATATATATATTTATATAGTAGAGAATGATAGTTTGCTTGAAGCATTGCTGGATATAGTAGTAGTATGTTTTTAAAGGCTGTTGGCAATGCAAATTCCGGGTAAAATGCAAGTAGTAAGGAACAAAAACAATAAATCGAATACGAAATATGACTTACTATTTATTTTTCCTAAAATCTTACATAACAGCAAGAGTGTTGTTAGCTGTTTGTGTGATGTCCGGATGATTAAAATATCATTATTTAATATTTCGGGAAAATAAATAAAATGGCTGCCAAAGCAGAACAGCTGTTCTGCTTTGGCAGCCATTTTATTTTGTCAGATGCTCTGCATAATCGGAGATTTCTTATGGTATTGATTATTTTTGACAAAGGGAAGTTTGAAAAAAAAAAACAACCACAGGAATTTCTACATAAAAATATATTACTAGCAGGGTGACCCAATGTTACTCAGGATTGAATTAGGATAACTACTATGTACTTTTTCACTATGCTCATAACACCATATTACTTTCTTTGTTTTTACTGTCCCCTCTTCCCGTTTCGTCTCTTAATATAGTCGGAAGAAGCTGAAATGTTGGAAAACTCTCTGAATTAGTGTCTTGTGCATATGTTAGATAGTGACCGTATGGAGAAGGACGTTGAGGCGGGTTTGACGTGCGCGAATTGTAGCGGAGTCACCGCGTGCAACTTTGGTGCGACGGTTTTCTCACGGTTCGGGTGACAGTGACGAAACCCAGAGGGTCAAAAGTTTAGGTCACACCTGCGTGTTGATCACGAGATTTTGTGACGTCAGTTTTTCCCCATGGGAAAACGAGATTGAGATTCGACAGTTATCGACTGGAAGCCGACGAGAGAACAACGATAGTCATGTAGCTGTTACAAGCTGAGGGATATCGAATCCCCAAAAATGAGGACCAGAGTGAATCTCTAATCTTCCTCCTTTTACAAGTGGTCAAGTGATTGGGTGATTAATTTAGGAAATTAATTGCGTAGCCTCTCTCTCTCTCTCTCTGCGACAACGAACTTGCATAATTGTCGACAAGCAGTATAGTAAATAAACGGCTCTGAATTTTAAAAAAGTAAAAGCCTTGTCATATGTTATTGTGCGTAAAAGATTTGATTTCAGCCTACGAGGAAACCGCCCGACGAAGTGACAGACGGATATCAGCAGCGACACAAAGCAGGCGACAACAAATGGCGGCGAGGAAGAAGGACGCACGGTCAGTACAAATAGTTGCATACAACGGCGAGGCAATGGAGAAAGAGAGACAAGGTTAGTACGAATAGTTCTTGCAGCAGGGAAATGCGAACCGAGAAACGACATATCGTCCCATTAGTAGCGATGACGTTCGTTTCGGGATCAACAAACGAAGAGTTCTACGACAACCAGAGATTCCGACACAACGTATTATAAACTTTATTATTAACGTGTAAATGTAACTGTAAATGTAACACATATGGTTTAAATTTTATTAGAATCAGATAAACATATTGTAAGTTTAAAGGAGGTTCTCTAGAGTTTAGGCACATAGATATTCGGTAGATAGAGGGTAACGTAGAGATTCGGGACAACTTACATCATCTTCCTCGGAGAATTTTATACATATGATATAAATTTAATCAAAATAGGATATGTTTGAAGTTTTAAATGATGATTTAGCCCCATAGTTCCTTTATGTTATGAGGGTAATTCGAGATCCAGAACCAGTTCCATTGTCTTCAAAAAGAATGTTATACATATGATTTTAAATTTTCATAAAAATAGGATATATTTAAAATTTGCAGACGTTTATGCATTCATAGTATCTTAAGGTGTTCACTTAGAGGTTTGGGGAAACTTCCATTGTCTTCTCCCGTAAATTATACATAAGAATACACATTTATATTTTATGTAGATTCTCTATTTTTTCTGTCTATAGGGTACACACAGATATCACACACACATACACACACATTGAGTTTTATATAGAGAGATTTCGTACCTGTACATGTCGTCGTTAGAAATACAATCTCGAACATATTGATAAGATTTAAATTTGAATATTTCGTAAGTTGCCCTATCGATTTTATGGTACTGGTGCAGTTTCCGACCCGTGCTGAAACCGACGTTTTCTTGGCATTTCCCTGCAGTGTACTTTAACCGCCGGAAGATTTCGAGATGCTTAGCCAATCAGATTGCAGCAGACGACAATTGTCAATAACGACTTGAATATAGCTAAAAATTCAACAAATTAAGAAAATTGATTAAAGCGATCATGAATTTCATCGGGTAGTGGCAGACGCTTCAGTCTCTGGAAGGAAAATATTGAATTTTGTCAGAAACGAAAATTCATAGGACACAAGATAAGATTCAGAACATGCTCTTTTTCACCCTAACCCTACAAAAAAACAACCTAACACTAACCTAACTATTACCTAACCCTATCATAGTTGGTCAGGTTCAAAAATTTTGCTAACACTAAATTATATTTTCTTTGTAAAAAATGAATATTTTGTCATTAAAATTACCATACGATGCCTGTTTATTTTTATTGATTTAAATGCTGTTTCATTGATTGTTCCTGTTTGATAGCGTACCCTCGTTTTAATTTTGAGATCACAAAGTTTTCATTCGGCTTTTCCCGACTGTTTACGTAATCTGCCGGAAAATGCCGACGAAACGGTGGTTTCAGCACGAGTCGTAAATTGCAGCAGTATCGATTTTATTGTAAAACAGATATTTATGATCTATCTTCATTGAATTATCTTCTTTTTTTTAACTTTTATTCACCTCAAAGAAGGCATATTGCCACTAAAGCGTAAGAGGATACTGTGATAAGGTCAAGATTTTTGTGGACAGCTTTGGTGGACAGATGGGCAGCAAGATGTTTGTTCACATTACATTTAAATTTCTGCATGTGTGTACGGTCAGGAAAACATAGAACAAGGAGGGAATTTCAAAAGGCAAGTAGTTTGAGGTAAGAAGCTATCATAGTAAAAAATGTTCCGGCATCTATGGAACTCTATAGTGAAGGGGTGGGATTTTGCTGCTAGTGTAAGATGATGAAGAGTGGCAAAAATGAATCGTGAACGAGTCCATTGTGGGTGGGACGTCGAGAAAGAAAAAAAGGCGACTTGATAACTGTTAATAAGGAGAAGGTTCCGCAGTGCAAAAGGGACTTGAACAACGGCGGTTTCAAAAACGCTTGGTGATCGGAGTATCGATGTACCGGAAGAATGCGAGTTTATCGATATTTATGGCACCGATGAAGCTGTATTGGCTATGGTATCCAAGCCCGTCCAGCTGTTAAACTTTTGTGTCCGCTGACTAAAAATGCGGCTGATAAGCAAGTTGGTACGATGAAGGAATTCCCTGACTTGTACTGCACCAAAGTGCTTGTAGAACAATTGCTTCAGTTCACGCTCGGATAGACAATGCAGAGCAAATTGTTTTCCAATCGGATGTATATATGAACGAGTTTCTAGCATAAACCAAGTCTGTGACCCCAGCAAGAAAAAGACTTTCATGGGACAAAAGTATGTCAAAAGATTGTTTAATATGTGTGCGTAGCCGGCGTAAATCATCCGGTAATGGGAAATAAAGAAAACCAAAGTGTTTTCATATACGTTCTGTCATTCTTGTTGGATCTTACCGGGTACCCTGAAAGAACGGGTAATGCAACACTAGTTGGGTGGGTCGATAGTATTTTCGTTGGGGGTGTTTCTTACAAGAAAATGAGCAAGATCGAAAAGTTGGGCGGTTCAATGAGCGAGAGAAAAATGAAAATGAAAAACTTCCGGGCAACGTCGAGTAGATGCAGCACGTATATCATATTGCTGGCAAAACGAATTGTCTACACAGCTTCCTATTGCCGACATCACACACAAGCAATCGTGAACGTGTAAAAAATTCGAAAAAATGAGAAAAATATATATCTTTGTATGCCGAATTGGATAAGTTGATACACGAGCCGATTTGTTTTTATCGGCTTTTCTTTTATTGTTTTTTTTTATTATTGTTGTTGCTTTTATTTGGGTTTTGCTTTTTTAGGGGGATGACTGTTACTGTTACTGTATAGGGGGGGGGCTGTTTTTGTGTTGCCTTTTTTTTCTTTTCCCCTGGGTTTCTGTTTTCTTGGACGTTCAAATACACACGGCACCCATAAGTTCATCGGGGTTAGATGATATTGCATACATTTTTCTTTCCGATGAGTCTTCGCCCAATCGTCCGGTCAACACGCAGGTCTCCACCGACAGAACCCATCCAACCCACACAACTCATAACTCGCTCAACGCGCACGAACAGACACACACTCGTAGAAATTTTTCTATCTTAACCGTCTCACCATTTTCCTGTAGATAGATTAACACGCGCTCCCCATGACCTTTACAAATGCAACTCTTTCATATTAGCCGGTATCAACTATTTGTATGAATTCTTTTTTTTTTTTACTCCTACGTTTTTTTTGTGTGCAAAAGACAGCGCTGCGGCAAAGTCCATGGATTAATGTTCAAATCCATATTGATCTCTTTTGGCTAAGATCAAAGTGTAGTATCTGTTCCGATGGATACTGCACCCCATAGACTGGTATCGTGTTGGCCTTCGGGGCTTTATTTACGCCGGTCTATGTGTCTGTCCTGTGCAGTTCTAGGAGGTCCACCCTCTCAGGCTTCGTCTCCCCTCTTTGGGGAGGAGTAAGTTTATTGCTTACTGCCTGACGCGCCCTTACCGGGGAACGCCGACGGGGCTGCCCAGGCAATTTTTAATGTCAGAGTGCTCATCTCTCGGGCGCTGGCTTTTAAAACCCCACTTACTCGACCCGACCTTGGGTCACATCTAGATTGTGGGAGCAAGATAAAACTGGCCTTGTGCCTAACGCCTGGAGAGGAGTAAATAAATACTCTGGTATTATACTCTTTAACACCATTGATAAAATCATTCATCTGTAGTAGCGTGGATCCTAGCTTGGATAGGGCGCAAATCATTAAAAATAATTATTAAAGAAAAAAATCTACTTGGTAACGACATCCGGTTTAAAATCGGAAATTGACAAGCAGTGTTTATCAAAAATAAGTTAGCCATTATATTTTAGGTGAGATGTTTCTTTAGGGGGAGGCAATTAATAATTTGTTTTCGCTATTTTTGTTTTTAATTATTAACACATGAGGAAATCAAACTGTTTTTTTTTAATAATTGGAAATCTTTTTTTCCTAATTAAAAATATTCAAATCAACTTTTTGTTGAGAAGCGTTCTACATTTTTAGGCGATTGCGCGTGGTTTTACGACCTTGCCGCTCGGACTTAAGATTAGTAGGAAAACAATTTGTTAACTCCTAGTGAAATTTAAAATTCCGCCCAAATATAAGCAGTATAGAATGATGAGGGGGGTTGATAAACACCGCTTGTCAATTTCCGCTTTCAAAACGGGAAGCCGTCACCAAGTAGACTTTTTCTATTTAATCATTTATTTTTACTTTCGTTCACTCCAAACAAAGCATATTGCCGTTGAGACATTAGGGGCAACTATAATTAGGGGCCAGATTTATAGGGGGAATCCTAAGTGTGGAGTTGGGCAACAAGATATTTGTTTATGTTACATTTAAATTGTTATATTTTAGTACAGTCGGGGAAACAGAGAGCAGGAAAAGAATTCCAAAATGGGGGAATAAGCTATTAGAGCAGAAGGGTTTCCGGTATCTGTGGGCGTCTACAATGAAAGGGTGTAATTTTGCTGCTAGTCGTGTTGATCGGAGGTATTAACCTTGAAGGGGGTACAAGTGCAGTAAGTTCATCGGAGCACATTTCGTGGAAGTAATTTTGAAACAAGCACATGGATGCCACAGTCATGGCGATGGGACAGGGGCAAGAGTTTGGTAGACAGTGCGGGATATATAAGGTTATAGACTCTTTTTAGAGCACCCGTCCAGGTGGTAAAAATATGTCATGCATGGGCTAATTGTGGCTTTATAGAGATATCGGTACTAGAAGGTGTGAGAAGTTTTCTTTGCAGCGGATTTGCCAGTATCTTCGATGTATTTACTCAAATTCATCATTGCGTCTTAGAAATATACTAAGACCAACGCTAGTTGTTACATTTGTAAAAAAAGTTAAAAAGAAGATAAACACATGAGTGTTGAATAAACGAGATAAAACATGCTTAGCGAATACAATGTGTATGTATGTAAAAATGTATAATTAGCTTGACAGAGTACGAAATCGAATTCGTAATCAAGAGGGAGATGATCTCTTCTCTTCCTAGCAGCCCCTTTTATCACAGAAGAGACGTTGATAATCTTTTCCTTCCTTACCAATAGTTTCATGGTAGGTTCGCGACTGAGCTTCAAACTCTGGTCTTCTCGCCCCCTCCTAAAAATCATTTTCAACAAGAACTCGCCTTGCTACCACCACTGCAAAGAATTGTCCTTTCTTCCTCTGAATCTAAAATTAAACGAAACTTCCATGGACAGAGTTTCTTTCCAAGAACCGCCCGTCTGTGGAACACTTTATCGCGGCAATGTTTCCTACAGACCACAACATGGTCGTTTTCAAGTCCAATGTCAACAAATATCTGTCGAGCCGTTCGGTGAATTAATCATCGTTCTAAACCCTTTCATAGTACTGTTCCATAATCCAACTGAAAATGTCACTGACCCTTATCCTCAACTGGCCTTTAGCTTTGGTAAGTGGGTATCTATTAGTATATAAAAAAAACAGTTATTTTTTTGTGAATAAATTGTTCGTATTAAAATTTGACTCTTCGGAGTGAGTAAAAGTCCGAGTGCTAGAAGTGTGTGTGTATGTGTGTATGTGTCTATGTTGGTTTTATGTCAGTCAATATATGCGTGTGATAGTGTCAGATGGTTAGGCATTGTGTGTGTGCTGCCTTTATCAGTGTGTATATGCGTGTGAGAGAGTGTGGATTACATTAGTAGGCGTTGTGTCTGTGCGGCCTTCTATCAGTAACGTGTAATAAAAGTATTAATCCGCCCCCTTCCTCCATAGATATTAGTGAAATAGTAAGGTAAACAGGACTGTCAAGCCTTGGTATGCTAACTAGTGCAGAGAAACAATGTCGAGTACAGGACACATGACTCTTTGGATCTAGATAAAGGACCTCTTCCCGTCTCTCTCTCTCTCTCTCTCTCTCTCTCTCTCTCTCTCTCTCTCTCTCTCTCTCTCTCTCTCTCTCTCTCTCTCGATAGATAGATAGATAGATAGATAGATAGATAGATAGATAGATAGATAGATAGATAGATGACTTGATAATTTTGTAATGTTATCCACCGTGCCTGATAAACCACATCTCTGATGAAGTCATGAAATGATAAAAACAAACAAGATTACGAACAAGATAACAAGGTTCACAGAGATTTAAAATTACACTAGACCCCGTCTAGTAGATGACCCGTGACACATCGGATCTCTTCCCAACTCTCTCTCTCTCTCTCTCTCCTTCTCTCTCTCGCATTTTGTTGATGAAGTCATCATTTTGTGGCGTCATCCACTGTGACCGGTTATCCCCTCTCTGCTTTAATAGATGACGCTATAATTTAGTGATGTTATCATTATGTGGCGTCATACATTTTGCCATCATCCAGTGTGCACGAGGATAAACGAATAAACACGATAAACCTAACCTTCCTAGACTCCGTATGCAACCGCTGATCCTTGCTGCTCTTGATGCTGGGGGTGAACATGCAATCTAGAAAGTTTTAACAAATCGCTACGGCCAACGAAGAGGACTTCATGCAGACTATACAATCCTGAGGCACGATCTTCGTGAGCTCTGTGAATTATTCCGCTTCGCTAAACTACAACAAAAACCAGCAACAGTTAAAATCCATATTCTGTTTCTTGAAAACATGGTTTTGGTGAGTTATCGACTCAGTACCACGGCCTAATAGCATAATGGGTAGAATTTCGCTAATGGACCGGGAAATCGGGGTTCAACCTTTGATCAAGTCATGCCAAAGACTGAAAAAATAGTATTTTATGCCTTTTTATTTCTTTTATTTGCTAAACACTCAGCAACATGAAGTGAGGATCAAGGATAAATGGACGAATCGTTGGAAAGCAGTGGAAACCTTCTCTATATCTCGGTATAGTAGCCAATGAAAAGGGAGTCTTCTGATCGCTCTCGACTACGGTCAATTCACATTTTTTTAATTGGATATTGATAAAATTTGCTTTCAACACAAATGAAACATTTTAAAAGTGTGGTATAATATTTCTTTTAAAGTAAATCATCACTATGATCATCATTTACATCATCATTAGCATCATCATTAACATCATCATTAACATAACCAAACTCTTCATCAACATCGATTTCGTTTGATGAATGAAACGAACAACAGTTCAAAATCCAGAGGACCACTAGTATTATTTCAGATTTTAATTTCCCTCAGACTAGTGACCCTACCAAGGTTTGAGAATCTAGTATTTCATACTTTTTACCCATAACTGCGGGCGGGTAGTACAGATGGAGTTATATCTATCCCAATGGAATTGGTAAAGTGATACAATAAGCCAAGAAAAGAACTAGAACACAGTACACCGGGTACGCAGTCAGTGCCCGGTAACCTTTGAAATGTTAAAGGACAATGTTATTTTCAAATTTCGTCCGCACACCCGAATTTTGAAAGATGGCGACCAACACCTGTTGAGTCATAATGAAGATCGCTGACACTCTGAACCGAAAAATTTGATTCAGAAATAGTCATCCGAGAGAGAGAGAGAGAGAGAGAGAGAGAGAGAGGATGGGGGAGAGACAGAGAGAGACAGAGACAGGCAGAGTCGAAATCTCTTCGTTAATCCTCTTAATTAACTTGTAGGAAAATGTCGCTTCGTAATACACAACCTGTGAGTCACGACTCCTGGAAAGATTCGTGTTTCATTATAAGCTGTTATCAAATGTGAGTCATTTTGAAGACGTCATTTATGCAAATTCGAATTCGTTGAAATAGTCTTAATACTTCCACCGTCTTATCTTGCAATTCATCTAAAATATTAATAATGAAAAAAAAAGGATTAGAATGATATGTACTGTTTAAGAGTCGTCTGTATTTCTTCTTACCTGTGATATCGTTTTCTTTTTTTGTGTTTAGGCAATTGATGTCATAACTTCCGGATAGTGTTTTATATGAACTAAATAGTATCTTTGTAATGGGTTGTTTGTGTAATAGCACTCCATTAGTAGTTTGATTTTCTTTGTAATCATTTTTTTCCATTACTGTTGTATTTGATTTGTGTTGATCATATTTGTTTACCTGTATTTGGTCTGTTGTATTTATTTACCTGAAATGTTAAGTGTCAACATTTGCAGGATGCCAACTAAGTCTCCTATATTGGCTATTAAAGGAGCTACTGCCGATCATGACACTCAAATATTTTTCTCCCAAGCCTTATATATTACTTTCGTGTCATGTTTTGATAGTTTTGTTAGTATATTTGAAAACACCAGGCCCAGGCTTATTTTACCTGTGATCCTGTCATATGGCTAGTATTTATCCTACGTGTAGAAATAGCAGTGCACTATCACACCTACATTGTACGTGCTAGATGTTTACAATAAATAATGTTAATCAGTATTTGTTTCAATGACTCGTGAACCTTTTAACGAAATGACTGGATTCGGAAAAGTTACGTGTAGTATAGTGAGACGTGTGTTAAAAGAGTCTCTTTACTTGATTCTCTCTAGAAGACGCGACAGACGTATTTAGACGCTCTTTCCATCCCCTTATGGGTGGCGTGTTTGGAGAAGACTGATAATCTGAAACTCTAAATGAAAAAGAAATTAAAAAATTTAAAAATATTCAAACCAATAGGATAATTTAAATGTAGTCCCTCCTTTTTAAAAAGTGGTGAAATTTGAAAATATTAAATGTTATGAAGCAAAACAAACTTTATTTTAAGTGTTATGAAGCAAAACAAACTTTAATTTAAATAAATATCATTTCATAAAAAAAATGTTTTTGTCTTTTAAATTTTTGGCATTTATAAAAATAAGCATGTTTTAAGATGTTTTTTTTTTGTAAACATTGTTTTATTGTTTTCTAAATTCTTAATATTTCAAATTGTCACGATGTTTAAAAAACAGAGGGACTATATTTCAATTTTCAACAAGAACAGCCAACGTGTGACCTCAGCTAGTGACATTAAATTTCAACCGTACATCATCTAGCGGGCTACTAATGGACGTATTATGACTTCAGCCAGAAGTAAAAAGAAGAAAAAGCATGTTTCTTTTATGAATAGAGCATTTTACGTGGAAAAATTTGTTAAAAATTGAATAAATATCATTTATTAAAAAAAAAACACATCGTTTGTTTGGCTTCAAAATTCTTAATATTTTAAAATTTTACGATGTTTAAACAAAGAGAGACTAGGTTTCAATTTTTCAACAGGCACCGCCAACGTACGATACCACCTACCGATATTGAATTTTCTAAAAGATAATGTTTTTTGTTGTTGTTATTACACATAGTCCCGTTCTTTTTTACATTTTTTTTATCGTGGATGTGTGTTCTGAATGCCGCGCAAATCAAGTTTTTAGAAATGTCTACCTTCTTTCCTTTTCTTTCCCCAATGTTTCAGTGCTTTTTATTATCATGGGTGCGTCTAACCTACTTTTAATTACCCCCTTTTTATGTTCGTGTGAAATTTTTCACTATTTGTTTTCATGAGTTTTCATTGGTTTACAAGCTAAAAAAACTGTTTTACTTACATTCTTTTTCTTGTGTATGTTTTTAATTTCATTTTTGACCGGACCAAACTGCTTTATATTATAACTGCTCGTACTAATCTTTCTTCTTATTATTATTTCATTTTCCTTCTTCTTCTTCATCTTCTTCTTCTTCTTCTTCTTTTTCTCCTTTTTTTCTTCTTCTTCTTCTTCTTCTTCTCCTTTTCTTCTTCTTCTTCTTCTCCTTTTTTTCTTCTTCTTTTTCTTCTTCTTCTTCTCCTTTTCTTCTTCTTCTCCTTTTTTTTCTTCTTCTTTTTCTTCTTCTTCTTCTTCTTCTTCTTCTCCTTTTCTTCTTCTTCTTCTTCTCCTTTTCTTCTTCTTCTCCTTTTCTTCTTCTTCTTCTCCTTTTTTCTTCTTCTTCTTCTTCTCCTTTTCTTCTTCTTCTCCTTTTTTTCTTCTTCTTCTTCTCCTTTTCTTCTTCTTCTTCTCCTTTTTTTCTTCTTCTTTTTCTTCTTCTTCTTCTTGACGTCGTCGTTAGTGATGTCAATAGCTGTGGAATCCAAGGTTAATGAAAAACGTGGCAAATCAAGTTCGTTCACCACACATGTGCAATGAACTATCGGCTTGTCCTCAAAATGAAAGTTTTTTTCAGCAGAAATTAAGAAAAGTTTTATATAGCTTAAAATTTATTGCAAGTTGAATGTGGATATTATTTTAGCACACTGCGCTTATAGTTACAATCAACTCGCCATCCTCAGCCAGGGTACAAAAAAGCAGAACGTCCACTCACTTCGATTGTAAAGTCTCTTATGATGTTTTTGAAATCTTTCTATAATCGGTACACATAGTTTACAATTGTTTTGATACAGTCCTAAATCCACTTACTGCAAAATGAAAATAAAACAATGTTTATAATTCTCATTTTAGTCTCAACCTTGCAATTATCAATAAAATCACAGTCGCATTCCAAACGCGACGATCTACATCACGTTCCCATCTGGGTTATCATTTCTATTAACTATCCTGATTTGTTCCGATCACCCTGAGGTAATATCGTTACACCGCTACAAAGAGAGACACAGACGACCTATACTCGCTTCTATTATGAACACCACCAGATATTACAGACAACACTACATGAAACTTGCCGGACATATCTGTTTACGTGACGCAAATTCGTCCTCTGTGATTCAGGTGACTTATTTATATCGTGATTCCCGTAAAGAAGTTAAGAAGCAGTAGTACAACAACATTAGTGGTTGGCGTGGTCGGATGACTGTGCAAGGTTGGTTCGAGACGAAATAAAATCGCCTAAAACAGTACGAAACATCGACAGCATAATGTTTGGGGTCCTTCCCCGAGAAAATCTATGGTCACAATGTTTCAAAGACGAGAATAGCGTGTAAGTCAATAGACGTTACTCATCTTACAAACACACACGCACGCACACATAGATAGGTGAGTTTTTATTACCTACTGCGGTCTCTCTGTACAAGTGTTTGTCAGGAGAACCTAGCATGAGGATACTTCACCTTACAAGTAAACTCTGACCAAATATTCAAAATAACATAGTATTCGAAACCCAAATAAGATCCCCTCGACATGGTTGTACACTTGCCTATACGATGGAATGGTGCAACTTCTCTTAGTGATGTTGTCTCTTGTAACAGTACTAAGCTGGATACTTCACTAGACAATATAAATTCTTGCCCTAGTATCCAGTAAGACCAAGAGACCACAACAAATATCTACTATAACATAGTCAACTGGTTAATTGGCGAGAGAAAAAATAATGTTCTTCACTTCTTTACTAACTTAACGTTTCGGAGGTAAAAGAGAACTGAATTCGAACACTCGGATATCTATGTACCTCATATAGAAACGAAATGTTTGCCCCAGAAAGGGGTCTCTTGATTTCTGAGAACTTACTGAAGTAAATGAAAACAAAAGAGTGAGGATATAGAAACTCACATGAAAACAATAAAAAAATATCACAAAGAAATAGACATTGATAGTACTGAATTACGAAAAGCATAACGTTTCTGATTTATTTTATTTACAATGTTACAAATAGCGTGCTTTTTACGTAAGAATAAAGATAATAAATTTACATCGGAATTATTTTAGATAAAAAACTATTATGTTTTCATGTATTGGTGTAAGCTGCTATGATTTTTCTCATCGCATTGCTTTTAAAAGTTAGAGTAAGCAGAATAAATATAAAATATTTAAATCGAAATTATTTTATTAAATAAAAGTACACTCACTTCTACAGCTAATGTAATTTTACAAAATAAATAAACTAAAATACTTATCTCTCGTGCGATTCGTGTCGGCCATGTTAAAAATATACGAATGAAAGTTAAATGTTAGCCAATGAAAAAGCTTAAAATACGATTTACAACCGGTGTATGCAAAAATGTATCGTATTAAATTTGTTACCCGGTAATATTGATGACAATAAGAGTGTGTATGAAGTAAAGAATTAATACTTTTTCGCCTTTATTTACTCATAAGTAAAAATATTGATCAGTAATAAATATTAAAATCGAAGAAATCGATCGTAAGATTCTTTCGATTTTATAGAGTTGTGTTTTTAACAATAGAGACCAATACTTGCCAGAAGTCACTAACTAAACAGATTTATGTATGTGAATTTTGTTACGAATGCTATTAATCAGAAAGATATGAGAGAAAAGTGAATTTACATTATATATTGGATAATGTTTCAAATCACATTTTTGTTGAGATTTTACCATGTTTGTTGCATACCTTATTTGACACGTTCTAAAAATTATTTTTTACAACTTGAGCCCCCCTCCGCACTTTAAAGTCATCACTTGAATATCAATGACACTCTTTTGTGAGGCTTTATCTTATTAAATTTGTTACCCGGTGATATGGGTGACTGTAAGACTACATATTAATGAGGGGGTGAATAATCCTCCCGCCTTTCTTTATTTATGATTTCTTTTTTTCGTGTCTTTAAAGCATGTATTCATACGGCAGTTGTCTACTTTTTTTACGCAGTCTGATGCATTTGTGTTGTACGCTGCCAGTTATTTAAAGCTGGAAAATAGATAGCAGACAAGGCAGTATTGTATCATATAGTCCTCCTCTTACATTCGCAGACGGTTTTGTAGCCTCATTTAGTCATCGCAACGTTTGATCATCCCATTTCAATTCATGACTAAAAAAATATTGATTACGACTGTATATTAAAATAACAGAGACGAATATTTTCCATAAATCATTAACTAAACTGATTTATGTATGCGCCTTTTGTTACAAAATCTATCGATCACGAAGATATGGGTGAAAACGTAATTTACTTATAATATTAGATAACCTTTCAAATCGCATTTTTTTGCGTTTTCGCAATGTCTCTTTTGCATGTATTTTTTGTGCACGTTCGTAAAATTCTTTTGAAAACTTGAATAAACACACACACACTGTAATGGATGCACCTGACTATAAATGACAATCGTGTGGGAGATGTAGATCACAAACTGGCTATCAATCTTGTTGCTTTAAAATAAAAACAAATGACAAGTGCGTTTAAGGAAAGACAAAAAAAGAAAATAGCGGTCGCTGTCGATTCTGAGGTAAACTTCGCGTGTTTCAATCAAATCAACGGTTGCACACGAGGACAGCTAAACTCCAGCTCCCTGTGCCGTACGTGCAGTGCGTGCAGTGTCAACAAATTCGCGATAGAAATTGGTGAAATTGGAATGAGAAGGGAAACAAAAAATTGCCAAAAAACAATAGAAATATCAGTGTATTCTTTCTTTGTCTTGACAGAGTATAAAATCAACTTCGAAATCTAGTGGGATGAGTTCACACTCTTCTTTTCTCTACATCCGATTTCTCACGGAAGCGACGTTGCTAGCCCCTCTCTACTCTATCGTTATTTCCATGTAAGACATTCACAGCAAGAACTCGACATACTACCACAACTAAAAAAAGATTTCCTTTCTCCCTCTATGTGTCTAGTATCAGGCGGAATTCCCATGGGCAGAGATTTCTTGCAAGGTATCCCATTTGTGGAAAACATTAGCGCGGGACTGCTTCCCTGTTAGTTACAACTTGGCCGTCTTCAAATCTAATGTCAACAAATTATTGTCATGTACCGCGCAATAAGTAATGTGACGTAGTTCTTATTATTGATAAATATTAGTACTCAAATAGTGTTCTACAACTTTCAGCTTATCTTTTTACGAATTCCTCCCTCCCTCCTGCTATCCTCCTATCCTCTAACCAAAACTTTCCGGTAGCATTGTATTTATTTGTCTTTATAGCATATTAGCTGTGGCCTACGAAAAATGGACTTTGAATAAAGTAAACGCTGAAAGATGTATGCACATATGTAGCCAAAACTGTTTGTATAAATAAACATTTATACTAAAATATATATCCATTTGCTAGTGAGCACTATCTGATAAAAACTATAGTTTCATTAAATACACATCTATTAATCAACAAACATACAAACACTATATATATATATATATATATATATATATATATATATATATATATATATATATATGATAATTTTATTTACACAGACATGTACAAAATCTGCGACACTGGCATGTCGATGTTATCGATCAACAGTTACTATAAACTGAGATCTCATCAGGCAGAGTTAGAATCCGATCTTAACCTCAGATCATATTTGGAGAGAAACCATTTCTCTCCAAATATGATCTGAGGTTAAGATCGGATTCTAACTCTGCCTGATGAGATCTCAGTTTATAGTAACTGTTGATCGATAACATCGACATGCCAGTGTCGCAGATTTTGTACATGTCTGTGTAAATAAAATTATCATATATAAAGCTCTATTTTGATATTGAGCACTTTTTATAAACCCGGTTAAAATTCTCTGGATTACCACCCTGTGGATATTTTTCACCTGGATTATTACCATTATTATATATATATATACATATATATATATATATATATATATATATATATATATATATATATATATATATATGAATGAATAATACAAAGCTCAAGAATTATATTAGATTCTATCGAGATACAGTGAAGCTCAAAATAGTGGATAGAGCATGTATATATGGATAATGAAGTGGTGAAGTGGATAAAGTTTGTATAGTTTACAGATGTATTAATTCATCAAATCTTCAAACAAGGATTACACATACAAAAATACCTTTAAACCATGGCTTTTCAAAGATAAAGTTCATATCGTCAGAAGGTTTGGCCAATAACAATTAAGTATTAATTAATAAAAAATATAAAAATGGAAAATTGTCTCGATTTAAGTACTGAAAAAGATCAAACATGCCAAGAATTATGGTCAGAATGTTGTATTAAATTCAAATGATCCAAAATGTTAAAATAAGTCCAAACAAAAAAGTCGAATAATGTTCTATGAGTGTCACAAACATTGCGATCTCCAAGAAATTGTATTTTAAGGTCACAAATAATCCCGGATCTTTAGACCCGAATGAATGTTTTTTTAATTTATAATTATTATTGGATGTGTCAATTAACTAATTAATTAATTAATTAAGTTTAAATCTAGAATGGAAGTAAGAGTTGGGAAATATTGAAAGGTGTATATATATATATATATATAGTAAGCTATGAAAATATATTTATGGCAAATAAGCTACACAGAGGCTCCCGCGTTTCATTCTCGTGGGAATCTTCAGACAAAAATCCATGGAGTTATTTTTGCCAGGTGTTTTATAAACACGGCTAGCTTGTTAACCAATCAGATTCTTTGTTGTTCTCTCAGCCAATAGTTGGGCTTCCCACGAACAAAGGTCCGGTTAGTGTAACTTCCTATATCCTGTTCTATTGTTCTGTTTTCTATAGAGTGGACTATATCCTGTCGTATTATTTTCCATTCAACTATTGGTAAGCGTCCATTTTCTTTGAGCTCCCAATAGTGGTTTAATTCGATGTTCTCTGTTTTTATATGTGTTTTTGTGGTCATAATATCTGGTTTTAAAATCTAGGGAGGTCATACCCACGTAGTACTTCTTGTTATGCGGTCTTTCCAGACCAGTACATGGAGAAATTTAGACGACCCGTGTAGATTATATCTGAATCAAAAAAATTTGAATCCTAAACTTAAAAGACCCCCAAAATCTATTAAACTGTAGAAGTGAAGAAACAAACAGCTACCTGCAAATAAATAAAGTTACCTTAGGCTAACAATACATAAATAAATAAATAAACAAATAATGAAAAAAAACTAAACTAAACTAAAACCTAACAATTTAAAAACTAAAACCTAAAATAGACATACAACGATCCACGTGTTAAATAAGTGCACCCATTATATTGACACAACAAAGAAACAGGATATAGGCCACTCTATAGATAACAAAACAATAGAACAAGGTAAAGGGAGTTACACTAACCGGACCTTTGTTCGTGGGAATCCCAACGATTGGCTAAGAGAACAACGAAGAATTTGATTGGTAAACACCTGGCAAAAATAACTCCATGCATTTTAGCCTGAAGATTGTGTAGCTTAATTGCCATAAATATATTTTCATAGCTTACAACCTTGATCTACTTACGTATCGAGCACTCTTGAAGTAAATATTGAAAATTAATACATAAAAAATTATATCTCTTCATAAAATTTTATGTGGATACATGAAATATATATATATATATATATATATATAGAGAGAGAGAGAGAGAGAGAAAGAGAGAGAGAGAGTGATAGAGATACTAGAAGAATATTCGTCCGATGACTGGTAAAATTGATTCTACAAACAGAACAGATTTGCACCACTTTTATCTCTTCTTTTGAAGATTAAAATCAATATATTATGATACTAAACCTAATATTTAGAATCCTAATTTTAATTCTAATCCATTACATTATTTTGATTCCAGAAACTGTCTAAAATGTATGGCTTAAGCTTAAGGGCACTTACGAACTAAATTTAATTCAGGGAACCTTGTTTATTGGTGTCTGATAACTATAGATCAAAATTAATGCAACTTTGAAACATTTAGCTTCTAAAACCCTTTAAAATATTCCAAAGAAACTAGAATTTGGAGAATATATTTTAATCTCTTGTAGCCGTAATAAGGTTACAATAGCGGTCCAAAAGTTTTAAAAGAAACTCCTGTTCATCCAACACAGTAATAAATTGAAAGATTCCCACCACCAACGTATTCTCTCGACATTTCCAAAAGTCGAACCACGGTTTGCTTTGACAAGTTTTTTATTGCCGTTGTTGCATGCACATTAGTTTCACTTATGAAAATCTGAAATTAAGAACATAAGTGCCTTCTGAAAAGTAAAACGAGTGCCCAACACACGAAATATCTCATGCGCTTTGAAGCTGGTAAGTTTTACTTTTAGTTTCTAGTGTTACAATTTCTTAATGTCTCCGTGAGCATTTAGAGAAGAAGGACTCTCTTTTACGGCGTTGTCATTTATTTTTTACGTGTGTACTTATACATCACAAACAAGTATGCAAATGAGATCGAAAAGTATTTCTATATAAGTACATTAAAGAATAATTATACTGCAATATACTACTACTACTACTACTACTACTAATAATAATAATAATAATAATAATAATAATAATAATAATAATAATAATAATAATAATAATAATAATAATAATAATAAAAACCAGACCTCCACTGGAAAAGTGTGGAGTATGCTGGGACCTTGGGGAGGCATATTGCCACCAAAATCCCAGAGAAAACTAATGGTCCAGCGAGAAATCAATGGTAAGAGGATGTTGCGATGCCGCAAGGTTATTTGCGGTGGTTATCGAAAAGAGGTGAAGAATACTGGAAATTTGGGGAGGCTTGTTGTCACTCAAACTCCAGGAAATACCACTGATTGTTGTCGGTGAGCAATTACTGACGATGATCTGTGTGAGAACTCCTAGCGAGTACAAATAATAAGAATAATACAAAAACCGTCACCCCACAGAACTACTACAAAAGCCACCACCCCACATAAAGATGGTACCGGAAACGACTGAAATATCTATGGGACATTTATTCTGACTACCATTCAACGGAATAAAGGATAGCAGATCAATAGCTGGAAAATTGCCTCTGTGATACCAATCTACAAGAATTCTGGGAATAGAACTGATCCTCAGAACTACCGCCCAATCAGTCTACTCCCGATCTTTGCTAAAATCTTTGAATCCTTAATCAATCTAGAGATAGTCCGGAACTTAGTTAATGCTAAACTTCTTTCTGACCGCCAGTATGGATTTAGACAAACACTATCTACTGCAGACATCCTAACGGTCATCTCTGAACTCACGTATCATACACTCGACAAGGCAGGTGAAGCTAGTGTTAGATAATGGCCCTATGGGAATGGACGTATCTGTTGGGAATCGTTAATTTGACTTGCGCGAATTAACGCGGGACAGTCGAGTGCAGAACAGGGCTTGTTCTCACAGTCAGAGATGGCAGACGTGACAATGTTACGTGTGACGAGACCTCAGATCAAGGGATCTGTGACGTCACTCGTTCTCGTGAGAAGCGAGTTTTTAGTCAGTCTGATTCGGAAAGCGAACTGAGAGGACGTGGGATTCACAATGTAAAGATAAGGAATATTTCCCTTAAGGGAAGACAAGAGCGAGAATCCTTTCTCCCCCTCTCTATGAATGGCTAAGAAACATTGTTAACTAACTACAATAAAGTAAGATTTGTTCTCTCCCTCTCTCTCGACGCGGTGAATGACTCCCAGTTGAAATAATAACTCTTGTAATAAAATGAAATAAATCTAAAAGAAGAGTTTGTCTTCGGAGGCGTCATGGCTTTTGTTGCAGACAACGGACGGCGCGGTTCGGCAGAAAGGAAAGAAAATGGCGACCCTCTACACGACGAGTATACGAAATGTGTACTGCCGCGGGCCAAGCAGGAGTAGCTATGTAACACTAGGGCAGTAGCGCTTGATATATCCAAGGCATTTGACAAGGTATGGCATAAAGGGCTTCTCCTGAAAATACGCTCATACGGTATTACTGGGCAATTACTTAATATAATTAGATCCTAACCAAAAGAAAGATCCAGATTGCCCTCGATGGCCGTTCATCTAAGCAACATGATATAAATGCTGGTGTGCCCAAGGGATCTATTCTTGGACCTCTGTTGTTCCTGATCTATATAAACGATCTCCCTGATGACATAATGTCTGAGATTGGTTTATTTTCTGACGACAACACACTTTACTCTCGTCATGTTTCCAAAACAGGCGTGATCATATCTGTGACAATGGCTGAATCTTTAGCAAATGACCTCCATACTGCAATGGATTGGGGTCATAAATGGTTGGTAACTTTTAATGCCGTAAAGACAAATCTCCTTTCCTTCAATAACTACAAGAAATCTCTCCAACCACCGATTGTCATGGCAAATAACACCTTACCTGAGAGTTCAACATTCAAACTCCTCGGCCTAACCTTCACAGGTAACATTAATTGGAACAAATACATTGAAGACATTGCCAAGGCTGCTGCAAAGAAGGTGTGCTCCCTCTACTGTGCTAGTAAACTCCTCACACCTGGAATTATCCTGTATCTCTACAAAGCCACCATCTGCCCATGCATGGAGTATTGTTGTCACATCTGGGCTGGTGCATCATCTACTAGTCTCTCCCTCCTTGACAAGGTCTAAAAAGGAGTCGCCAACCTAATAGGTCTCTCATTGGAAACCAAGTTCCAGCCCCTATTCCATCGCCGCAATGTAGCATCCTTGTGCTTGTTTTACAAATACTTCAATGAATTTCGCTCCGATGAACTGGCTACTCGATCAGCTAAATCCTATCCATTCACTGTGGAGGTCCCCAAATGCCGAAGAGCTTTCTACTCCAATAGCTTCTTTTTTCGTGCTGCTGGCCTCTGGAACTCTCTCCCTGCACCCTGTTTCCTCGACGGTACTGACATGCAGAAATGTAAAACTAATGTAAACAGACATCTCGCTGCGCAGCTCCCAATTTAGGTTGACCCCCCCCCCAAACCTTCTCTCTTTTTCTCAGTAGCCCCTTACGTCTATAGTGGCGTCCTGTCTTGTTTAGGGTGAACTATGTTAAAAAAAAAAGCAAGACAGATACTCAAGAGAGGGTGGTTCTCGTAGATGGAATTAACAGAAATCAAAGAAAAGATAAATGACGTTACAGATCAAGAAACACAACTTGATGAAACCTCCCTGGAAGAAGACGGACAAAACATAAACACTGAAACCGAAGAGATTGTAGACTACGAAACCATAGAACACACTGAGGAAGAAAAGTGAAAAGTTGAAACAGAGAAAGTGAACAGAATACTCGCGTACATCTCAAAAAACACTATCACAGACCTAAACAACTTGATGTATGCGGAGGAAAAATCAATAAGCATGAAACTAAAAAGAGAAAAAATCGACTGGCCAAAAGAATGGACCGACAAAGCCTTGATGAGAAATCATACTGGAACCCCAGATTACCTAATTTCGAAATAAATTAAAACCGTAGACAGGATGGAAGAGCAGAAATTTGAATCACAGGGAAAGATTAAATAAGAAACACGAAGAATTAAAACAAAAGATAGCAGCAATAGAAGGAACACTTAGACGATATACAAAAATACAAAGTGGCTTAAAAACATGAAACATGAACTACAGGAAATTGAAGAAGGAAATTAATGAAGAAACGATTAAGACAACCCTAAGGAAAATGGAAAACTTGAAAGCACCTGGCCACGATGGAATACATGCATACTTGCTTTAAAAATTCATGACCCTAGATGAAATGGTAGCGCCGAATCTGAGAGGATCCATCCACAAAACAGACGTACCAGAGTGGATGACCAAAAGAAAGGACAACGCTAATACAAAAAGATGCCAAAAAGGGAACGATCTCAAGCAACTACGGACCAATAATCTGTTCATTAACAATCTAGAAAATCCTAACGGCACAACTGAGAGAACAAATCTACCAATACCTGAATAATCATAGACTGCTCCCTGAAGAACAAAAAGGATACCGGAAAAGGAAAAGAAGGACGCATCAAAAGACCCCAAAGGAGGTAAAAAGTAGAAAAAAGTGCATATCTATGACATGGATCAACTACAAGAAAATGTACGACAGAATCCCTCAAGCATGGATAATTGAATGCTTAAAAATATGCAAGATCCCCGACAGGATTATTAATCTTATCATGAAAGCCATGGGCACATAAAGACTAGAAGTGACAGCTCGAGGACAACACCTGACTGAGATAGAAATACAAATACAGAGAGGCCTTTTCCAAGGAGACTCTCTGTCACCACTACTGTTTATAATAGCCATAATGCAACTCAACTACATACTCAAAAATGTGATATCGGATACAAGTTTCAGACACAGAAAAAAGAATAAACTACCTGTTGTACATGGCCGACCGGAAACTATTTGCAAAAAGCAAAAAGGAACTGGAAAATACGACCAGAATCTTTAGTAAGGACATTCATATGGAATTTGAAATAGAAAAGTGTGCACCGATAGAGATGAAAAGAGGAAAACTGGAGACGATAGAGAGCAAAAGAAGATGAGGGTGCTAGGCGAACAGGAGAGCAATAAATATTTGGGAGTTCTTGAAACAGGCACCATCAAATCTACAGAAATGAAAGAGAAGATTGAAAAGAATATTTACGAAGTACAAGAAAACTCTTAGAAACGAACTTATATGGCAAAAATCTAGTGAAATGAAAAACCCCTTGCACAGTATCGCTCATAGGCTGGACTAAAGAAGA
>OY744551.1:27316906-27329406 GCA_963556195.1 Sepiola atlantica
TTTTTGTGTTTACATGTTCTGCTGTGATCGTAATATCTTCTTGTTATTCAGTCTTTCTTTGTCAAATATCGTGGCTTAATAAACAATACTTTTGTTTAGGCATTTATTTTGTAGTGGACAAAGTTTACGAGTTATGCAGTTACAGCTTTTCTCTTCATTACTAATCTTTTTATTTCTATTTGGGTGATTGCTATTAGGGTTTGGGTTATTACGATTTGTAGTGCTTATATTTTTGTTCTAGTGTTATCTTTGCTATATTCATCACATTTCTACGCAATTTGTTCTTCTTCTCTACTGTTTTCTTTTAGTATTTTGTTATTAATTATCATTTCTAAGTTTTCGAAGCAGCTGTAGGACAGTATTAGGTTATTTTTATTGAATATTTTATACATGGGATTGGTTACGGGAAACTGTTTTTCAATGATATTTAGGAATTTCTTGCCCAGTTTAGTTTTTAGCATCTGATTCTAATGCGGTGTATACCAGATTATATTTATTTTTCTTTTATTTCTAATTTTATTATAATCATTGGTGTCCTGTTTCTTATATTTCATTTCGATATCATGGTACCCACTAATTTTTGAGCTGTATTTTGAATGTTGCTTGATGTTTTAAATACATTTTAGTTGCTAGAGTTATTGATAAGCCTACGTTTGATAGAATTAGGGATTTGCTTTATGATTGATGGGGGGTGGTTGGACTTTGGGTTTACGTTTATTGGATTAGCGTTATCTATTACATATGGCTCGTAAGTATTTTCATTTAAGTTTAAAGTGACATAAAAAGTGAGTTATTTATGTGTTAGCCAGTACTTCTACTTTTGAACCTAATTTTTTTAATTTCCATATGTATAATTTTCTTGAAGTTTACTCCTTTGACTTTGTTGAAATCCCTTATCATAGCTAATCCATTATCTCTATATAGACCGATATCTGTATTATCAAATATATTTGTGAGTGTATATAAAATAAATAATCCCACAAGATCTGATGCCTCAGCAGAGTCAAGGGCACACATGGCCAAACAAAAGGAGTTTGTCATCTTTGTTTTAATTCATTGATCATTATTATTGATAAAAACTGAACTTCTACATTTGTTTAAGGATGTGGATTTCATCCTTGAATATATCAGTATACATCTCAGCAAACTCTAGGGCGATGTTGAAGAGTTTTTCGATGTCAAATTGTAGGAAGCTAAATTTATTTTTATTTTCGCTATTATAAAACCAATATTCATCCACTGGTTTAATTCTAGGTCTTTTTTATTTGCGTGTTAATTGTTAGAATTGTTCTACTAATTTTTCCTAATTCTGGTTTTGTCGGATTAATTAAGCCTCTGCTAGGGTTATTGTTAAAATTACTTTTGTGGTCTTTAAATAAGATATAGGCTTCCTAAATGATATCAAACGTAGGATTTGCCGTTTTTAGCTGTATGGTGCAAATGCATTCAGAATTGTAAAAAATCCGCATACAAAATTCATAAAACCGATGAATAAAATGATAATATATTTGTTCTCAGTACAGGCAATGACTATCTCGGACATGTAGCACCTGAAGACAACTGGAAGGGAAAACCGCCATAACAACGACCGAGCTGAGGAAACTATTATATAGATTTTATGTTTGAATGCGAGTTAAAAATCACCTTTAATTTATTATACAGATTTTTGGAATGGGGTAAAGATGATTTTTACCTCGCATTCAGACATAATAGTTTAATAAGCAAAATCTTCATAGACTAATCTGTTCCGCCGTCACATTAGCCTAAGCCCTCATGCGTGTTTCCAGAATCCAAAAATCTTACATTTCATCCGGATTACCAACTTCTCCCACATACGACATCTAAGGAAAAGTTAGCTGCCATTTTACTTACATCTTATTATCTACTCCTCTCGCCACCAGATTCACCGTGTGCTAATTATCCATGTTATAATAATAAAACGAACACTGCTTCTTTCAGAATATAACATACTCGCTTTATGTTTACTATTAACGTACGCAACACATTCGCATTCTTGTAAAACAAAAAATGTTCACTAAGTTTTACCCGTCCTGGGAGGGCATTCTTCTAATTATAAATAAAAATCAAGATCCATATCCCCAAAATATAGATAAATATATTGTAATCTTCGTACCGTAACCAAATAACCAGCGCGTGTCGTGTAGTTCTGTTATTATACTAATAGTAACAGCGAACACAGGTCCTTTCTGTTTTTCTTACATATCACGTTGTTTTTAGTGGCAGTTATCGCATGCTGTCTCTTTCCGCATACATGTTGACAGCAGCGATCATATAATAACAACATCACATATTTTGAGTTTCAATATTTTTGGGGTTTTATTATTTTAAATATTACGCACAGTATTAGTCTTCGCTCAACCCGTCGCCAAAAGGGGAGGGCAGAAGTCCTTTAAAACACTATATTCCGTCTCAAATTCAAAATCAAAGAGAGAATCTATCTTATATATGTATCTGCCACGTTTAACTATCTTCCGACACTTTTCTAAAGCGACATCCTGTTCGTTTACGTCACTATACGTTTCTTCGCCACGTTCGTTAAACTATATTTTATAACCCACTTTCGTAACAATAACGGCTATCACCATTATGTTATATCCGTTTCCCGGATGAGAGTTCTCCAAACATTCCTGCACCGTTACTCATGAAAATCCTAACAGAGAGTCTAGTGTTTCTATTATTATTATCTTCCAACACTTTTATAAAGAGACTTTCCGCCCGCTTACGTCACTACTCATTTATCGCAACGTTCGCTAAACTATATTTTTAGAACTCATTTTCGTAGAAAAAGCAGCTAACATCATTACCATCATTACTGTTACTCGATTATATTATTATTAGTATTGTTATTATTTTATCATCATCATTATTATTGTTATTATCTCTACCAACCCACATGTAGTCTCATTACAGTTTGACGTTCCAAGAATTCGCACATATAAAGTGCGTTTTCTCTAACATGTCTAAAACTAAAATGGTATCACAGCATAAACAACTAAAAACGCCTGTAACAAGAAACCCTGCATCACCAATATGCACTTAAAAAGTAACCATTTAAAATAATAAAATTTTGCAGCTTTTTTATATCCTTATTATATTTAAGATAAAAAAAAACAAGTCCTCTTTTCGTTGTATTAGGCTATGTTATTTCAAAAAAGTTTTCTTTTTTATTGCTTTTATGACATAAATTTCAATACGCGATGATAATGGAAAACTACTAATGGCCAAACAATGTGAAGGAATTATTTACAAACGATAATGTCGGTTGTTTCAACCTTCAGGATAAAGAATGTTCTAGCGGGGCATCAACTACTGAAGTGACGGTGGTTAAGTTCATAACAACACTGACTGACGAACTGGCGGTGCAGATTTCGAATCCAGTCAGTTTCCATTTTACTTAATGATGTTGGTAACCTTTACGCTGTCCCCCTGAAAGAATTCCAACAACAAAATTGAGCTGATCAACAAAGTTGGGTCACGTTGATTCATACGAATATGCTTACGTAACTGTTGATGATATAATTATACAAATCACGATGTTAATACAATAGTTGAATATCATTCCTAACCAAATGCACAGAAATAAGTGATATCTCTCTTCAATATTAATTAAGGTTTGCTCTTCTAGGAGAGTATAGTGTAGTATATGTTTATGAATGAACATATACTACACTACTCCCAAGGAGACGGTAAAAAGTGGACCCTAGGTTTATTGTCGGCAGCCCCGTACTTCTCGCTTCCCTTATTTTGCCCTTTAGTCCTAACATTTCATGAGCGATGTTTCTGACAAAGGGAGAAAACTTGCTGTTTTCTTGGTCGGAATCTATCGATATAACACTTATCATTGGTTAGTTTTTGTCTTGATGTAGTATTTTTAGCTCTTTACATTAAGTCGCTTTATGCTTCGTCCATAAAAAATAAAATTCCTTTGAGAATGATATCATGACGAACAGACATATACTACAATACCCATAAGGAGGAGATAATGCATTGGAAGATCATCTCAGGAAATCAGAAGAAATCCTACACTACCATAAAAGGAGGAGGTCATGCCTGGGAGGATGATATCATGGCTACAGAACCCACTACACTACCCCCGCAAAAAGGAGATAATGAGTGGGATGACAACAGAACAGATACTATACTATCCTACTGATTTGTGTATTGTTAGATAGTATATTAGTATGAAACAGTATAATCAGCTGAATTGTGCATTAACGATAGTACAATAGTACATTCATAGTACAGTAATAGTTTCGCCTTCGGACAGATACCAAATCTTTGTTACTAATAGATTTGGTAAATATCTATTCTAATGATGATAAAATGGTTCGGTAAATCGCTACGCCACGAGTTTTGCGCAGAGTTTTAATCACCAAAACTTTAAATATTACTTTTCTTTCCCAAATTTTAAATAATAGCGACTATACACAAACACTGGAGGGAACATAATATTTGATAGAAATAAGAGTATTAGTTAATCAAGTAATTTTTGCTGAGTATTATTTTAATGAAGATCACCGTCTAATTAAAAGAGTAAGCGGGTACCTTTTCAGAAAATCTAGCTCTAGATTTGAATAATAAGTCAAATCTAAATTAAACTATAATTAAAATTAAAAAATATAAATGCATAAAAAAGAATATTAAAATGTTCGTATTATTGTCGTACTAAAACAGGACATCCTCTGATAAACTTACTACGTAAAGACGACGAAGTTTTGTTTCTATTTTTTTATTTCTAGACAAAAATTTGTAATAATAGTGTTCATACACAAACACTGGATGGGAATTACTATTTGATATGATTAAATTATTTTTTAAATAAAATAATTCGTCAACGTATTATTCATGAGAAAAAAGCGTTTACGTGCGCTCGTGTTTCTATGGTAATTGACCTATATTCTCGCGCAAGACCACGATTAGGCTGTGAGAACTGATTTATTTAATACCGTAAGCCGGTGCGTGAGAACGCCCGTGCGCAAAGCAGCTAACTGCTACTACAATGAATATGCACCTTTCTCTTTCATTACGATCGTAGACCACGTACGTTACAAACAATAGTGAAAAATTGTACGTAATATTGTATAAAGTTCGAGCATAAACAAAGAAGTGTAGGGGACGTTTTATTACGGATATTCTGAGAACGCCATTGGACAGGAGATTGTGGATAATTGTGTGTTATTTACTAACCAGAAGTTAAAGTTTGGAAAGTCTTTTTGTAATTTTCGTGTAATTACATACTGGACGGTATAATACGAAAAAGTGACTCGAATTAGATTTATAATGTATTTTTCTCACGGCTTGAATTTTGTGGACTTATAGTTTGGGCGTTTGTCGCCTTTACTCCCTTGTTAAAATTACTAAGCAAAGGGAAAACATGAAAATTCTGACTGTAATTTATATATAAGATATTAGAAAAGAAATCTATGTATTTCTTCCTGATATTAACTCCCATTCATATATATATATATATATATATATATATATATATATATATATGTATATATATATATATATATATATATATATATATATATATAGTGTGTGTGTGTCAGGTTGTATATGAAAAGAAATCAAATAAAGTCCTCGATCATATAAGAGAGCTAATATAATTTATTAAGATACTGTATATTACATATTTCAGCAATGTACCGCGGTTTCATCCAAAAGGGCAGATTTAGACATCTTTAGTAAATCTTCGTGCTCGGTGGAATCATCGGCAAGCTGAAATGATGGTCCCGTCCCGATAGGGAATGACGCCATGTGTGTGTGGTGTATATTTTTTATATTTATAATTTTTTAATATTAATTCACAGTGTAACGTCAGAGCTAGGCTATATTCTATATTTTTTATGTATTTTTATACAATATCAATGTTATAACGGACAGATTTACGTCATTTCATAAAACTAATGTTGATAATGATTACTGAATTTGATTTAGGCTCTGCTCGAATAGTTTTTCATTTTTTTTTTGTGTTTTCGCTTTGTTTTTTACAATTAACACCGAAGATCTACACCACGAAATAAATGCACAGGAGATTTGACAAATATCTTGGTGTTACTCGAAACAATTATAAGCTGAATAAAAATAAGTGATATAGTATATAATTACATAAAAAGATTGTATATATATATATATATATATATATATATATATAACATGAAAGCATAGCAGAAATGCCCCTTTTCTATTTTAATCTAAATTTTTGGGAGTAAATCTTGTGCTCAGAGATATTAAGAATTGTTGCATTTTCTGCACATTTTGCGTTATGGCGTCGCTCTAAACCGCAAGATCTCGGAAGTCGGAGTGGATTTTAATCAATCCTTACTTTTATAAACCGAGCAACGGCACACTAGGATAATGAGAAAGGTTTTGTTCTTTTAAAAGCATTGTTTAATTAAAAAATATGAAAGCATAGAAGCCGTTTTTTGCTTATTTTAATCTAAATTTTCGGTAGTAAATCACATTTTCAGAGATATTTAGAAGCGTTGCATTTTCTGTAGTTTTTTTTTGTGTTCAGATGTTGTTGCTCCAGACCTTTATATCTTGGTAGCGGGGCAGATCTGAATCAATCCTTACGTTTGTAAACAGAACGTCGCCTGAAGCGAAAACACATTAAAACACTCCAGAAAATGTAGACATTTTTTATGTCTCTGAAAATTAATACGCTCCCAAATATTTAGATCGAAATTTTAAAAAAACGTATTGTAGCGGCTTTTAAACTTTCATATTCTGAAATTAAACAATGCTTTTAAAGAGAACAAAGTATCCATTATTGTCTCGGCATGTATTATTTTTTATGTTCTTCTTGTGTTCTCGCACATATCTATCATTATCATAAAACTGAATAATTCACTTATGTATTTATGATTGTTTTTATTCTAATAATTAAAAAGTATTTTTCAATTATTTTAATACCATTTAATGTGAAAAAACAACACCTGTTTATTTAAATTGATGTGCAGAAGTGAAAGGTTTGAGAAACCCGGTGTTGATGAGTAATTCGGCTAGTATATGTATACTTACGTTTTATATATTTGATTATATATATAACACCGTATATTATATATATATACAGTATCTACAATAAGTGAGTACACCCAACAAATTTTTTTACTTTTTACTTCATAGAACTTTAATTTTTCGTAGGATTTAAATGAAACTCGATGTGAACATAGCCATGTAGTCGTTTAATAGCTTTATAAACTATGAAGGAACAAATATCTTTTCAATTCAAAAAATTGAACAAAAACATTTGGAACAAGTAACAAAAAGTGAGTACATATGAGCATTTTAAACAAATAATCTTATTTTTAATACTTTGTATGGCCTCCATTGTTATTAATAACAGCAGACAACCTCCTAGGCATTGATTAGACTAGTTCATGACATGTGTCCGACGGAATTTCGTTCCATTCACACTTGATGACCTCCTTCAGTTTGTTATTATTTCTCGGATTTTTCCCTTCAATTTTCCGTTTCAGATGCTCCCACAAATGCTCTATTGGGTTCAAATCAGGTGACATACTCGGCCATGGTAAGGTATTCACCCATTTACTGTCTAAGAAAGCCTTCGTAGCCCGGGACGTGTGCTTAGGGTCGTTATCTTGCTGGAAAAGTCCACGTCTGCCAACACTTGTTAGACTTGGTAACATTTTTTCCTCCAATATCTGGCAATAGAGTTTGGAATCCATTTTTCCTTCGATGAAAGCAAGTCGTCCAACTCCTTTGGCACTCATACACCCCAACATCATTAATCTCCCACCTCCATGCTTTACAGTTAGCACGACACACTTATCCTTGTAAGCTTCCCCTTTTCGTCGCCACACACGTTTAACGCCATCTGATCCGAATAGATTTATTTTTGTCTCATCAGACCAAAGAATTTTGTCCCAAAACTGCATGTCTTTGTCTTTATGTTCATTAGCAAATTCATATCGCTTCTTTTTGTGAGAAGTTTTAAGCAGAGTCTTCCTCCGGGGCATGCAGCCTTTAAACCCGTCTTCATGGAGAATGTTGCACACTGTCTGAGCACTCATAGTTACGTTTAAACTGTGCGAAATTTCTTCTGCGATGCTAGCATCACTCTGACGTCTGTTTCCCTCTATTAGTTGTTTGATGTGTCTCTTAGTTCGATTAGAAAACTTGATTTCATCGAAGGAAAAACGGATTCCAAACTCTATTGCCAGATATTGGAGGAAATAATGTTACCAAGTCTAACAAGTGTTGGCAGAAAGTGGACTTTTCCAGCAAGATAACGACCCTAAGCACACGTCTCGGGCTACGAAGGCTTTCTTAGACAGTAAACGGGTGAATACCTTACCTATGGCCGAGTATGTCACCTGATTTGAACCCAATAGAGCATTTGTGGGAGCATCTGAAACGGAAAATTGAAGGGAAAAATCCGAGAAATAATAACGAACTGAAGGAGGTCATCAAGTGTGAATGGAACGCAATTCCGGCGGACACATGTCATAAACTAGTCTAATCAATGCCTAGGAGGTTGTCTGCTGTTATTAATAACAATGGAGGCCATACAAAGTATTAAAAATAAGATTATTTGTTTAAAATGCTCATATGTACTCACTTTTTGTTACTTGTTCCAAATGTTTTTGTTCAATTTTTTTGCATTGAAAAGATATTTGTTCCTTCATAGTTTATAAAGCTATTAAACGACTACATGGCTATGTTCACATCGAGTTTCATTTAAATCCTACGAAAAATTAAAGTTCTATGAAGTAAAAAGTAAAAAATTCGTTGGGTGTACTCACTTATTGTAGATACTGTATATATATATATATATATATATAACTTTAGTTTTATTATTTTACATCAACATCATAAAACTGAATAATGCACTTATGTATTTATGATTGCTTTTATTCTAATAATTAAAAAGTATTTTTTTATTTTAATACCAATCAATGTATAAAAAAACACTTTTTTATATAGAGAGAGGAGTATTGGAAGGCTATCATAATGCAAGAAATGGAAATATGTCGGCGTTGAGAAGTAAGAAAAAAACATATTTCCATTTCTTGCATTGTGATAGCCTTCTAATAGTGCTCTGTATACGTATTACACACAATGCTTCAAGCAAACTACCTTTCCTTATTACTTATTTTATTTAAACTGATGGGCAGAAATGAAAGGTTTGAGAAACTCGGTGTTGATGAGTACTTCAGATTGTATATGTATACTCACTTTTTATATATTTGATTATATATATATAACATCGTATATTATATATATATAACTTTAGTTTTATTATTTTACTTCAACAGTTCTCAATACATAAGTAGAGCTACATAGCAGTCTAAAATTATATATAGGGAAAATAGCCTTCATGGAAACGCTTTTGTTTAATTCCCCGAAATATTGCTTACTTAACCTGATGAATTCATTTGGAGAAAGAAACAGAAACTTTACGGTGTAGCTTCTTTGTCATTGAATCCATGTTGGTAGATTCTCTGCACAGACGGAGTTTTCCTCTGGTGATTATTATTTTTGACAAAGGGAAGTTTTTTTCCCGAAATATTAAGTCAATGATTTGTAATAATCATCCGGTCATCACACAAAAACAGCTAACACCACATTTGCTGTTATGTAAGATTTTAAGAAAAAATAAATAGTAAGTGACATTTCGAATTCGATTTATTATTTTTGTTCCTTCCAGCTTACATCCTACCCGGAATTTGCATTGCCCACAGCCTTTTAAAAACATACTACTACTATTCCCAGCAATGCTCCAAACAAACTACCATTCTCTATTATATATATATATATATATATATATATATATAATTCCTATATAATTTTATTGCTAGCTACCATATTTTAGAATGGTTCTTGGGTGTAGTGTTTAGATAGTATTATTATTATTATATTTTTTTTTTTTACATATATTTTTATTATTATTATTATTTTTATTATTGTTATAATTAATGTTATTTGATATGCAAATTATCATATCATATCATACGGTAGTCTTAAGGGTAATATATTATTATTATTATTTTATTATTATTATTATTATTATTTATTTATGTATATATTAGTGAAATTTTAAGCTGAATTATTTCGACACTTGATTATTGGGGAAATGGTAGTTTATCAGTACCATTGGAGAGCCATGAATATTATAACTGTCCTGTTTTTAAATCTCCGAAGCAGTTACATGGTAAGCAGCTGATGATCCCCGTGTTAATATTAGACGCTTAAGGTCTCCTGTTTTTGTTTCACTCTTAGATACTTAACCCCCCCTTTTATTTTTTGTATTTACTTATTTTTTTATTTATTAATTTTCCAACGAATGTTAAGTCTGCAATATCTTGGATTTAGTTAGTTTCTCTGGGAATTTAAACTGCATTTTACTTTTTTTTTTAATTTTTTTTTTTTTAATTTTTTTATTATAAATGACTCAAAGCTTCTTTAGACTATAAATATATATATATATATATATATATATATATATATATATATATATATATATATAGAGAGAGAGAGAGAGAGAGAGAGAGAGAGAGAGAGAGAGAGAGAGAGATTAAATAATAAATATTTAATTATTATCCACATACTTATACGTTTCATACTTTCGGAATCTTCAGTTTGGAGATAACTGTCCAAACCGGTCGAACGCGAAATACCTTTAACTCAATTATCAGCGCTCTCACAAATGAGACCAATTCCAACCGTTACACAGCAAGTAGAGACATAAACCCTATTCATATCAAATCCGGCGGATAAACATAGTCAGCCGTCTTAACAGTGTTCAACAAATCACGTAAAAAGAACTTTCATTTTTAGCTTAGGTTAGACAGCTTATATTATTTCTCATTAAAGGGTCCAGCCGAAAGGGGGGGGGGGCGGGTTATAAATATTTATTTAATAATAAATATTTTATTATTATGCACATATGGTTCATCTTTGCGGAATCTTCAGTGTGGAGATTACTGTTCAAACCGATCTCACGATTCGAACCCTGGAGCACGAGTAACCTTTAACTAAGCATATATATATATATATATATATTAATATTTTTTATTATTTTTTTGATTTTGATTTTGATTTTGATTTTAACATTTTGATTCTTAACGGTCCCAACCACGTGACTTTCCAAATTTTGAAATTTTAAATTTCTTTTCTTTCTTCTTTTTTTCTCCATTTCATTCTTTCCAAATATCATCGGATTCTAACTCTGCCTGATGAGATCTCAGTTTATAATATCTGTTGATCGATAACATCGAAATGCCAGTGTCGCAGATTATGTACATGTCTGTGTAATTAAAAATAATCATATATAAAAGCTCTATTTGATATTGAGTACTTTTTTATAAACCCGGTTGAAATTCTTTGGATTACTACCCTGTGGATGTTTACCTGGAGTATATATATATATATATATATATATATATATATATATATATATATATATATATTGAAAAAGTGACACAGCGTGTTTTCTTATGGTTAATGAATTGCGAATGTGTAATGTTAACTTGTATAAGCCTGAATTTTTGTGTTTTACTTTTAAAATGTATTTCTGAAAATGTTATTTATTTTCAGTTTTTTTTTTTCTTTTCCTTTCTTTTCTTTTTCCTTTTTTTTTAACTTTCTCTCAACGTTTTTCCTCTATTTTTCTACTCTTCTTTTCTCTGTTCGGTCGTTATTTGCATGATTAAGTAATGGCTTCGGCTTAGTCGGCGAGCGCCGGTCGCCTGTTTGTCGTCATAGACTCCGACCAACCAAAAACTCTCATTCGGGATTGGATTGAAAGGTCAAGTCGAGATGAGAGTCATTTGACCAACATTGGCTCGCGAGATGCGGGCAGGGGACAGGGAAACATTTTCACAGCCCTCTCTCTGTCATTCATTACCTATCTTTATTTCTGTCCCTCTCTCTCTCTATATATATATATAATTCCATCACTGCAATTCAATAATTGATCCTCGCTTACTACCAATATTTCTTTTTCCCTTCTCTCTCTCTCTCTTTCTCTATTTATCTATTGCATTCCTTCACTGCTTCTCAATATTTTACAAATATTTACTCTATATTTCGATCCGACTGTCTTTCGCTCTCCTTCTCTCTTTCTCTCTCTTTCTCTCTCTATCTTTCTCTCTATATATATATATGTATATATATATATATATGTGTGTGTGTGTGTGCGTGTATTTAAATATATACCACTCTATCAGCGTATTTATCTCTGTATCACCCATTATCTCTCTTTCTCTCTCTCCCCCCTCTCTCTCTCTCTCTCTCTCTATCTCTCTCTCTCTCTCTCTCTATATATATATATATATATATATATATATATATCAGTTGTTTGAAAATCGATAACATAACTTCGGAATTATTTTCTATATGTGAAATAAGCTTTTGAAACAAATACTTATCAATATTATTTATTGTAAGAATTTAGCACATACAATGTGTGTGATAGTGCATTGTTATTTCTACATATAAGATAACATTAT
>OY744551.1:27336906-27419406 GCA_963556195.1 Sepiola atlantica
CTTAGTATTAAAATGTTTTTATATATATATATGTTTTTTTATATTTTTTTATATTTATTTTTTTATATTTATTTATATATATATATATATATTTTTTCATATATATATTTTTTTATTTTTTACCCCCCTTTTTTATTCCCCTTTTTATTCCCTTTAATCTCGAATTCTCTTTCTTCTCCCGTGTTTTAAATCTCAACGGTCTTATGACACTAAATTCAAATTTAAACAAACACACACAACACACTGAGCAAATAACGCGTCCCAACAAGAGTGTCATGTGACCTCACATTTCCAAAACAGATGACAACAGAAGCTGAAGAGAGCCGGATGGGTAAGACCTTCCGTGCTTGAAACCGACGGTACGAATGTTGTACTAATTTTTCTGTACCAGAATAAATAAATATATATATATATATATATATATTACAGAAGATCAGAGCAACATCGGTACCGTCGGTTTTAAATCTAAACAAAGAGGACCTATAGTTGGTCTTTTATGACAAACTGACTTCAGCCTCTGTGTATCTCTCTATCATTCTCTCTCTCTCTCTCTCTCTCTCTCTCTCTCTCTCTATCTCTCTCTCTCTCTATCTCTCTCTCTGTATATATATATATATATATATGTTTATTTTTATGTAATTATTTTTATTGGTGATTGCAGCGTTCATTGTTTTTTGCTCACTGCTGCTTCGATTGTCTCACTTCCTAAATATTTAGGTGATAAAAATAGTACATATTTCTAGACAGAGCGTCTTGGTCTGATGGTAAAACGCTGGACTATAGACATCAATATCGAAAGTTCGATCCCTGTCTAAGTTAGCGATGCTGATGACGGCTGTGAGCTAGAAACACTTGTCCATGGATTACTTTTATGTACGTATATAATAAATAATATATATATATATATATATTATTTATTATATATATATATATATATATATATATATATATATATATATATATATATATATATATCTTGCGAAGTCAAAAGTAGCTTTGTAATCGGTTCGAATTATTGGATCAGCAGTAATTAACATTTCCTACACTGATGATTGAATATAGCATGAAATACTACTGGTTATATATATATAATTATTTATAAATTAAATTTCTCAAATTAATCCATATACTATGTGTTTCATGTTAAACCTGCAATCAGCAGTATGAGAGAAGACAACCCATGCCGGTCACACGGTTCAAACCTCGATACGAAGTCACATTTAACTCAATATTCGTAGCGCATTGTCATGAAATAGTCGAGTAAATTAACGTCTTAATGGCAAATTCGGCAGCATATATATTTATATATATAAGCATATATATATATATATAAGCATATATATATATTCATATATATATATAAGCATATATATATAAGCATATATATATAAGCATATATATATATATTCATATATAAAAGCATATATATATTCATATATATAAGCATATATATATATATATATATATATATATATATATATTAATATATATACATATATATAGTCATATATATATATGTATATATATATGTATGTATATATATATATATATATTCTTCTCAAGGAGAAGCTTCTAGTCGTGTATAAACGAAAGAATACAGTTTAAATTCTTAGTTATACCAACTAAATCCACATATTACAGAGTTAGTATTTCTATAAACCGACTTCCCGCTGGAAAATTCACAATGAAATGGAGCATAAACAAGGGACCTTACTTTAAATCGCGAAATAGAAAAAGAGGATCATGAGTTTTTACTATGTAACTGTTTCAGAGATTTAAAACCAAAACAGCAATTGAATGAATGTCTCTCCAGCAGTACTGATCAAAATACCACTTCCACTTAAACACATGTAGACACAATGGAATGAATGGCTCTCCAGCAGTATTGATCAAGATACCACTTTCTACTTAAACACATGTAGACACAATTGAATGAATGGCTCTTCAGCAGTACTGATCAAAATATCACTTTCACTTAAACACTTGTAGACACAATTGAATTAATGGCTCTCCAGCAGTACTGATCAAAATACCACCTCCACTTAAACACATGTGGACACAATTCAGTTTTTATTTAATTAAAAAATGAAATAAAATATTTAAAAAATATAAATAATGATAATTATTATCATAATTTATATTTTTTAATTATACCTTAAAGAACTATTTTGTGATATGGTAGTTGATATATATATATACTAGAAGTATCATCACTCCAGCACGGGTAAAATTTATTTCCACGAACAAAACAGTTTGCACCACTTTTATGTCTCCTTATGAAGATTAAAATGAAGATATAATACTACTAAACCTCATGTCTGGAATCGTTACTCCAATTTTGATAAAAAAATCATTACATGATTTTGATTCTAGAAAAGTTCTTTAATTTAAGCCTTAAGCTTAATGAATCTTAAGAAGAAGTTGACATTCAGGAAATCTCGCTTTATTGGTGTCTAATGGCTATGGATCAAAATTAATGCAAATCTGAAATATTTTAATTTTTAAATGGGGACTGTACTTATATAATGCCACTAAAACGCTTTAAAATACTCCAAAGAAACTTTAATATCGTGAATATTTATTAATTGGTGTCATTTACTTACAGTTCAAATTTCATAAAAATCGGAGTCATCTAAATTTTTATGAATTGCTTAAACACCTCTTCCCCTCTTTGCCTATGTTTTATAAAACTAAATTAAAATAAATATAGCCCACAATAATTTCATTAGTTTTTCATTCTTTGGTGGGGTATGGTATGGTTATTGTCTCCCAAAAAACAATGGTAAAGTTTACAAAAATAAATAAATAAATAATGTGCCAACGCTACTTACCTGTTTGCCTGGAATATATATATTCCAGAATTCATCATTATCATCATCATCATCATCATAATAATAATAATAATAATAATAATAATAATAATAATAATAATAATAATAATAATAATAATAATAATAATAATAATAATAATAATAATAATAGTTTAAGATTTTACCAAGAAAATACATATTACTGAAGCTCACGGACTCGCACCAATTCTCTTAAAAATGCATTACTTAATATAACTGAAAATTTCGTGGAGAGCAATTATTTTCTCTATTTAATGTTTTGTATGTAAGATATTTTAGACGTTTTTTTTTGCGAATTTGGATTGATGCACCGCTTACATGGTAAAGTTTACAAAAAATAATATTCCCATGTTACACACTAGTTGCCGAAAATATATATTCCAAAATTCATAATGATCAGTTCTTTAGTTTAGGAGTTTATCTTGTACAACGTAATATACTTCCTAACTTTACATGTATACAATCCTAAATGTTAAATTCTACAAAAAATATAATGTGTCTATGTAACTCACCGTGTTGCCGTTAATGCTCCGTTAATTAGTTTTGCTGATATATATATATATATATATATATATATATATATATAAAGAAAAATTGTCGAAGAGTGATAAACATGCACGGATGTCCAAATTTCTTTCAAACTTCAAATGTTCAATGCAAGGTATATTCTGTAATAAAATTATGTTTATACGTTTATAGCTCTTTGCTTAAGCCAAGGCTTTTCAAAGATCAAAATCTTATCATCAGAGGAATTTTACAGATAGATAAGTTGGCAATAGAAAAGCCAAAGTTCAACATTTGAAAAAATATTAAGAAAAAGATGGGTGAAAAAGTAAAAAGGTATTGGGTTTGTCCAGGTGGTAATTGTCCAACGGTAAGGTGTCCAATGGAAGAAGCTTTCCAATTTTTCTTTATAATTGCTCTATCTCGTATATTGAGCTTTTCTCATTTCACTATAGGTTCTTTTTACTAAAAGTTTAATTTTAGTTTCTTACTTACTTATATATATATATATATATATATATATATATATATATATATATATGTATATATATGTATGTATGTATATATATATGTATGTATATATATATATACATACATATATATATACACATATATATATACATACATACATATATATATATACATACATATATATATATACATACATATATATATACATACATATATATATACATACATCCATATATATATATATATATATATATATATATATATATATATATGAGGATAATTATTTTCTATCCGATCCTGTCGTGATAATAATAGAAAACAAAAGTTAAGTTACAAAATTTACAAGTTTCTTATAATCATTAGGCTCCAGTATCACGGTCATCGGAAGGACCACTTCGCAGTTTCGGCCCCTACTATTCTGCTGCATCTCTGAAGTGTCGGGGCCCCTCCATCAGGATGTCGTATTGCTACTGGTGTAAACTACTTTTCTGTCCAACGCCCATCGTTTATTTTTTAACCAGATCCATCATAATGCCTTCTTTGCTGCTTATTGTACGTCTCTCGCAAAGCTTTTAAAGCGTTAGATATGCAGTATTTCTGTTTAAATAGATACTTTTTATTACACCTGTCTGAAAACCCGAGAAAACTATTCGTTACAGAAGAGGATTGATTTACGCTCGCAGATGAAAAGTGATTTCCTCTATTAGAGAAGTCAACTGTTAGGTAGAGACCACATGTATATAGTTACCTGCAGACTATATATATATATATATATATATATATATATATATATATATATATATATATATATATATATATATATATTGGATCAAATATAAACCAAAGTAAAACTTTTAGTAGATGGAACCTACAGTGAAGAGTGATAAACATGCGACGATTGTCCAAATTTATTTCAAATTTCAATTGTTCAATGCAAGGTGTATTCAGTAATAAACTAGTGTTTATTATTCTTTCTATAAGCCAAGGCTTTTCAAAGATCGAGATCTTATCATCAGAAGAGAAATACAGATAGATAAGTTAGCTTTCGAAAAAAACAAAGTTCAAATATATGAAACATATTATTAGAGAGAGAGAGAGAGAGAGAGAGAGAGAATTATTTTATAGTCGATCCTATCGTGATAGGGATATGCTCGATATTGGGGATAGAGCATTTTTATAGGAAATATTGAAATAATAAAAGAAAATTAATGTTTACAATTTATTATTATCACAGGTGTAATGGATTACTTTTATGTACGTATAAATTTATATATATATATATATATATATATATATATATATATATAATATATGTGTGTGTGTGTGTGTGTGCGTGTGTGTGTGGGCGGGGTGAGATATTTATTAAGATAAACAAAAAGATATTACAGAAGATCAGAACAACATTTGTACCGTCGATTTCAAATCCAAACAAGCGGGACATATAATTGGTCTCTTTTACCGGGCTCTCTTCAGCTTCTGATAATGTTTGCCTTTCCGGAAAATGGAGGCTCGCTCGTTGTGTGACGTAACACGTGAAAATGCCGATTAAGTAAAAATAATCAAAATAAAAATATAGCAGAGGAACGAAATATCGTTAAAAGGTTACACAGCGCGCGAGCCGCCATTTCCCGGGCAAGCAGACATAAACAGAGGCTGAAGAGAGCCTGCTAGATGAGACCAAGTATTGGTCCCCTTTGTTTGGATTTAAAACCGACGTTCAAATTAAGAGACCATTCCTGCGCGGAATCGCTGTATCTGGCGGAAGGCGCGCCATGATTTCGGCGTTCGCCGATGATGTTACCGCTTTTGTGCCGATACGCACTGAGATTCGAATGGTGGTTAAAGCTCTCCCTCGATACAAATAAGTGATAGAAAATATTTGAAGGCTTAAAGGAGGTTAAACCCCCATAGCTTTTTGAGGTTAGGTGGGTACTAAGGGATTCGAAACCATTTCCATTATCTTCCAAAAAAAATCGTACATATATATACAGGGTGAGCAAAAATAAGGGTCCTATTTTTAAAAATTCATAACTTTTTTATTTATTGATTTTTTTTTTTTTTTTAAGAATAAGTAAAGGACCCCTTCCGAAGCAAGCATGAGCCGTATTAGCCCTAAGGAACGTACCCTCATTTAAAAACATTATTTTTGCTTAAAAAACTCAAAACAGTGTAAAAAACAATACTTTAGTTTTTGTAAGTTTTAAGAAGTGTTTTTCGGCTAAAATTTGTTTTGTTTATTTCAAAAAATCTCGGAAGGGTCAGTCTACACACACATAAAGTTTGGTGAGTTTAACTTTTATTTTGTGGAAGTTATTCAAATTCAAGTTATTCAAATTTAAAGATAGGACACTTATTTTGGCCCCCCCTGTATATATATATATATATATATATATATATATATATATATATATATATATATAAGATAAGTCAATGAAAATTATTAGACCTGAAAAGGGAAGCAAATCATAATCTTCGGTTGTTCAAAACTAGGACGTTTAGTGAATAACAATATTTATTTTTCTTCTCTTTCATTCCTTAAGCCAGACTTTTCAAAGATTAAGATCTTATCATCAGAGGAAGTAAATGATGGATAAGTTAACAGATGAAGACGGTCAATATTCGAAATTTGAAAAAGTTTTAAAGTTCAAACGGGTATTTTCCAGTGTATAGAAGTGTAACAAGAACGGAAATCCAAGTAGTATGGGGTTCAGATGTATTGGTAAATCCAAAAGAATCCGTGTAAAGATCCAGCGATGATGATTCCACCCAAGTATGTAGTCTATGGAGGGAAGATCAGATAAAATTGGCAATGTTGAGAAAACGTAATTCTTCCTGTTTTTCGATGAAACGGAATTAAAGGCAAAAGACTTATATATTTTTGCTCTATCCACTATATTGAGCTTTCCTTACCTCACAATAGGTTCAACTCGCTAAAAGTTTACCTTTTAGTTATAAATTTTCATATATATATATATATATATATATATATATATATATATATATAATTTATTTAGATACTGTATATTACATATTTCAGCAATGTACCGCGGTTTCATCCAAAAAGGCAGATTTAGACATCTTTAGTTGGATGAAACCGCGGTACATTGCTGAAATATGTAATATACAGTATCTAAATAAATTATATTAGCTCTCTTATATGATCGAGCACTTTATTTGATTTCTTTTCATATACAACCTGACACACTATATATATATATATATATATATATATAGAGAGAGAGAGAGAGAGAGAGAGGGGGGAGAGAGAGAGAGATAGATAGATAGATAGATTGACTGACAGACATGAATATAAATAATTTGAAACCGTCCGCGCGCTTCCTGCCAAGGTAAATGTGAAGATGTCAAAATGCAATCAGGCGGAGAAGTGGACGTAACGAATAATAAAAGAGATTCTTTGATTTGATTGTTGAACTTCGATCGCTGATCAGATGCGATCGCTAAGATTGAAATCAGCATATCTCTCATTTCATTCCTGCTCATCGTATTTCAGAAGTTGTTTTAGAGTTATATAAAAGGTTATCACTGTTGTTAAACATCCAGTATTTCAGTAACGAACGAACATAACACAGTTTTGTAACAAAACTAGCAGGAGCACCCAGCGTTGCTCGGGATTGAATCAAGATTACTACTATGTACTTTTTCACTATGCTCATGACACCATCTGAGTAGAACTTTCCTGTGAAGGGTGAGATCGATTCAAAACGGCTTGCATCTGATTCGCTCGATCATAGAGGGAATAAAAGACGCCACCAAAGTCGCGCTGATAAATTCAGATACGTCCGAGGCTTTTGATAGGATCTCCTGGAAACCGCCTGTTTTAATCCGGACTTCCGCAAGTGGGTCTCTATTCTGTATCGTCTGCCAACCGTAGCGGTACAAGTCAATGGTAAACTTTCGGAGTCATTCGTGGTTTCTCAGTCGCTGCGTCAAGGTTGTTTGATGTCGCCTAGGTTTTACGTCTTTGCGTTCGAGCCTTTCTTCCGCAAATTAAGAGACGGGGCGACGAGACCATTCCTGCGCGGAATCGCTGTACCTGGCGGAAAGCGTGCCATGATTTCGGCGTTCGCCGATGATGTCACCGTTTTTGGATATATTTGAAGTTTTTATAGGAGTATGCCTCCTCGTCCCCATAAGGGTGCACGGGGAGATTTTTGAACACTTCCATTATTTTCCCCGATATATTTTACATAAGAATTCACTTTTAGATTTTATGTAGATTCTCTTACTGTTTGTCTATAGGGAACACACAAACATCACACACACATAGACACAGACATTGGGTTATATATAGAGAGAGGTAAAAGTATTCGCTGTAATCTTACACATGACCGAATTCGTCACCAGACGTCTTCAAGTTAATGCCGGGCAAAGAGTGCGAGGAAGCTATTAACGTCATACGTTTGTATATACTGGTGTGTGCACTCCATTGAAGTCGCCCGCTAATATCTGCCGTGACATTTTTTCTTAATAATAATAATAACAAAAATAACGTGATTGAAATGTTACTCCGCTTTAAATCTAAGGAAGTAAATATCTAATATAATGGTTTCTTGGTATGTGGTATCAACTTTGGTTGTTACCAGTTGTATCCGTCCGTGGATGGCCAAGCGCCAATGATCCTCACCTATCCCCTAAATCTCTTACGTGTGTTGCAATAAGCGCAATAGCTAGCCGACCAAACTACGTCAAAGAGTGGTTTTGAAACGGCATTACTAGGCGTACGAGTTTTATAACGAAACCACCGACTGAAACCTCCGTTCTGGGACTTGAAGGCGACCCACATCCGTAACGATCGATCTGCAACTCTACCGGAGACTTCTCCACTTACATTCTTTCTTAAATATTAGCGGTTTGGCTTCAGGCTAGCGACCTGTCCCTGTCAAATATTTTTGCTACGAAAACAGTCAAACATATGCCAAATTCAAATTCAAGTCAGTCAGATTTGCAAGCAGCAGGCGCAACTGGAGGGATGATGTTGATCTTACTACAGGCCGAATGCGATCGATCAATTTGACTGTTTCACGTATGATGTCTAGTGTTCTGCTATGCATGACTTCATTCCTACACTGTATAGAGAAGCCACGCCTAGATATTTTGCTTGGCGTAAATTGTGATCAAACAGAGATCGTTCACGTACTAAAAATGTAGAAATGATTGATATTAAGATATATACATAGAGAGTGTTCAAGACAAATTTGACAAATTGGGGAAAGGAAAAAACGGCATATTTTTTTACAATAATTGATTCATTTTCAAAATTCAAAGTATATCGTTTAGTTGATCTTTTGTTGAATACTGCTTCCTAGAAGAATCTGCCCCGAGTCTTCACAACAGTCTCCAGGCGACCCCTGAACCTGCACCACGCGGCCTCTATGGTGTCATTTGAGAGACGCCTGAACGTTAGTTTCGTTCTGACAATCAGCTGTTTTTTGCTGTTGCAGGCGGTACGGTTGGTGTCTTTCTCAACTGCACCAAACGCATAATATGAGGTTGAATTTAAATGAGTTAAGGGGACTTGGTATGACTTCTGAAGTTGTGGAAGTTCTCAGCCAGACAGACACTTCTGGGGTTTCCCGGGTGTGTAACACGGAGCTGCGTCCTACTTCTTCAAGTATGATCTCCCACAGCGACCCTCTTTGCGCAGCGCTTGACAACAGTGGACAGCAACTCAATATAGCCATATGCATTGCGTTAAGATAACTTTTCGAATGTGTGGGGCGGCATGACGTTACTTTCGCTAAAAGTAAGCCCACTGTTTTTTTATTTCTTTATATTTAACTGGCTTTGCGAACTCATTTTTTCCCGAATTGAAACTAACACGAGCTCTATGTGTAACATTTTTTCTAGTATGTATTATTCGTCCCGAGTTCTTTCTTCATTTCTAGTCTATTGTTAATGATTAGACTTGTCAGTTATTTCGTATTCAGATATTGACAAGTGAGTTTGAAATATTTTATTTACTCCGACAAATCAAAATGTTATTAAGGTTAATAATTATAATGAACTGTCTTAGCTGAACCATATATAGATAGATAGATAGATAGATAGATAGATAGATAGATAGATATGTAGAAAAATAGATAGGTAGATAGATAGATAGATAGATAGATAGATAGATAGATAGATAGATAGATAGATAGATAGATAGATAGATAAGAAAAATAAGAAGAGAAACAGTAACACAGACGATTCATAGGAATGATAAACGAAAAGATTTACGAAAAATTCTGGGCATGGCTACGAAAAGGGCACCTAAATAGAGAAAACGGATGCACTACTAACAGCCGCCGCACAAAACAATGCGATTAGTACTATATCGAAGCTAAGATTGACAAAACTCAGGAAAGAGCAAATTTAGACTCTGGACAAAGACGAAACAAGATTGTCGATAGATAAAAAATATTTAATTATTTAAAATTCAAATCGATGAACAGATCGATAAATATATTACCGTTATCCTTATCTAAGAAAGATAAATTGTTCGATACTATGTATCTAGACACAGATAGATAGATAGATAGATAGATAGATAGATAGATAGATAGATAGATAGATAGATAGATAGACAGACTGTAGATGTGCTGTTAGACAGGCATATATCTATATATATAAATCAAGGGCGGCGCGAGAACGCTCTATCCCTTAATAGACTACACGAATGGCCTATGCTGGAAATCTCATTTCTTTGATCAATTATAACTCAAAAACCAATAAACCAAATTAGTTAAAACTTTGCACATTTTTATTTGATAGGTTCTATAAGTGTGTAGAATTTCAGCATCATTAGGCAAGGAAACCCAAAGATCCAGAAATGCATAGAGATTTATACTGTAGTGATGTGATAATGAAACGGTTTGGTTAATATGTAGTCATACCCTTAATGACAATAAAAGTGTAAAAATTTGGGAATTTTCTTGCTTTTGTACATTTAGTGTATATGAATTTTCATCTTAACCCTATTAAGGGCATATGATTTCAGTATACTGGCATTTTTCATGGAATGCTATATATAAACATATATATATATATATATATATATATATATATATATATATATATATATATATATATATATATATATATATATATATATATATATATGTCTGTGTGTGTGGGCGTGCGTGTTTATGTGCGTGTGTGCGTGCGTACTTGTGAATCTCCTAAACTAATGAATGGACCATTATGAATGTTTAAAATGTATATTCTAGACAACACGGTGAGTAACATAGGCACATTATTTTTTTGTAAATGTTATATGCAAAGATGTTTTTTATTTAAAAAATTTTTATGAACCGATCATTATGAATTTTGAAATAAATATTCTCGGCAACCCGGTGAGTAATATGGCCACATTGTTATTTTTTGTGTGTAAACTTTACGAGGCACCCAAACTCGCTCCAGCCCCCAAAACCTTATAAAATGAATTAGATAAACAAAAATACTATGAAAAAGAATTCCTCTACATAAAATTTTCAGTTATATTAAGTAATAAATTTTGAAAGGATTGGTGCTCATGCGTGAGCGTGAATAATATGTACATGCTTAGTAAAATTATAAACTATTAAACTTATCATTATGTATTATGGAATATCTATTCGAGGTAACAAGGTGGATAACGTAGGCATATTATTTATTTGTTTGTAAAACTTTATTATTGACCACAGAAACCGTAAAATTTTAAACTAATGCTACATTTATTGCTTATACCCGTCCTGTGACGGGTATTCTACTAATATATATATATATATATATATATAGAGAGAGAGAGAGAGAGAGAGAGAGAGAGAGAGATAAAGAGGGAGAGAGAGATGTAGAAAGGAAGAGAGAGTAACAGGCTTGAAATACACACATATATATATATATATATATATATATATATATTTATCGCTTATACCCGTCCTGTGACGGGTATTCTACTAATATATATATATATATATATATAGAGAGAGAGAGAGAGAGAGAGAGAGAGAGAGAGAAAGAAAGAGGGAGAGAGAGATGTAGAAAGGAAGAGAGAGTAACAGGCTTGAAATACACACACACATATATATATATATATATATATATATATATATATATATATATATATATATATATATATTTATCGCTTATACCCGTCCTGTGACGGGTATTCTACTAATATATATATATATATAGAGAGAGAGAGAGAGAGAGAGAAAGAAAGAGGGAGAGAGAGATGTAGAAAGGAAGAGAGAGTAACAGGCTTGAAATACACACACATATATATATATATTTATCGCTTATACCCGTCCTGTGACGGGTATTCTACTAATATATATATATATAGAGAGAGAGAGAGAGAGAGAGAGAGAGAGAGAGAGAGAAAGAAAGAAAGAGGGAGAGAGAGATGTAGAAAGGAAGAGAGAGTAACAGGCTTGAAATACACACACACATATATATATATATATATATATATATATATATATATATATATATATATATATATATATAAGTAGATAGATAGATAGGACATTGTTATCCTCATCTCAGAAAGCTAAACGAATAGAAGTACAGTAGAGATAATATGTAGCTAGCGAGCTAGCTATATAGCGACTTTACTAGCTCGCTAGATGGATGGACTGCTAACTTCATGTTAGATAGATAGATAGATAGATAGATAGATAGATAGATAGATAGATAGATAGATAGATAGATAGATAGATAGATAGATAGATTAGCTCAGCGATTAAAATCAGACGATCTATTCTCTCATTTGTGGTCGTCTTTATCTTGCCGTTTTGATTGGCGTTTATTGTAGCCAATCAAAAACCAGGATTGTCCGACATGACTCATAATACTGGCAGGTTTTCCACCTGTAGGAGGAGACGATGGGCCTCACAAGTTGTCCTTTAATAAACGAAATAAAGCTTGGATAGTGACGTTGCTAAGCACAGAGAATAGATTACAAAAGAGAATAGATTGTAAATAGACATTAATGGGCCGGTCTTTAAAAGAGATTAAAATGAGAAATCTGATGAACAGCCGAGGAAGAGGGAGAAGGGTGGGAAGAGTGAGAGAGAAGGGAGGAAGAGAGAGAGGAGGGAAGGGAAAAGATAGGGCGACATAAACGCACAAACAGCGGCACTTCGACAAACTTTCTTGTACTCCCCGGCTTTCCAAAAGTGTAGTACATGTTCTGTCCGTATTTAATTGACTCCCCACGATGGCAGTGAAAAACACATGGTCACTTTTTCATATGGTGCAAATGATTCCCCCCTCCAAAAAATAAACCTCTGGATTGGGACAATAATATAGATTGCCTCGTACGATCGACGACTAAACAGATTAAATGTAGTATTTATTTACCTCCTCTCCAGGAGGTTAGGCACAAGGCCAGTTTTTTCTTACTCCCACAAGTAAGATGTGACCGAAGGTCGGGTCGGGAAAGTGGGGTTTGAAAAGCCAGCGCCCGAGAAAGTGAGCACTCTGGCCATTAAAAATTGCCTGGGCAGCCACGTCGGCATTCCCCGGTAGGAGCGCCTCAGGCAGTAAGCAATAAACTTACTCCTCCTCAAAGAGGGGAGGCGAAGCCTGGGAGGGTGGACCTCCTAGAACTGCACAGGACAAACCCATAGATCGGCGTAAATCAAGCCCCGAAGGCCAAGACGATACCAGTCTATGGGGTGCAGTATCCATCGGAACATATACTACACTTTGATCTTAGCCAAAGGTCAATCATGTCGTATCTGTTGTCTCTTTCGTATAAGGAAGGTGAATCCTCGACTATGATTTTTTTAAAATGTTGTCCGATCTAGAGTGCCGTTTGTCGGGAGCTGAATATCACCACATAAGAAACCAAGCTCATATCTTACGTTGCCCTCGTGGGGAGGAAAGTAAATATGCACACAGAAAAGAATTAACCTACATTATGAGGTTCTCTCTCTCTCTTTAGGGGATTGGAAAACTGTCTGAATGTCGATATATGTTATTTATTTGTCTACTTATACTTGAACGAATTTGACTATTCATATGGAAAAGCATTTTACCTAAATGCGAGTAGGAAAGTATTTTTCCGTTCACAAATGTGATGCACTCTATGCAGAGTGACATATATATATATATATATATATATATATATATATATATATATATATATATATATATATATTAAGTAAATTGAGAAAAAAATAGGTTAGTTGGTTTACATGCCTTGGGGTTGCCGGGGATCAGAGAAGGGGCGGGTGATTTTGGCTTGTTAAGTCGAAAGTGAAGAATGATTTTAACTCTGTACTTATAGCTACACCGGAAGATAGTAATTTGCATATCAGTGATTACTGATTATTTTGCATATCAGTGATTACTGATTATTTAAGAGCTTTTTTCTTTCTTCTGATGGGTCAGTTGTTGTACGTTCTGGCGATAACTACACGACGTGAGATTTCCTCTTTTTTTTTTTTTTTTTACACTATTAAGAGTTCTTGCGAACCATTTCTTTTTTGGTCCTTGACTCCTGACAGAGTGGGGTCGCGATTTAGCAATATTTCGCAACGTTTTGCACCGACCCTATTCTAATCTACAAGCTACCCCTTGGCCTCGAAATATTTTCGACAAAATACAAAATTATTTTTACCTACATACGCCGGCGTTTCAAGGGTCCACTATCATCAGTCTATGAAGTTGATATATATATATATATATATATATATATATATATATATATATATATATATATATATATATATATATATATATATATATATATATTTCGCTCGAGCGTTGAACACTATCCACAACATGATGCTTGCCCTGCCTCTCAGTTAAATGTACATTAATTTCAATTACTGTCTGTGGTGATTTCTCGCAGCATGTTGGCTTGAGCGTTAGGCTCGTTATTTTAGGCTGAATCTACGAACTGCGTTCGGACACATGCGACCGCTTCCAATCGCTACTCCGGCACTGATGAAGGTAGAAAACCCGAAACAACGTCGTCTGTAGTTATAAAACACTTAAAAAGATATATATATATATATATATATATATATATATATATATATATATATATATATATATATATATATATATGTGTGTGTATATATACGTATATATATATACATATATATATATATAAACTTGTATATATATACATGTATATATATGTATATATATATATGTATGTATATATATGTATATATATATATGTATATATATATATATATATATATATATGTTAATAGAAATTGGTAGTTTGCTGTAAGCATTGCTGGGAGTAATAATAAAAGTTTTTAAAAAGGTTTAAGGCAATGCGAAGATCCGGGTTGCTGGAAGCTGTGAAGAACAAAAACAGAACAAAACCGAAATAAGTCGGATATAGATCGAAAGGTTTGTTTATTTTTCTAGACAGCAAGGGTGTTAGTTTGTAATGTCCGGATTATCAAGAATCAATTTGATATTTCGAGAGATTTTTTTTTTTTTCTTCTTCCTCTCCTTGTCAAAAATAAATAAAAGAAAAATCCCGGGTACCGAGAAAATGCCAGGAGCGCTGGGGGGTAGCGCTCCTGGCATTTTCTCGGTACCCGGGATTTTTCTTTTAGTTATTTTTGACAAGGAGAGGAAGAAGAAAAAAAAAAAAATCTCTCGAAATATCAAATTGATTCTTGATAATCCGGACATTACAAACTAACACCCTTGCTGTCTAGAAAAATAAACAAACCTTTCGATCTATATCCGACTTATTTCGGTTTTGTTCTGTTTTTGTTCTTCACAGCTTCCAGCAACCCGGATCTTCGCATTACCTTAAACCTTTTTAAAAACTTTTATTATATATATATATATATATATATATATATATATATATATATATATATATATATATATATATATATATTAATTAATTAATTTTTACGTACATATAAAAGACATCCATAGACACGTATTCCTGACTAGCAGCTGTCATAAGCATGGTTACCCTAGGCAAAGATCGAACCTACGATATTACTGTTTCCAATCTGGCGTTTTTCCACTAGATCACAAACACCTGACCGATATATGTACGATATTTTTATTGCTATAATTTTACGTAGTTTTTTTGTTTGTTTGTGTTTGTTCTTGTTCTACTGGCGATAGAAGCATAGCTTTTTTCTTTGTATTTTTCCACTTTCTAAGCGGTAAAAAACGTTGCATCAACTCGCCTTTTTAACACACACACACATAGTAAGAGAGTGTTATGGTATCATGGCGATCTACCTTATTTGGTTAATATATGGACAATATGTATAGAGGTGATTGCGACGAAGCTTCGGCGCAGTCTCGGGCAGTCTTTCTGTAACATACTATTATGTACTTCTCTAAATTCACACTCTTGTTAATATACCACCTTGTTGTCTTGTTTATTATCCACTCTTAAAGGTTACAACAGTGGGAATGGCCAGGTGAGAATATACGCATGAATTTATTAAGTTAGAGGTGGAAGGTACGATATACTGGTCGTCCCTACCTTTCCGACTTTTCTCCCATAGTATTAATTCAAATGGTTAAGAGTGCAGCTGACGTCATAAGTACTCAAGGTTGTACTTTCACACTCGATAAATTATTTCAGAATGTGATTATCTTTGTTTTATATGATCATTACAGATAAAATAAGAACATAAGTTAATCGTGAGGTTGCATCTCTCCGTCTGACAACATAAGGATGTGCCTTACTCCACCATATTGTATGACGTATTCCCGATGTTATGACAGGGAAACATTGATAAGTCAAAAACTCTGTATGTGGTCAAGCTGAAATTGCGCATGGTTGTTAGTGTTTTCAAAGAGCATCAGATCAATACATCAGAATTGGTAAAATCGATACACAGAACTGAAGTTATCACCCAAAAGTAACTTTCATATTGTTTGTCAACTTGTTTATTGAACTAGATATCCCGGATCATATGAATTTCAACCAAACGGACACATTTTTTCAGTTAAACCGGATTATTAAACTTTTAGTTTCGGTTGAGTCGAATTATAAACAGAACAAAACGCACTGTTAAAACTTTTGGATCACAGATTTTTATTAAATAAAATTGTTTTACTATTTCATAAAAAGGTGTTATTTACAAAAATGTTTTTTTTATTAAAATGTGCGTATAAAAAAATGTGCTTGTAAATATAACTATATATGTTTTAAATAAGCACATTTGAAACTTTTCTATTGAAGCAAACTTTTTTCATTAAAACTATTCGTTTAATATTTGTAAAGTTTACAAAATAAAAAAAATACAATTTTTCTTCTACAGAATATATAAATAAGCGAAAAAACATCTAAAAAATATATAATTTTATTTACAAATCTTTTATAACTTTTACTTTTTATACATAAAAACTTTGTTATTTACTTACCTGCTTACGAAGGCAGAGTTAGGTACAAGATCGGATTTTAATGTGGTGAAAGATTTATTTTAAGAAAAGGGAGGTATATTACAAGCGTAATAAAATAAAATCTTAAAAAAACGTAGTTTTATTTACAAAACTTTTTAATAAAAAAACGAAACAAACAAATATTTCAAAATAAACGTTGCAGACATTGTGTCCTTATTTACTTGTCTCCTCACCAGGGCAAAGTTAGACACGAGGTCGGTTTTTAATGTAGGAAAGATTTATTTTAAGAAAATGAGGGGCTCATATTAGATATTTGTTTAGAAGCATAATAAAATAAAAACTTTGAAATACATAGTTTTATTTACAAAAGTGTCTCATAAAAAAAAACGAATGAAATAATTTTTTTTTTTAAACATTGCAGAAATCATGTCCCTATTTACTTGTTTGGTTGGAACATTTTTTTTAATTAAAAATGTATTTTTTTATAAATTTCTAAGGTCAGATTTTAGTGTAGTTTCTCCAAAATGGGGCACTCTGGATTAAGACAAAAATAAAAGATGCCTTCGTCTAGAAGGATTTCTCCTTTCTTAGTTTTAATTTTTTTATTGTAGCGTATTATCCGTTTCCGTCTGCTAACAAGTTCAATGATAAAGTTACAAATGTGCGTTTTTAAAGTGTTATTTACAAACACGGTTTGTTATACGCGCATTGTTTAAGTAAAAAAAAATATTTGTAAATAAACCCTTTTTGTGATAAAACTTTCTGCTTTTAATAAAAATCTGTGATCTACAAGTTACAAAAGTGCGTATTGTTTTGTTTACGATGGAACTTAACCGGGTGTTAAAAAATCGGGTGTTACTGAAAAAAAATGTCCCTTCGGTCGGTGCTTATTTTGGGATTCTGGAAATCCATATGATCCGATATCCCAAAATTAAATCAGCTCTAATTTAGATCATGAACGATATTTGACCAAGTTTGGTGACGATTGGTCAAGCGATGTATACGCTAGGCTGGACACAAACAAACAAACTTGACCGAAAATATTGGTGACGGTAATAAAAATATATAAAGTTATGTACGACCCTCATTATAATAATTTATGTTCCCTTGAAATTATTCTATGTTCAACATTTTCTTTGCGTGAGTCAGAGTTCCTCGCGTGTCCCTTCCATTACTATACACAGGTTATCTTTTCTTTTTCTTTTTTTTTCTTCTTTTTCCTTTTCTCCTAATTCCATACCTACTATGTCAAGGGGCGACAGGGAGCGATAGCCAGGCCCTTTTTACCGCCCTAAATGTTTCCCCCAATTAAACCCGCTTATTGACTTGTCTAAATCACGCACATCGCGTGATTTCAAATGGATAATAATTGGACAACCCTCGACAGGGTGTGAGTTGAAATGACGCAACCGTTGCCGGCTCGACAATTAGACTCGGCGATTCGGGTTCAAATTCTGAGCAAATCAGCTATATTTACTTTATTAAAGAAGAATTTAACAGGCTTGGAATACTCACCTTTTTTCATATGCTTCTGTTTCCAAGGCCTGGTTCGCAAGGTATCTATCCGACTATGTTTGAATTAGCTATGTTTCGTTTCAGTCTTAAGATGCTACCCTCCTCCGGAAGTAGGGTTTGTTTATTTCCGGTTGTGATTTTTCTGATTCAAACAATCAACCACGAGCTGAATAGGTGACCCAACGAGTCTTACTTTAATAGTATACTAGCAAAAACTACCCGTCCTCTGGGCAGCAATTACTGAGGCTGTAATCTTCTTTACAGAAAATGAAGAAATAGTTTTCAATTGACATTTTAGTAATTTGGTGGAAAACAACAAAATGATGATTGCCTTAGTGTTTTTTTATATATTCCAATGTGGGAGAAATTTTATTTTTTTAGAGAAAAGAACAAAAAGGTTAATTGATATGGTCTTTAAGATATTCAAAGTCGAGGAATTTTACTTTGTTTCAGCATATAAATGAAAATGAATTCTCCATTAAAAACTGGTGATAACATGAAATGAATAAACATTAAAGTTGAACGTCGATTGGTCAAATAAACCAATTTTATATTGCTGAGTAATTTCGAAATGGTGACTTTGTACTTTTCGCCTTAATTATAAAAGACAGAAAAAAAGACTTAATGAATATTAAAGAAGAAAAACTTATTTCCTTTTTTGTAATAAAGGAGGGGTTTTCTTTTCTATGACAAATGTTAAAGTTATCATCATCACATCATCATCACATCATCATTATCATCATCAACACTATCATCATTATCATCATCATCATCATCACTGCAAACATGTTAAGTCCTTGGCAATTTCGCGAGGATCAAAATGTAGTATCTGTTCTGATGCTGCACTTAGTTTTTCTGTCCTCACTCAGTGAAGGAGAAATTCTTCTAGAAAATTACAATTTTTGTTCCAATCCAAAGTTTCCCTTTTACGGGAGCTGGATTTTCCTTACGTTAAATATTTACATTGTGCCTAACCGCTCTCGTGGGAGGAAGTAAATAGAAACAACAAAATAAAAAATTATTTAAAAAAATAATAAACGCATGTATTTAGCTATTAACAGTCACCCGTTGTTAATTGTTGCGTTAAATGCAAACTTTATTTTTAAAAGTAATTATTCCAAAGTTATTGAAGTGTTTTGCTATGTGTAAATATATGCGTGCGAAAACGTAACTAAAAAAAATAGAAAATGAAACGGAAGCTATGATTTTGATTCTTAAACTTTATTCATTAAATCGCTTGAAATAATATTAGTACTGGTAATATTTAAGATATTAATATCAAGAAAAGTTTTTCGTAAATATAATAAAATAGCAGAATCAAATTATAAGTTAATCATACAGAATATGAATTTATTAGACAATGTTTGAAAAATAAATATGCAAATAATTTATAACTTTCAGAGTGTTTAGTAAGGTTTCCTATGAGTTTATATAGAATATGTGAAAATATTTTAGTCTATATTTAAATTAGGTACATGTAAGGTTGTTTGATATGAATATAGTTCGGATAAATGAAAACAACTTTCGCATTTATTCATTTAGATAACACTCCCGAATCTCCGACTACTTAATGATTTTATATAATTTAACTGAGATATATTCTCGACCCTTTGCCTTTTCTGTTACTATAGGATCTGCGCTTGAGTTTCAGCAAAAAGGAAAATTTACATACCTCACATACACTTTCTACTTTATATTTAAAAAGAAAACAATACCCATCCCATGACGCGTACAATTAATTGCACCCGTTTTATGCCCTCCTACAAATGTTCAAATCCAGATATAATGATACTAAACCTTATGTTGAGTATCCTTGATTCAATTTAGATCAAAATCCATTACATGATTTTGATTCTAGAAAATGTCTCAAATTAAAGGCTTAAGCTTAATGTCTTATGAAAGACTTCGAATTCAAGGAATATTGCTTCATTGGTGTTTAATGATTATGGATCAAATTCAATGTAAATCTGCAATATTTTCATTTCCATATGAGATGTCTTGCACATATGCCTATAAACCCGTTTTGAATCCCCCAATAAGACTACAATTTGGGGAATACATATTAACTTATGTCTAATACGTATTGTTAACATTTCACAAAAAAACCCAAGGTATCTTAATTTTCGCGAACTGCTTCCAGCCTCTTTTTACACACTTTGCCTCAAACTAAATATTCCTTACATTACGATCCCTTGCGTCCAGCAGCTGTATCAAAACGTACGCATATCTAACTTCATGCGAATCGAGATAAGAGATGTGCATAAATGTAGGGCCTCATCATTTGTCACCATCAGTCTAACATGACTAACAACGATGGCAACCATTTTTTTCATCGTATGAAATCTTTCGCAAAGCCTATTAAATATTAAAATGCAAATAATTGTTTTTTCCCGCTCATTAACACATGCTTATTAATCCGCCATTTTGTCTTATCGCATTCCACAAATTAAATCGGTTTTGTGTCGCTAAAAAACAACGATAAACGATACAAAGGCAGTCACGCACGAGCGCATGTGCAGAACGCACGTACATACATACCAAACACGCGCATATATATATATATATTAAAGAAGATCAGAACAACATTGGTACCGCCGGTTTTGAATCCGACAAAGCCGAACAGCACGTAACCGCCCTTTGTTGACACTTTTCAGCCTCCGTTGTATTGTCCGATTGTGATAAGAAAAAATGACGGGTCCAAAAAGGACGATCACATGTTGTGCTCTTTTCTCGGATTCGAAACAAATGTTGTTCTGATCTTCTGTAATACATACATTAACAAATATTACGCTGTGGTTCTTACCAAGTAATCTTACATATATATATATATATATATATATATATATATATATATATATATATATATATATATATATATATGTATATATATATATATATATATATTATATGTACATATATGTATATCTAGGCAGCATCTTCTCGTACTTATTACATAATTCTCGCCCAAACCTTCTCTAATACTAACACGTGGTATGTACCTGATTAACCTCATTCTCCTGAAGATGGACCCGAATGGGTCTGAAAGTACTTGGGAGACAAAAATCTAATCTATGGCAAATTCATCAGCCAATTCCCCTCCGAAACTAAGATCCTGATTCGGACTATTGAAAGGATCTACCAAAGGATATCTAGTCATGAGTTGTTTCTTATATTCAACAATATATATATATATATATATATATATATATATATATATATATATATGTATATATATATATATATATATATATATATATGAAGTAATCCAACAAAAGATATAAGAGTCAACTAATATCTTAGAATTAGTGAAACATCCGGATAAAAACTGAAGCTCAATATACTGGATAGAGCATTAATATCATAATATAAAATGAAATAATAAAATATGGTGCCAATCAAATTTTATTAGAATTCAAAGTTCAACCAAAGTATCTTAACGTCCATAACTCATGAGTTTTCAAAGATAATTCTTCTCCTCAGAGGACCATTACCGCAGTGACATTACTGCATGTAATAAAATTACACTTTGAAAATATATAAACATATATACAAAAATACATAAAAGTATATAATATCAAATATATCAACCCAAAAACATACTTTTTTTGTTAAATCTATACAATCCATCCAAGTCATACAATTTAAAACATATCTTTCCTCAATATGTTTTTAAATTGTATGACTGGATGGATTGTATAAATGCGTACGCTTACTTTTGTACTCTTATCAATCCTTTTTGCGAGTCCAAATTAGTAGATTTAACGATTTATATGTCAACGGGTGTATATATTATTTTATCATATATATATATATATATATATATATATATATATATATATATATATATATATATATTATATATTTATAGTTCACAATAAGAATAGAAGAATTACTTTTCAAAACATCCTCGGGGATTATGAGTTTTTCCAAATATAATCAACAAGTTGAATATGCTGGAAATTGTAATCATGGTGAATTTATCTGTCAGTTTCCACCTGAGACATTGACTCCTACAAGGGAATTAGAACGGATGTTAATTAAAATATCTAAACAAAAACTGTCCCTAGTGAATATATATATATATATATATATATATATATATATATATATATATATATATATAATAACGAGGTATGTCTGAAAAATATCCGACCTTTATTTTTTCCGTGCGAAATAGAAACGATAGGGCGGCTCCACTTTACAAAGTGAAGAAAGACACCGTCATGCGTACGGGTGAATTTTTTCACCGCCTTCCTGCGCGTTAGTCGCTGTTTGTCGGTCGCTGAGTGGGCTGCTACGCAACGTGTTCGTCGGATTACCGATTCTCGCCAGATGACTGAAAGTACTGCATCAAATTTTGTCAAAAGCTTGGTGATTCTCAAAGCAAAACAATCCGTAGGATTCAGTAGGTGTTTGGAGAAGATGCGATGGGTATAACACAAATTAAGGAGTGGTTCAACCGATTCAAAACTGGCCGCAAATCAGCGGAGAGTGGTCAGCGTTCTGGCAGGCCCCAAACTGCTTGGAGTACAGCTGCTGTTGAAAAGGTCCCAAATTTAGTGATGGAAGATCGTAGTTCAACCGTGCGGGAGATCGCCCAAGAGGTCGGAGTGAGTAAAGCTTCCGCACATGCAATTTTGCGTGATAATTTGAACATGTACAGAGTTGCTGCGACATTTGTGTCCAAGTTGTTGTTGCAGAAAAAAAAACTCCGTTTTCAAGTTGCACATGCCATTCTGGAAACCGCCAACACTGATCCTGGGTTTCTAAACACCGTGATAACTGCAGGTGAGTCATGGGTTACGGGTACGACCCAGAAACAAAAAGACAGTCGTCGCAATAGATGCATCCACAGTCTCCAAGGCCAAATAAAGTGAGACTCTTGCGAAGCAAAATCAAGGTGATGCTGACTATCTTCTTTGATATCCATGGAATTATGTATCACGAATACGCACCGGAAGGACAAGGAGTACTATCAAGATGTTATCCGGCGTTTCTGTGACGCAGTTCGGCGTAAAAGACCAGATATGTGGACGGCGAAAAACCGGCAACTGCACCACGACAACTACCCCTTTAACATTCATCCCAATTGATCCAACATTTCTTGGCCAAATATGGAATTCCAGTCGTTCGCCAACCTTCCTACTCTCCAGACATGACTCCTTGCGATTTCTGGTTATTTTGAAAATTGAAGACGCCACTGAAAGGTTCCCGTTTTGAGACTAGAGAAGAGATAATGTGGAACGCGACGGCAGAGATGGACACCATTCCAAAAGAAGACTTCTAGAGGTGTTTCTGGCAGTGGATGGATCGGTGGGTTAAGTATGTGTAAGCACAAGGGGCCTACTTTAAAGGTAATTAGGATCCCGACCCCGTCATGTATTTGAAATATTTTTCTGACCTAAGGTTGGATACTTTTTAGACAGACCTCGTATATATATATATATATATATATATATATATATATATATATATATATATATATATATATATATACAGGGTGGGCAAAAATAAGGGTCCTATTTTTTAAAATTCATAACTTTTTATTTATTGATTTTTTTATTTTTTTTTTAGAATAAGTAAAGGACCCCTTCCGAAGCAAGCATGAGCCGTATTAGCCATAAGGAACGTACCCTCATTTAGAAAACATTATTTTTGCTTAAAAAACTCAAAACAGTGTACAAAACAATACTTTAGTTTTTGTAAGTTTTAAGAAGTGTTTTTCGGCTAAAATTTGTTTTGTTTATTTCAAAAAATCTCGGAAGGGTCAGTCTACACACACATAAAGTTTGGTGAGTTTAACTTTTATTTTGTGGAAGTTATTCAAATTCAAGTTATTGAAATTTAAAGATAGGACCCTTATTTTGGCCCACCCTGTATATATATATAATATTTGATAATTTAATATTGTTTCGTACTATACACACCTATCAGTGTTGCTATATACAACTGACCTGCAGACCGCACAGTTCGTACCTTAGATGTTGATTCTCGCTGGATATACCTAGAGCGATCATGGTCCAGAATACACGTAGACTTTGTTGGCCATATCAGTGGCCTTAGTTTTCTGGTGGTTGTGGATGTCCATTCCAAATGGCCAGGAGTTTTTACAATGCAACAGACTACCACTCAATCTATGGTAACAGGACTCAGGCGGCTATTTAGTCAACACGGCTTGTCCGAGACTTTATGCTCAGACAACGGATCACAATTCACGTCTGAGTCATTCCAACAGTTCTGTAAATCGTGTTTTATAACACACGTCCGGTTGCCACCCTATCATCTTTAATCTAATGGACAGCCGAAAGGTTTGTAGACACATTGAAACGGGCACTACTCAAAGTAAGGGGGAACAACAGAGGAGATACTACATGATTTCCTCCTTTCATATCGAATTACACCAAATGGCTCTGTGGAGAATGATCTGTCACCAGTATAGGCACTCATGGGACGAAAACTCCGTACCACACTGGACGCTATACGGCCCAAGAGACAAAGGCAACAACCAAGCCCTCATAAAACAAAATCATTTTCAGTTGGCAAACCAATGTTTGCTCGGAATTACAGACCTGGCAAGCCAGACTGGGTACCGGACATCATCGGCAAAATAAATGGACAATTCCTGTATTATGTTCAAGTCGAGAGTCAATTCTGGGCACGGCACACAAACCAGTTACGTCCCAGATACACTATAGACAACTTAGTTGACAACAGAACAACCATTCCGTTCGATCTGTTAATGGACAAATTCGAACAGCCATCTCCATCACCTCCCAATCAGACAAATACAAATGGGAATTATGAAACACCTGACAGGAGTTGGCCAAAGCGCAGTCGCACTCGAGTTAACCCTAAATGCACTCGGTACACTTAAAGAATTAAACGGGGAGATGTTAGGTCAACCTAACAAATCAAAATTTAGTTATTTCCCTTGAAGCAAAATAAGAGTTATCGCCCCTAGCATCCTGAAGAATTCGTCTGCGGACAGTGAAATGTAAACAGAACGGTCTCACAAGCAAACAAGCATCTCGCGTTCAGCGGTTTTTCTACATTCTAAATTAATCAGTATGTTTGTTAAATAAATCTGTTAAAGGTTCTACTTCGTACTTCCTTCATTTTTCTGAGTTGTAATTGAACCGAAACGTATAAATATCAAGACGTAACAGTTTGATAACCCTGAATTTATATTCATGCGCTTAACGATTGAGTTGTGCGAATGAGAAATATAAATACTGCATAGTAGCAGTACGATGAATTATATATATATATATATATATATATATATATATATATGCAAAATGTTTTCATTAAGGCAAATGTTATTACATAACACGATTTTTGTTTTGTTTTATGATGCTTTTTTTAAATTCTCAGAATTATCCATTTAGTATTCCAATCCAATTGGTACATAAAGGTTTCATATTTTTGTAAGTACCTGCGATTTGATTCCTCGTGGGTTAGGGTTAGGGTTAGTTTTGTTGTGTTTTCATCTATTTCCGTTTGATGTTTAACAGCTTGGTTAATAAGGGAGTATTTTGATTTATTTACTTTTAGATTTTAACGGCTAGTATTTACCAACCATAAATATATTTTTTTAATTCTGTAAGCGCATTTTCATGTTATCACCTTCGCATGCAACCTCTCGTTACTATGGACGCTCGCGAAGATGTATTCCTGCCCTTCCATTACTACCATCAGGCGGTCAAAAGCACCTCTCTCAAGCTGCAGTAAGCGCGGGAGAAAACGAAGATTCCCTATTAAGGTGGAGGACGTGGTCCGTCGTAACATCCGAAACCTTTACAATGAGTACGTGAGCCTAAAGAAAAAAGTCCAACGGAATACAGTTGCCGACGTGATAAAGAGGCAGGTTTAAAAGGGCGATCTACAAGATGTCTTCGACCTCGCAAGTGGTAGATCGCAAGGAACAATATCCCAGAACATTTAGCCTTTCTAGAAACGCACAGGATATAGGGGCGCAGACAGCCCTGTTAAATAAAATGTGTCATAAAACCTCATGTCTACGCTGTCGTTAACAAGGCTGACGAATGCACGAAGAGGAAAATTATGAAGAAAAAGCAAGAGGCTGAAGTGACCATGTTGTTTAAGAAAGTAGCACTAGGGACGCTTCCGATTCGACCTTTGGTGTTTCCTGGATTATCTGTCTCTAATGACTGGCGTTCTCCCGCAAAAAAGTCCATGGAGAAAAAAACCATCGAAGAACCCAATGACTCCAGTTGTGACTGCGATTTGGGACCGGGAAAACATTTCATGTCGTCAAGCTGCTGTGTATTTCATTGCTACAGTCTCAAGCCTGGTGCATAATGTTTTGGATATCCTTTACTCTGCCTTCAATGTGCATCATAAGAGGAGAATAGAGCGAGAAACTGAAGCAAAACGCATTAAAAAAAGCATTGCTTGATCCTCCTCCCCTTATTTTCTACTGGGATGACAAACTGATTCAATGTGCTGCCACATATCGGATCACAGAGGAGAGGATTGCTGTTGTCCTTACTGGGACCAACTTTAAGAGCTTCTTAAAGTACCTATCGCCATTCACCGGACTGGGAGAAAAGTATAAGCGTCCGTTATTTGGCTGCTCGACACGTACCAGATTGCTAACAAGATAACTGTTGTCTAATTTGATACAACTGCGATCACCAGTGACATGATTGGCGAAGCCTGTATCATAATTGTACAGTTGGAAAACCACTTCTTTTGTTGGCATACTGACATCACATACTGAAGAACACGTATGAACTCTTCTTCGACTCCCCTTTGGGTCCCGAGATTCGTTTCCTCAAACGAGTCCGAAACAGAGGATGAAGATTATCAAAGTAATCCATGACGCAAGAAAGGACCATCTCGAACTCGTTCAGCTCTCTCTTGTCTACCTGGAGCGGAGATCTATCTTAATTTTTGGACCCTGGAGTCTACAATCAGGCGAGATGCCGATATCGCATCCACGAGGGTATACTAAAGAACACCTATTAACTCCTCTTCGATTCTCCCCCTGTTTCCCAGATTCTCCAGGTGATTCTGAGAAAAATAAAACTTTTGGCACAAGACGCTCGTCGGTAGCGTTAGCGACAAATAACTCATTGATGAGTCGAGTGAATCAAAGAAGAAAAAAAATAATAGACTTCCTCATGAAAGTCATCAATAACTAAGCAAGAAAGGACAATTACGAACTCCTTTAGCTCTCTCTTGTCTACTTAGGAGGGTGGAGCGGGATCTGTCTGGATTTGGGGTCACTGGGGCATTCCACCAGGCAAGGCTATGTACAGCCTCAAGTTTGACCTGTTTTGAAACAAGAATGAGGATTGAAAAACAGAGGAAAGATAGAATCAAATGAATCTCAATGGAAACGGATAAGGTTAGCATTGGAACCTTAGGAGAGGATTATTGGAACTGAAACCTAAAAAACAAAACAACGGTCGTTGCAATCTAGAAATCAATGGAAAACGACTGTTGCAATAAAGCAAAATGATTCGCACTTTTAGCGAAAGAGGCAGTGTTAGAAATCTGGGGAGACATACTGTCATTCAGACTCCAAGGAATACCATTTGTTATTTCCAGTGAGTAATCATTGATAATGACTTGTCTGAAAACTCCTAGTGCGAAAATAATAATAATAATAATAATAATTATTATTATTATTATTATTATTATTATTATTATTATTATTATTATTATTATTATTATTATTGAATGCGGAAACTAACCCGCATAAGCTACGAAGGATCATACGGAATCTAACACAGGAAAACAAAACTAACGAAAGAACACACCACAAACAAAGAAACAGAAAATGCAAGAAACATCACTTAATAAGCCCCTCTCCCCCAATAAATTACTACGGCCTCAACTGACACAACACAAAAATGGACCAATGAACAGAAATAGAAAGAAACACCATAAGCTCACCACCCCACCCCACAAAATAAATAAATAAAAAATAATCAGCTCCCCTCAAAAAATAAAAAAATAAAAAATAATCAGCTCCGCCCCCCCCCCCAAAATAAAATAAATAAAAAATATTTTAAAAAATAAATAAATAAATAAAATAAAATATAATAAATAAATAAATAAATAAAAAATAATATAAAAAATAATATATAAAAAAATATATATATATATAAAATGGTACCAGTCTAGGCTGACACCACACAAAATATTTGCATAGGGTCAAGGAGGATGAGAAGACCGAGGAGGGACAGCACAAACCAGACCTCCACTGGAAGTGCAGAAACTGCTGGGACCTCGGGGAGGCTTACTGCCACCCAAACCCCAGAAAACACCAATGGTCCTTGCCGGCGAGGAATCAATGGTAAACGGCTGTTGTGATACTGCAAATTTATTTGCGGTGGCTATCGAAGAGAGGTGGAGAATACTGGAAATCTGGGGAGACTTGTTGTCACTCAGACTCCAGGGAATACCACCGGTTGTCGGTGAGCAATCACCGATGACCTGTGTGAGAACTCCTAGTGAGTAGATGATGATGATGATGATGATGATGATGATGATGATGATGATGATGATGATGATGATGATGATGATGATGATAACAACAATAACAATAACAATAACAATAACAATAACAATAACAACAACAACAACAACAATAACAATAATAATAATAATAATAATAATAATAATAATAATAATAATAATAATAATAATAATAATAATAATAATAATAATAATAATAATAATAATAATAATAATTGGGGAGGCTTGTTGCCACCCAAATCCCAGAGAAGACCAATTGTCCTTACCGGCGAGAAATTAATGGTAAGAGACTGTTGCGATACCGCATCGTAATCGAAAAGAGGTGAAGAACACTGGAAGTATGGGGAGACTTGTTGTCACTCAGCCTCCAGGAAATACCACTGGTTGTTGTCGGTGAGCAATCACTGACGATGATCTGTGTGAGAACTCCTAGTGAGTACAAATAATAATAATAATAATAATAATAATAATAATAATAATAATAATAATAATAATAATAATAATAATAAATTGAGACTCGACAAAAACGCTCATATACTACACTGGAATATATGCAAACTTTATAAATTAGACCACAATAAGAAGTGGTATGAGCATAAGCCAGAAGTGGTACAGGAAAACTGCAATGTCAAACTTCATTGGGGCATGCACATACAGACTGATAAAGTTCTTGACCATTCAAAACTCGACTTAATCTTTCTAAACAAACACAAGAGCACTTGCTTAATCATTGATATAGCCAGCTCCTTTCGATACCAGAATGCAGGAGAAAGAACACGAAAAAATAAATAAATATCTAAAGTGGGAATTAGTTAGACTATGGAAATGTAAAGAAATAAAAGTGATTCCCGTTGAATTACAACGGGAATCCCTTTTACTTGGAACCATAACGAAAAGCCACCATGAATGGCTTAAACAGATTGACGAGACATGTTTTCCCAATTCTGCTAAAGGCTTGCCTGTTAGGAAAAGCGAAAGTGTTGATGTACAGCTTGAATTTCTAAGGTCAAGTGAATTTACTTGATGTTCAACTAAAGAAAACTCCAACTATGAAGAAATAATAATAATAATAATAATAATGATGATGATGATGATGATGATGATGATGATGATGATGATGATGATGATGATGATGATGATGATGATGATGATGATGATAATAATAATAATAATAATAATATCACTCCATGAATAATCGTGGACTGCTCTCCAAGGAACAAAAATAATGCCGGAACGGGGAAAAAAGGGACGCATTATCTTCTATACATAGATAAAAAGATCCAAAAGAAAGTAAAAAGCAAAACAAAAAAAAAGAACATATCCATAGCATAGATTGATAACAATAAAGCCTACGACAGAATCCCTGAAGCATAGACAATTGAATGCTTAAAAATGTACAAAATACTCGACAGGAGTATTCATCTTATTAAGAAAGCAATGGAGACACGGAGACTATAACTGTCAGTTGGGGGACATCATCTGACTGAAATAAAAATACCGAGGGGCATTTTCTAAGGAAACTCCCTATCACCACTACTATTTATCATAGCCATGATACCACACAACTACATACTCAGAAAATGTGATGTCGGATAGAAGTTTACACACACACAACCAAGAATAAACCACCTCATGTACATGCACGACTTGAAAATATGTGCATAAACCAAAAAAAAACTGGAAACGCTGATAAATACGACCAAAATCTTCAACCAGAACATGCAAATGAAATTTGGAATCGAAAAGTGTGCACTGCTAAAGATGAAAAGGATAAAACTGGAGACGGCAGAGGCTATGAAACTGTCCAACCAAGAGGAGACGAGGGCGCTAGGCGAACAAGACAGCTATAAATATTTGGGAGTTCTGGAAACAGACACCATCAAATCTACAGAAATGAAAGAGAAGCTTGGAAACAAAATATTTACGAAGAACAAGAAAACTCTTAGAAACAAAATTATATAGCAGAAATCTAGTAAAATGAATAAACACCTGAACAGTATCACTAATAAGATACTATGGACCATTCATGGACTGGACTAAAGAAGAACTCAAACAACTTGACAAGAGAACTAGAAAAGTAATGACCATGCACAAGTCACTACACCCAAAAGACGATACAAACAGACTCTACATGAAAAAAGAACGTAGGAGGAAAAAGACTTGTTAGTATAGAAGACTGTATGGAAGACACAAAAAAAGCTGGAGAAATACATAACCCAGAACACAGAAAGGCTGATCACCGCAGCAAGAGACACCGTTCCAACGCCCAACTCGGGAAACACCGAAACCAGAAACAAAGCGACAGGAAAAGAATAATGGGGAGAAAAACAACTACATCGACGCTCCAGAAGACTGAAAAGAGAAAAAACCAACGAAATAAGCTGGGCATATCTAGGAAAAGGACTCTTGAACAGAAAAACAGAATTGTTATTGATGGCTACACAGAACAGTGTGATTAGGAAAAACTACATTAAAGCCAAAATAGATAAAACCCAGGAAAACAGTAAATGTAGATTGTGGTAAAGAGACTAAACAATAAATCATATAATACGTGAATGCAGTAAACTAGCCCAAAAGAATACAAGAACAGACACAATTGCGTGGGGAAAGCTGTACATCGGGAACTGTGCAAACACGCAGAAAAATTGTACAAACATAAACCAGAGACAGTACTGGAAAACGAAAAACACAATCCTCTGTAATATGGATGTGAAAATAGATAAACTCATACACGCAAGGAGACAGGGTGTTGTAATAATCGACAAGAAGGAAATTTCTTGCCAAATCGTAGACTTCGCCGTTCAAAGTGAAAATCAAGGAGACGGAAAACCGTAGCAAATACACGGAACTTGCCAGAGAACTGAAAGGAATATTGAGTATGAAGAAAGTAAACATACTACCAATAATTGTAGAAACACTAGGAACAGTTCCAAAAAACTGGAGAAAAGACTGGGAGAAATTGGAATCAAAGGGATCTCTGAGACCATACAAAAGACGGCAATGATCAAAACAATTGCAATTATAAGGAAAATCCTAGAATTCGGAAACCAACTCGCATAAGCTACGAATGGTTCCTAGTTACATAGAAGTTACAAAAGAAAGAAAATAACCCACAAGAAGAACATCACGTCACGAACCAAGGAAAAGAAATTGCAAGAAACATGATAAGCTGTCCCCACCACCAAGCAATGGCACCGGCCTCGGACAACACCACACACAATAGTCGTAGAGGGTCAAGGAGGATGGAATTATTGAGGATGCAAAGTACTAACCAAACTTACACTGGAATAGTGTGGAGGGTGCTCGGATCTTGGGGAGGCTTATTGCCGCCCAAATCATAGGGGAGACCAATGGTCGTTGCTCAATGATTGGCGGCTGTTGCGATACCGCAAGGTACTTTACGGTGGTGATCGAAAAGAGGTGGAGAGTACTGGAACTCTGGGGAGGCTTGTTGTCACACAGACTCCAGGAAACACCACTGGTTCTTGTCAGTGAGCGATCACTGACGTTGACTTATGCCATAACTCTTAGTGAGTACAAATAATAATAATAATAATAATAATAATAATAATAATAATAATAATAATAATAATAATAATAATAATAATAATAATAATAATAATAATAATAATAATAATAATAGTAATAATAGTAATAATAATAATAATAATAAAAACGTAAATGGAGAAAAAACAACGACAGAGCAACCGAACCCAACAGAAACAAAACAATTCTGGAGCAAGATATGGGAAGGACCAAAAAAGCACAACAAGAATGCCCAATGGTTGAAAAACGTGAAAGATGAACTGCAAGAAATCGAAGAAGGAACCGAAACAGAAATCAACAAAGAAACGATCAAGAAAACCCTAAGAAAAATGGCAAACTGGAGAGCACCAGGCCACGATGGAATACATGCATACTGGTTTAAAAAATTCACGACCCTGCATGAAAGAATAGCGCAGAAACTGAGCGGATGTATCCGCAAAACAGACATACCAGAATGGATGACGGAAGGAAGAACAACACTAATACAAAAAGACCCCAAAAAGGGAACGACCCCCAGCAACTACAGACCGATAACATGTCTACCAATAATGTGGAAAATTCTCACAGCACAACTGAGAGAACAAATCTACCAATCCCTAGACAAACGTGGACTGCTCCCCGAGGAACAAAAAGGATGCCGGAAAGGACAAAGAGGTGCACATGATCTACTATACATTGATCAAAAGACTCTGAAGGAGGTGAAGAGCAGACAAAAGAACATAACCGTGGCATGGATTGACTACAATAAAGCCTACGACAGAATCCCCCAAACATGGATAATTGAATGCTTAAAAATATACAAGATACCAGGCAGGATTATTAATCTCATCCAGAAAGCAATGGAAACATGGAGACTAAAACTAACAGCCGGAGGACAATACCTGTCTGAGATAAAAATACAGAGAGGCATTTTTCAAGGAGACTCTCTATCACCACTACTGTTTATAATAGCCATGATGCCACTCAACTACATACTCAGAAAGTGTGATGCCGGATACAGGTTTACGGATACAGAACAACGAATAAACCACCTGATGTACATGGATGACCTTAAACTGTTTGCAAAAAACAAAAAAGAACTGGAAAAGCTGATAAACACAACCAGAATATTCAGCCAGGATATCCAAATGGAGTTTGGAATAGAAAAATGTGCACTGCTAGAGATCAAAAGAGGAAAACTGGAAAAGACAGAAGGTATAGAACTCCCCAACCAAGAGGAGATGAGGGCGCTAGGAGAACAAGATAGTTACAAATACCTGGGAGTTCTGGAAGCAGACACAATCAAATATACAGAAATGAAAGAGAAGATTGGAAAAGAATATCTACGAAGAACAAGGAAACTCTTAGAAACTAAACTATATAGCAGAAACCTAGTAAAAGGGATAAACACATGGGCTGTATCACTAATAAGATACTCTGGACCATTCATAGGCTGGACCAAAGAAGAACTCAGGCACCTTGACCAAAGAACTAGAAAACTAATGACTATGCACAATGCACTGCACCCAAAAGACGACACGGACAGACTCTACGTGAAAAGAAATGAAGGAGGTAGAGGACTGGTAAGTATAGAAGACTGTGTGGAAGACACCAAAAAAGAGCTGGAGAAATATGTAATCCAGAACACGGAAAGACTGATCGCCACAGCAAGAGACACCAGCCCAACAAACAACCCCGGAAGCACTGAACCCAGAAACAAAAAGACAAGAAAGGAAAAGTGGGAAGAAAAACAACTACATGGACGCTTTATAAGACTCACAAGCGATGAAGCCAATGAAAACAGCTGGGCATGGCTAAGAAAAGGAAACCTGAACAGAGAAACGGAATCTCTGCTGACGGCCGCACAGAACAATGCGATTAGGACAAACTTTATTAAAGCAAAGATAGATAAAACCCAGGAAAACAGCAAATGCAGATTGTGTGGACAAAGAGACGAAACGATAAATCATATAATAAGTGAATGCAGCAAGCTAGCACAAAGGGAATACAAGAACAGACATGACAGCATGGGGAAAGAAGTACACCGGGAAATGTGCAAACAACTGAATTTCGAATATGCAAGAAAACGGTACAAACACAAACCAGAAACTGTACTAGAAAACGAAAAACACAAAATCATATGGGATATGAATGTACAAACAGACAAACCCATAACAGCAAGGAGACCGGATATGATAATAATCAACAAGAAAGAAAAATCCTGCAAAATCGTGGACTTTGCCGTTCCAGCAGACCACAGAGTGAAGATCAAAGAGACGGAAAAGAGAAGCAAATATACTGAACTTGCCAGAGAATTGAAAGGAATATGGAACATGAAGAAAGTCAGTATAACACCAATAATCATAGGAGCACTAGGAACAGTCCCCAAAAACATGGAGAAAAGACTAGGAGAAATAGGAATCAAAGGGATAACTGAGACCATACAAAGGACAGTAATGATCAAAACAGCTACAATCCTGAGAAATGTCCTCGAATGCGGAAACCAACCCACATAAGCAACGAATGGAGAACAAGCACATGGAAGCACAAAACAACAGAACCGGGGAAAATACAACCGCACGAGAGAGGCGCGAGCATAGGCTGACGCCACGAAAATTATGGACAGAGGGTCGAGGAGGGAAAGCGCAAAACCAGACCTCCACTGGAAGAGCGCGGACAGCTCTGGGACCTTGGGAAGGCTTGTTGCCACTTGGGCCCCAGAGGGGACCAATGGCCCTTATCAGCGGGAAATCGTTGGTAGGTGGCTGTTGCGATTACCGCAAGGTCATCAGCGGTGATGAACGAAAAGAGGTGGAGCATACTGGAGGCCTGAGGAGACTTGTTGTCACTCAGCCTCCAGGGAATACCACAGGTTGTCGGCAGTGGGTGACCACTGACGATGACCAGTGTGATAACTCCTAGTGAGTAAAAAAAAAAAAAAAAAAAAATAATAATAATAATAATAATAATAATAATAATAAGAATAATAATAATAATAATAATAACAATAATAACAATAATAAGAATAAGAATAAGAATAATAATAATAATAATAATAATAATAATAATAGTAGTAGTAGTAGTAGTAGTAGTAGTAGTAGTAGTAGTAGTAGTAGTAGTAGTAGTAGTAATAATAATAATAATAATAATAATAATAATAATAATAACAATAATAATAACAATAATAATCATCATCATCATCATCATCATCATCATCATCATCATCATCACTAAAGTTGAGGGTGCTAGGCGAACAGGAGAGCTATAAATATTTGAGAGTTCATCAAATCTACAGAAAGGAAAGAGATTAGAAAAAATATTTACAAAAAATCAAAAAACTCTTAGAAACAAAATTATACTCCCAGAAATTTAGTAAATGGAATAAACGCCTGGTCAGTATCACTAATAAGAAACTCTGGACCATTCATAGACTGGACTAAAGAACTCAGGCACCTTGACCAGAGGACTAGAAAATTAATGACCATGTACAACGCACTTTCTTTATGAAATTTAAATCATATTTATGAAATTTTCTGGGGAAGAATACAGAAGTTGTTCACAATCTGTTAGTGCTCCACGATCCTAAGTAACTTATTGGGGCCGAACCTCCACTAAAATGTCAAATATATCCTATGTTGATGAAATTTCAGTGGTAACCAGCTATTGTGATAACGTAAAATGATTTGCAATGGTTATCAGAAGAAGTGGAGAGTACCGGAAAGTTGAGTAGACTTATTGTTTCTCAGAATCCAGGGAACACTACCTGTTGTTTCCACTGAGCGATATGTCATCTGGCCTGTTAGCTAGAAACAAAGTATAGTATCTGTTCTGATACTATTCTTGATCTTTTCTATCCTCCGTCAGAGGAGAAATCATTCTAGACTGAGGCAGTTTTTATTTGTGTTTATATTCAGAAGACCCCTTTTTGAGGAGCTAGATTTTCTCCACGTTAAAAAACCGACCTTGTGTCTAACTCTGCTTTCGTGGGAAGGAAAGTAAATCGAGACCCGTAAGAAAACTCCTGGTTAGTAACTAATGATAATGCAAACGACGAAATTGTGGAAACCCAATTGTGCTCGCTCCGTGAAGAAGAAATCCTTCGAGACTGACGAAAATATTAATTGTTGTATCAATCAAGAGTTATACTTTTTCGGGGTTGGATTTTATTCACATTAAAACTAGACATTTCGACTAACTCTGCCCTCGTGGGGAGGCATGTAAATAGGGATTTTGCTAGCGTTGAGTTTATGTCTACCAGCAATCAGAGCTGACCTTTTCGGCCAATTTGCTGGTTTTGCTGATCATTTGCTACCAGGACGTGACCTTATGACACTGGCTATTTGCTGACCTTTTTGGTTGTCTGTCAGCGCCGGAGACCGAAGCCCAAAGGGAAGAGCGGGTGTTTAGTAATGGCGACGTCAAATTCACTGACCGCTCGTCAAAGTGTTGGACATTTACCAAAATGGAATTAAACAAAATGTGTAAATATAGCTATCATATACATAAATCTGCCAAATTATTTGTCTGTCTGTCTGTCTATTTACAAATTACGAGTGGTATTCACCCGGCGTTGCCCGTGTGTATATATATATATATATATATATATATATATATATATATATATATATATATATATATATATATATATATATATATATATATATATATATATACTTTTTCTGAAGACGTTCTCCAACAGAACGAAACTGGTAAAAATCTTTTGTTTTTGTTTTTCTGCTGCACTTTCACTTGTTTTCCCTTTGTCATTTTTTCACACATTTTGGCCACCACGACATTTCTTTTTCATGAATAATCGTGTACCTTACCCCATATATATATATATATATATATATATATATATATATATATATATATATATATATATATATATATATATATATAGCCTGAAGATTCCCCCGGGGATAGAACGCGGGAGCCTCTGTGTAGTAGCTGAATTGCCATAAATATATTTTCATAGCTTACTATATATATATATATATATATATATATATATATATATATATATATATATATATATATATATATATATATATATATATATATATATAGAAAAGAGGGTAGTGCAGTATTAGTGCAGTTCCAACGAGAGAAAAGTATATATGTAAAGGAGTAAGGCTACCAACATTTGTAGAATGTTTTTTTCAACATTTATTTATTATTTTGTTGTTTTTTTCAACATTTATTTATTATTTTACCATTTTATGATTTTGTATATAACGCGTTTCAAGCGGTGGCCCGCTTTCATCAGATATGAAAATCCATTTGAAGAAATGTCTTTCGATTCGAGCAAATGTTGTTTTATTTGTTTTTGCGCATGCGTGGGTTTGCGGGTGTGTGGGTATCTTTGATTTTTATTTTTATTTTTATTTGTCATTTTTCCTGTTTCTCTTGGTCAAGTGCGTGTTACTCATCCTTGATCCATCGGTCATCCTAGTCTTCTAGGGTGTGGGAGATTTTCTTTTGAAATTTGATACTTTTTATTGCTTTTTGTCTCCAAAAGTTGAAGTGGTGTCTGCGTGCGTGTGTGTCCGTATGTGCGGTCTGATCCCGAGTTTTGTGAATAGGTGGGCGATACATACACACACACACACACAAACACGCACACACACACCCATGCGCGCGTACCCACAGGCGTGTGGTTATAGTGACAGAGAGGGGGATAAAGGTTGAATTATATACACATACATACACACACACACACACACATATATATATATATATATATATACATATACATACATATATATATATATATACATACACATACATATACACACACACATACATACATACACACACACACACATACATACACACACATATTTGCAAAAGATAAATTAATGCAAACGGTCCAAATAGATTTGAACTTGGTTTGGCCGATTTCATAGTTCGGTGTTTTATGTGCAAATTTAATGTCTATTGTAAATGATTCATTTAACACAAGTTGCTATTTGACTCATAGCTGTGTAGAAGTGCGCAATAAGAAGTTATGTACTAATATTATCTTCCTTGAATAAGAATTTTCCAGTCTATAGATAACTATAAATAGTTATTTATGTTTGTACTTAACTAGAGGTGGATAAAGTGTGATCAAAGTGTGTGTTGTTAGAGTTATGATCTGTTTAATGTTGGATTAAATTTAAGTATGAAGTTTTTTTCTTGTGTTAGTAGGTAAGTGTAGTCTTGGCTTTGGAAAAATGGCATGGTAAAATAATAAATAAATGTTGAAAAAAACAACAAAATAATAAATAAATGTTGAAAAAAACATTCTACAAATGTTGGTAGCCTTACTCCTTTACATATATATATATATATATATATATATATATTGCTGGTCTAAAATAATCTTGAATATAGTCATGAAAATTTTAAAACAGCATTTACAATATGAGGTCAAGTAATAAAAGATCTGTTTACGTGATTGTGTTTTCTTTTTTAACACTTGTTGACGCTGTGTTCCTTACATACAGATGTAAAACGGCAAATTGTTTTAACTAATCGAAACTAATTCGTTTTTATTTAATTGTTTAAAATCTTTACAATATCAATGTTTTTTTTAGTGCATTCTTTTACTGAGATATTATGTGTTTAATTTTATTGGTGTTTTAAGAAAAGAAGAAAAAGTATTAAAAAAACGAATTTCGTTACTTTACGTACGAATATATTTAAGTTATTTTATGGACCTAACCATCAATTTCCCTAGTGACGCCAGATAGAATCAGCGTAAAATGACAATGGTGTTATTAGATTCTGTGAAAAATGTAACCCTATTGAAAGTTATTTGAATGTTCTGTTAACATGTTGATTTCTATGACACAGACACACGAACATTGACTTTCATTCATTCATATATATATATATATATATATATATATATATATATATATATATATATATATATATATATATGTATGTATGTGTATGTAAGTGTGTGTATAGTTTCTATGTTTCTCAGTACGGTATTCTTCTCTCTATATTAAGTCTCTATTCTTATCTCTCTTTCTCTCTATCTCTCTCTCTCTATATATATATATATATATATATATATATATCTAGAGAGAGAGATATATAGAGAGGGAGATAGAGAGAAAGAGATTATATTGTAGGTGCATTCTAATGAGCAAAAGAAAAATCAATCCATACCCAAACCTTTCATCTGATCTTTCAATTTCTTAATCCTCATATTACGTCAGACGAACACAGCCATACTTTTCCTTTGTTCTTTCAATTTCTTTACTCTCATATATCAGTGAATACCTGTGATTCCTCTTTGTCACACAGACAAACAAACAAAATATGTTCATATTTATTTTGTATTTTTTTATGTTTATTTTTACCAAATTGATTGCTTTTTTTCACATCTTACGCGCGTTTCGCAACAGAAATAATGAGAAATACAGTCTTCATCCAAAATCTGTAGGCTGGATTGATGCTACGTCAGTTGAATTCGACTGTAAAATACGGCTGAACCTATCGTTTTTCAAATTTTGAAGATCATTTTTTTTTAAGATTTTGTCAACATTTCTCATGTGAGTTTTTTCATGTATTTTCTTCATATATTTTGAATTGCCGTTACCTTTGTCAGTATCTCATTTTGAACTTGTTCTATCCCCTTTTCGTATATCTTTGGATTGAAGTGTTTTTCCTATTAATACTTAATTAACAATATCTATGATGAGCAATCCCTTTTAGCTTGACGATTCCCTACTGTATAGCTTAATTGCCATAAATATATTTTCATAACTTTAGCATGACGTCACTTGCTTTATAATGCATCATTCCTTCTTTAATAGTAGTAGAATGCCTGGATATCATGCCGCTTTAGTTGTTTAAATTATCATTGTTTATCGGCTATTCAACTGGTGGGCGCGCGGTTTAAGGCGTTGGATGCAAGTTGAAAAATACTTGTTATCCAGGGTTTCGAATCGTACGACCGGTAGTGAATAGTCATATCTCTATGCTGATGAGTCCTGATTGAAAAGGGACGAAACGTATACGTACATAGATTATAAACAAAAACAACAAATATTTTATATATATATATATATATAGCTATGTCTAGCGATCTGGCTGGCTTGCTAGCTTTCTCTATCACCATCTCTTCATTTCCTTTCTACCGTTAATAACGCCGTATTTTTTATTGTTTTTAAATTCAATGATTTTTCATCCCGTAGACAAAACGTTGCTTGTGGTCGAGGTTTCAGATCCTGCCGCAGAAACGGTGAAACAAGTGTCTGCGGATAACTATTTTATATATATATATATATATATATATATATATATTATTTAATTAATTTGATACGTACATAAAATTAATCCACAACACGTGTATCTGGCTATCAGCCGTAATCAGCATTGCTAACCTGGACAAGGATCGAACCCTAGATGTTAATGTCTACAGTCTGACGTTGTTACCATCAGGCCATGACGCCTTGCCTGAAGTTACATTTTTGTTATTTTTTTACTGACCATAGAACAGCGGTGTTATTTTTAGTATTTTTTACTTCCTAAGCGGTAAAGAATATGCAGAATATTGCATTAAGTCGCCCTTAATCAGACGTGCCATTATTTTTATTTTATATATATATTTATTAATTAATTTTATACGTACATAAAAGTAATCTACGACAATGCTGACCAATAGACGTTTTCAAAGCCAAAAAAAGAGGTTTTGACTTAATTTATAGAATTAAATTTAGTTTAAACGCTTATTCCTCCATTTTATCGGCATTAAATTTTCCCGTTCTTGCTTTTTCTCATGAATTTTATATTATATTTTGTATTCCACCGATTTCTCTTGATGAGATGGTGGACGAAAGAGCTCTAAAGACAAAATTTTCAGAGACTAAAATTCCGCTTTCATTTAAAACAATTTATTAATTTTGATCCACGAAACATTTCTTATATATATATATATATATATATATATATATATATATATATATATTCATTTATTTTGGTACAGAAAAATGAGTACAACATTCATACCGTCGGTTTCAAGCACGGAAGGATTTAGCCATCCGGCTCTCTTCAGCTTCTAAGAGAGCCGGATGGCTAAGTCCTTCCGTGCTTTAAACCGACGGTACGAATGTGGTACAGAATTTTTCTGTACCAAAATAAATAAATATTACGCTCTTAATTTTAATTTTTAACTTTAATTCTTAATTAATCGAGCACTCTGCTGGGATTTTCCTGCTATGTTACAAAGAAGTTATAATATATATATATATATATAAATAATTTAATATTTATTTATATATATATATATATATATATATATATATATAAATAATTTAATATTTATATATATATATATATATATATAACGTTTATATTGATTTTAAACCAATTGTTGATATAGAGGCACGTCTTCTGCAAATAAGCGACTCGCATTTCACTTCCGTGTCCAAATCCGCGAAACACTAAGTAAGTGCCTGTCTGGTTTTGCGTGCAGAACACAAGAGAATTTTGCCGCTATCTGCTGATGTCAATTCGTCACGTGAAGGCCCGAGTCCCGCCAACCCCGCAGTCCTACGTGTCGCCTTTGCCTTCGGCTGGAATTTCTACCTGTTGGCCAATTTGTCGAGTGAGAGCTGACGTATTCATCTCATCTACCAAACCGCAAGCTCTACGGGTCTTACTTTTTTGTACTTCGACCCCTACAACCGAAATGCCCCCGTTCTTCAAACCCAGGACCAAATGACACTTGCCTTTTAGAAGACCAAAATGCGAAAAATGGCAGAATTATCGTGAGACAACTGCCAATCAGTCACTCTACTGCAATCCTTCTAATAGATAGATAGATAGATAGATAGATAGATAGATAGATAGATAGATAGATAGATGGAATAAAAAAGACATTAGCCAGTATTAATAGATACATATGAACAGACTAGGATATACGTCCCTCCCTCTCTCTCTCTCTCTCTCTCTCTCTCTATTTTTTTTCTTATAATCTTACATAACAGCTAGAGTGTTGTTAGCTGTTTGTGTGATGTCCGGATGATTATAAAATCGTTCATTTAATATTTCGGGAAAAGAAACTTCCCTTTCTCAAAGATAATTAATACCAGAAGGAATCTCTCCGATTGTGCAGAGAATCTGACAAAACAAAATGGCTGCCAAAAAGACAGAACCGCGAAACCAGTCCCGCAGAGAATGGAAATTAAAGATTTTTATGGTTATGTTATGTATATAAATGTGGTGTTAAATATATGTGTGTAATATTGGATAAGTGTATGGTGATCGATAAACTGTTAGTTTTAATTATAATAATATATATATATATATATATATATATATATATATATATATATATATATATATATTTATTTATTAAATTTATATTTTGATTATTTACTTTTAATTTTCAGTGTTTTATCTTCGTATTTTTTTCTTTCGTATTTGAAGAATTTTAATATAAAGTACAGTAATTAATCTCTCATTTTAAATATTCTAGATTTTTTAAATTAAATTTATTGATTATCATATATTTAAGAAGTGATATTAATTGTGAGTTTAGTCAAATTAGTTTATCGAATTAATGTTATATGTATTTACTATAGGATATAGGGGAAGTAACTCTGTTTGTTATGCGAATTAATTTATGGATTCGGTCGGTGGAAATCTGTGTAATAAATTATTAGTTATATATATATATATATATATATATATATATATATATATATATATATATATATATATATATATATATATATACATACATACATACATATATACATATATATACATATATATGTATACATACATACACACATATATACATGTGCATATATGTAGGTATTATTTATTATTTTTCTTTTTTATTATTATTTTATTTAACATTTGTATGTTATTTGTATACATTTTATATGTGTTTGGATTAATTAATTAACAATGCTAGGTTATGAGGTGACTTATTTTGGTGGGTTAGTGGAGTAGGTTTAATATGTTTTTTTGGTTTGTGGCTGAATGTGTGTTGGGATGTATGTTCATATGAGGAAGGGCTTATTTGATTGTTTGGGTGTGTGATGATTTAATATAGGAGGTAAGTAATGAGTGAAGTGGTGGAAACGGAGTATAATGAGTGTTAGATATGAAGGTTGGTCTGTGGGTGAGAGGTAGATATTATAGAATGAACGGTGAGTGGATCTCGTGACGCTGATTGAGTGAGAGGTTTAATCTGGAGATAAGGATTGATTCTGTTATTCTTAGGTCCCCAATGTTTCTAACAGACGCTAAGATGGAGACATGAATATCACGTTGAGTATTCGAGCAAATCTCTGTGTGCTTGTGGAAAGAGGATATACGGGTATTCAAGTGCTCCTTGATGCGGGTGTTGGAGTTGGACGTTGGTGTAATGTATGTTAGAGATGGGCGTGGCGTTTATGTGAGTTACATTTGTAATTACACGTTTGCGGTGTGTTTTGTGTGTGTTTGCGTGAGCGGGTGAGAATCGTTACGAAATTAGGTGATTGTCTGATTGCATTAATAATAGGAAGATTATAGATGGACTACATGGTATGATTAGTTTGTATGTTATTACATTTATTTAGATTAGTTGTGTGTTAGTTATGGTGGAAGACCATGGACATGCGGTTGTTGGTGTTTTTTGTTTGTACTTAAGAAGACGCAATATGTCTATTCTAGTTTGTGTCTGCCTGTTCATGCATTTCATGGGGTATTGGCTAGCGATAAATTAGTGCATGCGATTAGTGACATGGTGCATGTAATCTAGGGGGTCTGAGCATATACGTTTTATATGTATGCACGAACTGTAAGGTGGTTGCTGTTGAAATAAACGAATGTGTACTTATCTGTTGGTTTAGTATAGAAAGATGTCGATATTTTTTCTATGGGAACAGTACGTGTATTGGTGTCAGTCTTTAAGCTTGATAAAGCCTATTATGTATTTTTATTGATATATCTATATATATATATATATATCTTTTTACATTGTGTTCTTATTTATATAACCTTTTATTCTTATTATTACTAATATTGTTATCGTTATAATTGTTATTATTATTCCTCATATATATTATATTAATTTATCTATATCTTTTAATTTAGTTATACATATATTTCTATAATATATATATATATATATATATATATATATATATATATATATATATATATATATATATATATATATATACTTCTATTTGTATAATCTTATTTATATAATGTTTATTACATACTTTCTTTTTAACGCATATATTCACTTTAAGGTATTTCCGTTAATTGTTTTATTTATGAATCTATTTATGTATTTTTATTGATATATCTATCTAGCAATTCATATATCTTTTTATATAATTTTATTACTTAAACAACCTTTTATTATTAATATTATTATTAATAATATTATTATTAATATTATTATTAATATTACTCATATATAGTATATTAATATATTATATTATTATATTTCCATTCATTCACATACCTTTTTATTTCGCTTCTCATCAATTCCTCTCCATTTAAATGTTTAGTGTAATTTAAATTATATATAAATATATATATATATATATATATATATATATATATATATATATATATATATATATATATATATATATATAATATTGAAATCAGCTGTTCTTAATGGTAATGTATGACGGGACGAACGCACATGCGTTCATTTTTTTAAAAGACAACGGTTTTCATTGTCAATCGGTTGACAAATTTCGCATAACACACTTGTACGTTTATACGAAGAATACATTCTGTACAAAGTTGAAAATTCCAGTTTCTCAACGGTTTCAATTTTATTTATTTTATTTATTTCGTATCATGTATTTACAAAGAGAAGAGGACCGCTCAAAATATCAAAATAGTTTTATGCTTTATATAACACCAATCACCCTTAAAATATTTGTCGAGAACCATACGTGGAATAACAAATAAATGTATATATATATATATATATATATATATATATATATATATATAGAGAGAGAGAGAGAGAGAGAGAGAGAGAGAGAGAGAGAGAGAAATTTAGGATGTTAGTAACAACATCTAACATATGTTTTCAGGCAATAATTATCTCGGACAAAATGAACCCTTTTATCAAGTAAAAATTAATTATATTTTGCTGAAAATGATTATTGTCTTAAAAACTGTGTTTTTGGTTTCCGGCCAAATACCGAACTAGTTACTCTGTACGCTAAATTTATTGATTTCTCTAATCCGACATGAAACGTACCGTAAAAATATATCTCACAGAAATGTTATGTTTTTTGGAAATGTGAAAAAATAAAAATAATAAAATAAAACCATGGTTATTGGAATATAATATGAACCTGACTTAAGGATGTGTGACATATATATATATATATATATATATATATATATATATATATATATATATATATATATATATATATATATATATATATATACATTAATATATTTATATATATATGTATATATGTATATATATAAATATATATATATATATACATATATATATATATATATATATATATATATATATATATATATTTCCGTATAAAATTGGAGTACTTTGACAATGAACAAAATAAGAAAATAGTGTCCATATTACAATGGCAAAGGTTTATAAAACCGAACATTTGGATTAATTTTTTTTAAATGAATAAATAATACAGTTATTCTTTTAAAAATCCGCATTGTGTTATCTGATTTCTTAACTAATTTTAAAAGTTATCGTTACACCGATAGTTCTAACAGTAGTGACATTGACCATATATATATATATATATATATATATATATATATATATATATATATAATTTGATATTTTACAAATCTTTTCCATTCGGATTTCATCCGAAAAACTAGAATTATTAAAATTTATATCATATATATATATATATATATATATATATATATATATATATATATATATATATATATATATTAAGAGAGAGATGGGGGGGGAGAGAGAGAATTTAGTTAGAAAATAATTATAGTTATTATTATGATAGCAAGGGTATCAAGAGACACAGTACATCAGATGCCGAAGAGAACTTTAATACAATAGAAGATGCTCGATATTATAAATGGAGCATAAATAGTTAGGAAAGTATATATATATATATATATATATATATATATATATATATATATATATACTTTCCTATATAGAGAGAAAGACAGGGAGAGAGAGAGGGAGGGGAGAGAGCAAGAGAAAGAGAGAGAGAAAAATGAAATAGATAAGGGAACTAAAGAAAAGAAAAGAACAAATGAAAGAAAAGGGAAAAGAAAGAAATTTGAAGTGAAAAAAGAAAAAATGGAAACACAAAAAAGGGAGTAAAAAAGAAAGAAAAAAGTGCGAAAATCTTAAAGAAAAGTCAACAGAAAGAAATGAGAAAGATAATTAACAGAAAATGAAAGAAAAGAATTAAAGTAAAAAACAAAAGGGGAAAAGAAAGAAATAATCATTAAGATAAAACATAAACATGGAAATAAAAAGGAAAGCAAGAAAACTAAGGAAAAAATAAAAAAAATAAAAGATATATAGATAAGGGGCGGACACAACAGAAAACAGAAAGAATAAAAGAAAGAGAAAAGAAAGAAAGAAACAAACAAAGAAACAAACAAACAAATAAAATAAATAAAAGAGAGAAAGAAATCAAACGGAAACCAAATAATACAGAAAAAAACTCAAAAGAGGCAAAAAATAAAAAATAAAGAAAAAAAATGATATAAATAAGGGAAAGAAAAAAAAGAAGCAAGAAAGAAAAAGCAAAGGAAAAATGAAAGGAAAAAAGGAAAACCTCAAAGCAAAGAAAGAAGAAAATAAATAAATGGGAGAAAGAAAAGAAGAAAAAACGATAACAGGAAATAGAAAAGAAAAGTGAAGGAAAGAAAGAAAGCAGTAATAAGGCAAAAAAAGAAAAAAGAATCAAATAAATGAAAAAGGAAAAAGAAAAAGAGAAATGAAAGAAATAAGAAGGGAAAAAGAAAAAGAAAATGTAAATGTAAATAAAAAAGAAAAAAGAAAAATGAAATAAAGAAAAGAAAAGAAAAAACTGAAATAGAAAATAGGAGACAAAAAAGAAGGAAATAGTAAAAACTAAAAAGAAGCAAAAAAATAAAAAGAGGGCAAAAAGAAAGCAGGAAATAGAAAAGAAAAAAAAAGAAAGAGAGAGAAAAAAATAAAACAGTAAAAAAAATGGCGATCACAAATATCAAACATCACACAATAAGAATAGGAAAGAATATCGCGTATTTCGAATTCAGTTTTGATTTGTCGCGTTTTCCGTCCGTATCTTTTTGTCTTTTCTCCAGCCATCAATACATTGGCGCACAAAAGGGTCCGAACACAATAAATCCCCGGCAATAAAACCGGGAAACATCAATCGTTTTTTGGTCCGTTTCCAAAATTCCTATGCGAGCGTCGATCACTACAAAATGTTCCCTTTCTCTTCTGTCTTTCTTCTTCCGTCGATTCTGACCCGGCCCCCGATTCGAATGACCCCGAATCACAAAGAGTAATCGAACGGAATAAAAGTTTTCAACTTCTGCTTTTGTTAGACCACAAAGAACATAGCATGGAATTCCTTAATGGTTCAATATTCGGTGCAGCTCACTTAGATTATAAAAGTGACTTAAGTGTAATTCTTATTTTACCATTGCGTCGCAGCTTATCAAGGCCAAGACCTACTTGAGGATAAAGCTTAATGAGACGGAAATGGTTGTTGGCTGAAAGATAAAAAAAAAAACTATGGGAGCACTTATCATGGCCTCCGTTCAGTCTGGAGAAACAATGGATACTCCCTGTAATCGTAGATGCGTGTGTAATTGTGAAGGCACTGCTTGATTCGAGTAACAAGGAGAAGCCCAAGATAAATGGAAATAATGCCGAGATAAGCGGAGAGCACATACAGAACTTGGTATTCCCAAATTGTCACCCATCTTGTTCTGACCATACTAAACGTCGCTTAACTTCGGTGATCTAATGGGAATCGGTGTTTCAACGTGATTATGCCGTACACATTGGAGCACTAACATTGATCAATGGTCTGAGTTTATTATTTATGGGACGGTTTTTATCATTGGACTTGAAGAGGTCAGAGTTGTATTCAGCAGGGAAGCAGTCCCACACCAATGTGTTCACCAGATGGGAAGTCTTTGCAAAATGAAAAGCTTTTTTTTTCGATGTGATAGCAAAACTAGCTCCTGCTGTTAATGTCTTACAAAGAGTAACCAAAGATTGGAGCTCAGTCGAGCGTCTTCCATGGTAATAACGATAGAACAGAGAGACTATCAACGGCTCTTCTGTGAAAAAAAGGGTTGCGGAAAAGAAAAATGTTCACTCCCCACCAGATTTCGAAGTCGATGTTGTACTTTATAATAGGAGAAAAAGTGATATGTGAAGCTTCGCTTCAGATGTATTCCATCTTTGGATTATATGACTCTTATATAGGTAGAGGATTGCATCAGATACCAGTTCGTTTGTTCAGCGAGTCTGACCTGCATAGAGCTTACGAAGATCGTGCCTCAGGATTGCCGGGTCTGCATGAAGTCCTTCTCGTTGGTTGCAACTATTTGTTAACCTACATGATAGAGATGTTTACCACCAACACCGAGAGCAACAAGCCTCAACGGTTGTATGCAACGTCTGGGAATGTTTGGTCCAGAACACACAAACGAATGGCACAGAAGCAACGTTGTCACCCTTACTTCACTGATTTGAGTTTCTTTGCCTGACACGTTTTTGCTTGTTGCATGCAGAGACGACAGATCCTGATGCCGTCTCCTCCCATATTTTTAACAGAGCATCTGTTTGCCTGGTAGCTCTGACACTGCCACGTAGCCACCCCCCTACCACGGTGAGGAATGGTTGGGCTTTAGAGGGCGTTCTGGTGTAATATAGCGGACGGACTTTCGAACCTTAACAAATTCGCCGGCATGCGTCGTGTAGCAGTAGACGCAATACTTGTGCCTATTATGTGACATTACAGTAGAAGCGAATATAGAGCGGCTGTCTCTCTCTTTCTTGTCATGTGGTTCGTAGCAGCAGTGTAGCATGATGTCCCTCTCCGTATATGTATGACGTGATTTGTGATGTCATGGCACAATAGCACACTATATTATAAGTATAAAACGCGCTTGCTTTGATAAAATGTCTAAGGGTTCTGCTATTGTAGCAATGTATAATTTAGTAAATAAATAGAATAAGATAGATAACACAAATAATGCATAGATTTCAATAAAAATTATAACCATTGTTGTTTAATGTCATTGTTTTAACATAATCGTCAAAGTTGTTTATGAAGAGAAATCCACGCCAAAGTTCTATAAGATAGAAAGGTTATCAAATCACATAAAATCTAAGTATATTTATATGTAAACGTTTCTGTTGAAGACAATGAAAGTGGTCCGAACCTCCAAATTCCTTCCTAAGGGAGTTATGGGGTAGAATCCCACTTAAAATATATTATATTTACATGAAATTTAAAGCATATGTATAATCTTTTCGTGAAAGACAATGGAAATGACCCAGATATCTCTAAATACCCCCTAAAGAAGCTATGGGGACAGACTACCATTAAAACTTAAAATATATAGTTTGATAAAATTTAAATTATATGTTTTCAATTCTTCGACAAAAACAATGGAATTTCTACGCCCCTTTGAGCCATATGTAAAAGACACTTATTCAGAGAGTTTTCTAAAAATCATATACTTTCAGCTATATTAAGGAGCGAAACAGGGCGAGCAGTAAGAAAAAAAATTAATATGTTGTTATGGACATAGGAAAAATGGAAATATCGTTCATCATTCAATTCCGGGCACGGTCGTGTCTTCCTACTAGTAGATATGTTCCATATCGATATCAATCAAGCAGTGTTAATTATTTGGGAATAGACGTGACCATTTGAATTCAAAAAGTGCAAGTGATTTGACCCCAACATCAGCAAAATAATCGAAAACATTATAAACAGCGAGCATCTAATATTCTTCCAAGCTTTAACAACAACGGCACATGTGAAGTTTCAATATTCATTTTGCAATATTCTTTTTTTCTATACATCGCAGAGTATACAGAATTAGACACTTTCCAATCCGAAACGAGATAAGAAGAGCTCCGAAACACGTCTGCTTTGATTCAAACCTCAGGAGAAAGTGTTTAGCGTTCTGCCTGCAATGTATCACTATATAGCACCACTTCATGTTCTCTACGTAACCACACATATCTTGCACTACGTTAAACCACTTTCGTAACAAAGACAAGACAGCAATAAAATTAACTATTCCACATTCGACACACACCCATATATACACATGTATTTATTTATTTATTTATTTATTTATTTATAGTGTGTGTTTCTTTTAGTATGAGAAAAATTATTAAAGTGTTCAATTACGCCTTTTATTTCAAATAATACTACATTAGTTTGATCGTCCATCGATTTCACGGAAACAATGAAAACTCACCCTATAGGGCTAAAGACAATAAGTGTAGCCGTTCTTCAGTCGATACTATGGGGAATTAGACTAAAGATGCATATCAAATAATAAGATGGGCCATAAACGAAAATATTTTTACACAAGTAAGAAATAGGAATATTACATCACGTCTTAACGTGTGGGACGTCATGAATTGTTGAAATGTTGAAGTTATTAAACAGAAACCACATCCGACGCTTGACTTGAAACCTGGTGTAATGTTGGGTTCGAAAGGTGAGTCATAACATTAAAAGTCATACGGCTGACTTTATTTTCTGCTTTAAATGAAATTAAAAGGGTTAATTTCTCGGCTGGTCGCATAGCTGTTGAAGTTCGCCTCTTAGTAAGAGCACTGGGATTTGATTTAATAGTGACTCGTGTCCGGGGGTTAAGTGAAACTAAGTATATTGAATAACATATAAAGAGAGTTGTTGAACGTCTATCTGACTGCCAGTATTAGATTGGGAGGTTCCAGGTATTTAATTTCTTCCCACTGCAGGAATATGTGACACAAGATCGGAAAGTGAGGGAAGAGTCATGCCAGCGCCCCTAAAGAAGGAGCACTCTGGCCTAGCAAAAATAGCCTGGGCAAACCCCGTCGGCATTCCCCGGCCAGGGCGCCTCAGGCAGCAAGCAATAAACTACTCCTCCTCAAAGAGGGAAGGCAATGCCTGGAAGGGTTCACCTCCTAGGAAAACCCAGGACAATATACCTCAGCCCTGCAGATAAAAGGCCACCGGAATGGCCCAGTTCCTGCCGGACTGATTGTCGAGAACGAATCCTCGACTGGTATTACCTTACCCCATCCCGACGTCCTCAATCAACCGAAGTTCATGAGAGACTGATCGGGTTGGGGTTGGTCTAAGTATTTAATTCCCTCCTACAGCAGGAATATGTGACACAAGGTCGGAAAGTGGGAAAAGAGTCAAGCCAGCGCCCCTAAAGAATGAGCACCTTGGCCTAGCAAAAATAGCCTGGGAAACCCCGTCGGCATTTTCCGGTGAGGGCGCCTCAGGCAGCAAGCAATAAACTTACTCCTTCCCAAAAAGGGGAGGCAAGGTCTGGGAGGCTTCACCTTCTAGAACAGCCCAGGATAGTATACCTCAGCCCGGCAGGTAAAAGGCCATCGAAATGGCCTAGTTCCTGCCGGACTGATTGTCGAGAACGAATCCTCAATCGGTATTACTCCATCCCGACGTCCTCAATCAACCGAAGTTAATGAGAGACTGATCGGGTTGGGGATGGTTCCAATACCGAGAGGTATGTGTTCCCAATATTTATAGTGAAACGGGAGAGTTCATGTAGTCTATAAAGGTAGGTACCATAACACCCCTCTCCCTAACATTACCTCCACAGGTGTCTCAGTATCGTTTCCTTTATAGATTGACGCTGTTCTGGGGCTGCTTGAGGTATATGTATGAGGAAAGTGTCGTATATAGTATCTATAAATTCTTCTTCTTCCTGGGGAGTGATGTTATTTTATTGTGGTTGAGTTTTTGATAATTGTTTTTATTTCTAGCAACAAGTTTCACATATCATTGATTAAATGGGATAATTCTTCAGTTTTTATTTCCTGTGGGTTGTTTTCGCATATTTGGTATTTTCGTTTGTTAATTCTTGGTTCGGATTTTTAGTGATGCCTGCATAGGTCTTTTTTTTCTGTCAACCTTTTGGATTTTAGGAAAGGAATGTTTCCTTTTCAGTTCAAATTTTGCTGACATCCCTTTACATCAAATAGACCGCCAGAGAAACAAACTTTAGGAAAAGTTTTTTACAATTCCTTCTTTAGTTTTTCTGATTCGATCGTCAGATTTCCTATTTTTTGGCAGAACGCGTTGATTAATAAATCTCATAGGTTGAACTGTTGCACCCAGTTTGTGCCAAATAAATTGTTGGTGTTTTTTAATACGAACATTTTCATTTTTATAGTAAAAGTAACATTTGTAATAATTTCACCCTTGAATTTAATTTTCTCACAAGTCACCATTCTAGTAATTTGTTGCTTTTTTTTTAGTTTGTTGCATGGTTGATTTATCCGACTTTTTCCATATATTCAGGATGATTATAGACACGTCTGAACCAGAATCTAGTTGTAACCTGACATTTTCATTCAGGATTTTACCTTACGTACTTTCTTATAATTATGCCGTCCTGTTTGTTTTTGCGGATTTTCCCTACTTTCATTTTATTTATTCGTTCGTAAATGTGAACTCTAGTGTCCGACTTTATTACAAGTTAGACAGGTATTAAAACGGTGTGGGCAATCCATAACACAATGAACGGATTTACAACATAAACAGGGGTTAGGTGTTAATTGTCCTGTTTTTATTGGGATAGCTTTTTTTGTAGGAGCGTGAAAAAACTCTCTCTTTGGTTTGACTTTTTTTTGAAGGAGAGTCAAAATTACAAATCTCTGGCAGTCTTCGACTAATTTTTGTGATGTTAAATTTGACCCACTTTCTAACTTCTTTACGATTCTACGTCTTGTTTCTGTGTTTTTGGCTGATACAAGTCTTTGCACGAATATTAGGCATTTAAAGTTCAACTAGTTTGAAATCATCACAGTGTTTATTAACGATAGACACGAAAGTCGAGTAGTTTTCGCTGTCTTTTCTAGTTAAGTCCATGAACTTCCACCTTTCGTGAAACGGAGAAGTTTTAGAGCTAAATAATTCTGTTAACCGTTTCACAGCTTCAAAAAAGTCAAATCGCAAGATTTAAGGGTTAAAATACAATCCACAAATTTGATATGTTCGGTTGTTCCTAATTTTCAGAGCAGTAGGCGAACTTTTTTAAAGTCTGCCCAATTTTCACAATCTATTTTGTATAGATCCTCATACTTACTGATATGCAAAGGCGAAGGTTTTTTCCGCGTCTAGGGAATGAGTGAAATTGTCAATTGCACTCCGAACGGCATTTTGAGAAAATGCATTTTCGGTCTTGGTATTTTGATCCCTATTCGACATTGTTTGTATTAATACTTCGATTTTTTTATTTTGTTTCAATAGTCTTTCTTTGGTCTTTTGACTTTGTTCCAGTAAAAATTTTCTTCAGTTCTCTATTTTTGTTTTCGCTGTCTTTCTTCGATTTCTGTATTATTTTGTTCCAGTAGTCTTTCTTTTGTATTTGTTGTTGTTGCATGTTGTATTTAATGAGTTCTGCAAGATGGATTTATAATCTTCCATGTGTAAATTTGCCTTTATAGAATTCAGCTTTTTAAAATGTGTTCGTTTATATTACTCTGCTAACGTAATATTAGTTGTAAAAGAGAGTAAGAAAAATTATAAAACAGAAAAATCACTTTTTACTAAGTGTTTAACGTAACGGTATTTTTACGGTTAACACAATAGTAAAATAAGTGTTTTGATATTCAGGAAAATTATATCAACAGTTAAAAACGTCCACATAGTTAAGATAGGTAGAGAGAGGAATCACGAGTGTACAGGTAATTATATTAATTAATTTAATTTCTAGTCGGATTTACAAGTTTTTTTTTTAAATAATCCAGTGCAGGGTCTTTTAAGATTTAAGTCCATTATATTTTGCTGCCAGAGTTTGGGTTTCATCAACTGGCAGCCTTGGACATTTAGTTGATGTTTAGATCTTTAATTCACTTATGCGGTCATAATAGCATGCTCTCCATCTGATGTTTTTTACAAACTTGTTTATGCTTCTAATAAAAGATCTTCTGTAGGTCTCCTCAGTTGGTATAAGAATGCATTTTGTAGATATAGGGAGGAATTTTTTACGGAAAATATATGACAGTATTAAGAATACTCAGCAAAAATGAGATTTTAATTAAAATGTAAAGTCGAATACTTTGACTTTAGTAGAGAATTAATGTACAATAGAATAACTCACCTATAGTACATATATATGTATAGTGAAATCACCAGCATTTAAGTGATCCAAATACTGCATTTATTAATATCAGCTCAATGGTTGATTATTAATATAAAACAGAGCTATTACAGAGTAAGTTAAGATAAACATAATTAGCATACTATTTATATCAGTTCAAATAATTCAAAACCAACGAATATTTGGCTTACGATCGTTTCTAAAATGATTTAGAATATTTTATTTTGTATTGTACTTTAGATGATTCAAAAAGGTATTTAGATCAGCACCCCCATAACATCACATATAGAAGTCAAGCAATAAAACATCAAATTGTATTATTATTTAAAAAAAAAACATGTATATGCAGTTAAAATAGGAATCAAAATCGCCTATTATGTAATTGTATTCCACTTTATTTATAAAATCTATAATGAAAATAAAAGATTCATATTTGGTAACCTCTTTACTTATTGCATAGTATTTTCTGTACCAATACTATAAGACATCACTCTAGACTGTTGTTTCAGTAATGTATATGTAGCAGAAAAAATTAATCTTCCACCTCTTCTTTCTCTACTTCGTTATCTTCTTCTTTCTCTTCTTCTTCCTCTTTCTCTTCTTCTTTCTCTTCTTCTTCTTCTTTCTCTTCTTCTTTCTCTTCTTCTTTCTCTTCTTCTTTCTCTTCTTCTTTCCACGTCGTCCCTCGTAGACAACGCTCTCAGCCTTCTCCGTCTTGCCTCCAGCGACCCGTTTTTATATCAAACTGGACTCTCGTCTCCGCGAGAGAACACGAGATTTCACGGGATTACCTGGCGATATTAAGCCTAGGACGCCATCTTGCCGCTCTTTGGGCGGTCCAGCCCTGCAGAGCGCGCATCGAGACCGTTTGCCAGGTAATCCCATGTTTTCACAATTTATAACACAGTATATATATTTTTATATTTTTTCCTTTTAATTTTACTACTATACGCAACTTAGGTATATATAGACCCCTTAAACTTTGCATTTTCATGGTTGAAACTCATTAGTGTCATGTAATTTCGTATCTCTGTACTTTGAAATGATTATCTAAATTCCATATCTTATATAATGATTATTAGTTGTATATTGATAAAGGATTTTTTAATATTTTTGTTAACTCTCACCTAATCAACTAGTAACTTTTCTAGCAGTTTTGTTCCTGATTTGTTGTGCGTATTTTTCATGGTTTTACTTCATAAAACAATATGGCTGCTCTTTCTGAGTAGCGTTTTCTATGTCTCTCATCGAGTGAAAATATAATCTAATGCGAGTCATTTGTTTGTGCTTTTTGTTTTATTACCTCGCTATGTATTGTTTTATGATATAGAACTTCTTACATTTTTGGAGGGTTTATAGATGAAACATCCGGATTGACATATTAATGTTGGATGTTTTTCTGTGAACGAAACGGTTCCTTAAAATGTTTTGAAAAGATGATCATGAATAATAAATAAAATCTTAGAACTTGAATGTAGCCTTTTTTAATTGAAACTTGATCCCTTCAGAAATAAATTCGATATATATATATATATATATATTCGATATATATATATATTCGATATATATATAAATTCGATATATATATATATATATATATATATATATATATATATATATATATATATATATATATATATATATATATCGAATTTATTCCCGAAGGGATAAAGTGTGAATTACAAAAAAAACGAGCTCTATATTCAGAGCTTATATATGGTTTACTTTTAAAGAATTATTTGCTTATCATTTTATAATAATTCATACTCAAACCAAGTCATCCAGTTTACAATTGTTAAAAAAATTTGCATAGTTTAAAAAAAGTCTAAAAAAAACAAATGTTTATGTTCAGAATCGAGATGTAATCCAAAAGGTTCGGGAGATGGGGAAATAAATAAGATGAAAACTTCATTCGTCCAAAAGAAGTTATTATTACTTATTTCTACCTTATTTCTGGCGAACATTTAATGCTTAAATCAAAGTTCTAAAGATAACTAGTTGCTTTTTATGGTAAACTATCAATGAATTTTTTTTACTATGCTGATTTTTTAACAAGTGTTAACCGGATGACTTGGTTTGGGTATAAATTATTATAAATTAACATAGTATTAATCATATATATATATATATATATATATATATATATATATATATATATATAGATAGATAGATAGATAGATAGATAGATAGATAGATAGATATATGTATAAAGTAAGCCCCACACTCGAACCCCGGCATGTTTTTAACTCAAATTCCGACGCTATAAACAATATATATATATATATATATATATATAGTCATCCACATACAGCCTGTTTCGCTGTTTCACAGCTCATCAGTGCGGCTAGACCAGTTAGTGTCTCAAGCCGGGATCGAAACGCAACCGTCGAGCTGCTAACCCCTACGCCATCATGCGACACTGACTGAATGTAAGTGATATCTCAATGTAACGAAATGTAAACATTGCAAATGCCTGAGCTCGAAATTATTAGATGAATAAACGTCGCATGAGATATGATTAATTTTCCGGACCGAACAGTTTGCACTATATTTATGTCCTTTTCAAAAGATTAAAATCAAGACATAATTCTACTAAACCTTCTATCTAGAATCCTTATTCAAATTTTTATAAAAGTCCATTACATGATTTTGACTTTAGAAAGTGTTAGAAAAAAATTGAGGCTCAATCTAAAGGGATCTTGAGAAGAAATTAAAATTCAGAGAATTTTCCTTAATATTTTATGTTTTAAATATGTGGTTATACACATATTATCTCCCCTTAATTCCTTTTAAAATACTTCAAAGAAGCGAAACATTTCTGAATATTTATCACTTGTTGTCTCATACCTATTGTAAAACTTTCACAAAAATCGGAAGTCATGTAATTTTCACGAACCCTTTCCATTTCTTCTTTTGGATGAAACTAAATTAAACTAAATATAGCCTAGATTATCCACCCTTACGCTTAGCAGTTCATAATGATCGGTTTATTAGTTTAAGATTAAATCCTATAAACAGAAATATATAAACATATACACATACCTAACTTTATATAAATAGAGCTATGCTGGCACGTATCTATGTGATTGTGTACGTGTGTGTATTGGTTTTATATTATCGTGTTTCCTTGCACATCTTCTGGCTGTGCTTAAATTTCCTCAAACCAATATCCATTTTTCCCCATTCCAATATGGCGGCGGTAAGAATACGAAACTGCTGTAGGGTTATTTTTTGCTTATGACCTACAATATATCATAATCCAGCCTTTTTAACGATCGTTTTACTACCTGCTGCGACTCGCCCGTAGTGTAATTACTCGAGAGGTCGACATCAGAATAACATTTACAAACACGTACCAAAGAAAACGACCAAATAAATAAATATGTAACATAAGAGTTAAAAAAAACGAATATTATTACCAAAAATAGGATTTTCCTTCGTGTTTTACTCTTGTTTCCTCGTTTTTCGCGATATGCATTACACCCACAAAGAATATTTTTGCGGAAAAAAACGAAGTAAATTCGAGAAGCGAGAAATGCTTTTAAGGTCGACAACGAAGATAAAATTAATGTTAATTTAATACGTCACGTGTTTTACAGGCGGGAAAAACTCCGTGAGATATAGATACTCGATTATCTTCTTCTGGCAAAATGCCACCAGAGGTCACCACCGTTGTTCCTTTTTTTTTAAATGCAGACCAACAGAATTATAAACGTGTTTCGATAATATATATATATATATATATATATATATATATATATATATATATATATATATATATATATATATATATATAAGTAAAAAAAATAATGTTCATTTTGTATGTTTGACAAATACTATAATTCTTTTTCTCTGCCAAGGAAGTATTTAATCGGCAATGGATTTTTTTTGTTTTTTTTATATTTTGTCAACTTTCTCGGAAGATATATACTCGTATATGCTTGATCTATTTAATTCCTTGGATATTTTACATCGACATTTTATACTTCTTCATTAAAGATGATTCTTTTGCTCATAACTTTTTCTATTTTTTAATATTTTTAGACATTTGCTTAACAGTGACACGAATTTTACTAATTTAGTCTTCTGATTTTCCTCCGATGATAAGAGCTTATTTTTAAAAGTCCATGAGTTAAGGAAAAGAAAAAAGTTTTGTTTCATATATTCCTTGTTTAGATTAATTAATGATCTAATAAATCTTGTAATTCATCTTATTTTTATTTTGATCATTCATTTTGTTTTTTTTTTGGCTAGGGATGGGGCATCCTACTGGATGCCATACATACACCGGATATTTCAGAAACTCTTACCGTGAGATTTATATATATATATATATATATATATATATATATATATATATATATATATATATATATATATTATAATATAAAATGAAGTAATAAAATAAGGTGTCAATCAAATTTTATTAGAATTCAAAGTTCAAGCAAAGCATCCTTAAGTCCTTAGCTCATGAGTTTTCAAAGATAATTCTTCTCTTCAGAGGACCATTACCGCAGTTATACTACTACAAGTAATAAAATTAAGCTTTGAAAATATATAAAATTATATACACAAATACATAAAAATACATAACATCAAATATATCAACCCAAAAACATACTTATTTGTTGAATCTATACAATCCATCCAGGTCATACAAATTGAAAAACATTATTTTTATCCGGATGTTTCACTAATTATAAGATATTAGTTGACGCTTATATCTTTTATTGGATTGCTTCATATATATATATATATATATATATATATATATATATACAGGGTGGGCAAAAATAAGGGTCCTATTTTTAAAAATTCATAACTTTTTTATTTATTGATTTTTTTTTTTTTTTTTTTAGAATAAGTAAAGGACCCCTTCCGAAGCAAGCATGAGCCGTATTAGCCCTAAGGAACGTACCCTCATTTAGAAAACATTATTTTTGCTTAAAAAACTCAAAACAGTGTAAAAAACAATACTTTAGTTTTTGTAAGTTTTAAGAAGTGTTTTTCGGCTAAAATTTGTTTTGTTTATTTCAAAAAATCTCGGAAGGGTCAGTCTACACACACATAAAGTTTGGTGAGTTTAACTTTTATTTTGTGGAAGTTATTCAAATTCAAGTTATTCAAATTTAAAGATAGGACCCTTATTTTGGCCCACCCTATATATATAAATATATATATATATATATATATATATATATATATATATATATATGTGTGTGTGTGTGTGTGTGTGTGTGTGTGTGTGTGTGTGTGTGTGTGTGTGTGTTGAGGCAGCATGTTTTCATTAAAGCAAATGTTATTAAATAAGACGGAGTTTCCTATGAGGCTCTTTTATTTATTCAATTTTCCAAATAACCCAATAAGTTTTTTTGGTCACGTAAGTGTATATAATTTCAATTTTTTATCAAGTACTTTCGATTTGATTCATCAAATCATCATCAGATGGAGTTTAGTCTTAGTGGACTTTAATTTATTTTCGTTTTGTGTTTAACTCTATTATTTACAAATTGTAAAACACGCATCTACAGTGACATGCGAACGTGATCACATGAAATGCACATACAGTATTCAAAAAGATGATGTCTAATATATTTTCTATGTTTACTTCGACAGTGCTCAATACCTAAGTAAAGCTTCGTAGTTGTATAAAAATATATTTATGACAAATATTATACACAGAGGCGGCTATGTTTTATTCAAACAGGAAATCATCAGGCTAAATACGAAGATATATTGTTTGCAATTGCTTGAATATTAAAGTAGTGTTTATTAAATCGCTAACAATAAATCCATTCATAATTTCCTGCTTAAATGATATATAGACGCTTCTGTGTAGTTTCTTGGCATGGATATATTTTCGTACTACTAATAAACACTATTCACGTATTGAGCACTGTTGAAGTAAATATTGAAATATATATATATATATATATATATATATATATATATATATATATATATATATATATATATATACAATATATTATACTAGCCTTTTGTATTATATGTGTATATACATGAAATGGTAAAGTATATATATATATATATATATATATATATATATATATATATATATATATATATATATATATATATATATATATTGAAACAAGAAGAACACTAAATTTATTTACACTTATTTGACCAGAAAAACTTATTGGGTTATTCAGAAAATTGAATAAATAAAAGAGCCTCATAGAAAACTTTGTTATATTTGATAACATTTGCTTTAACACACATTTCCCTCAACACACACACAGACACACACACAGACACACACACACATATATATATATATATATATATAAAGATCTCACGGTTAGAGTCTCTTAAATATCGGGTGTATATATGATATTTGGTAGGATGCCCCATCCCTAGCCAAAACAAAAAGATAAGAAAATTATGAGTGTTTGTTGGTTAACATGTTGGTGATGCTCTTGCTATGATCTTTTACATAGCTAAGCCCTCCTTCGAGTCTCAAAAGACAATGGATAACCCCCGTAAGAATGCACGTAGCAAAGATTGCGCAATCTCCAACTACTACTCCCCCGAAAGGGTATTTCTAATTGCTGAGCAGACGCTTGACTCACGCAAGTTTTGGAAAATAACAAACGCAGTACTAAATAGATGTTAGTTGAATATTGTCGAACTCAGAAATCTTTAGGTCAAACTCAAGAATCTGCACAGAATTTCGAACGCAATCCTTTACTTTATCCACAGAGGTAGCTTATTCTCGTTCCGTCAGCCATGATCGAGTAGAAGTCTTCTGTAGTTCGTAATTGTAGTTTTACTATCGTATTCTTGGTATATTCAACATCCAGAAAACCGTCAATTAGAACTGATTGTTTTTTAGCACTTTTATCCGTTGCGCCACAGATACCGACAGTGAGGCGAAGTGATACACGCAGTAAAAGATCTCGGCAGGATGTGTGAAATATTTCTTGGTGTAACTGCAGTATCAATTAGATAGCTTTTAGCGCATAGCGCCAATATTCCAACGACTGTTTTCAAAAGGTGTGAAAGTGCATATTTTCTGAGCTTTCGTTTGGCTTAAATAAGATACAATTACGAATTACTTAGTACCACTTCCTGGTCAAGGCTGTCGGAACAAGAGCAAGCTATTACCCTTGCGTCAAATAAAAAGAACAAGCTATTGCCCTTGCGTCAAATAAAGAGAGCAAGCTATTGCCCTTGCGTCAAATAAAAAGAGCAAGCTATTGCCCTTGCGTCAAATAAAGAGAACACGCTGTTGTCCTTGCGTCAAATAAAGAGAGCAAGCTATTGCCCTTGCGTCAAATAAAGAGAACACGCTGTTGTCCTTGCGTCAAATAAAGAGAACAAGCTATTGCCTTTGCGTCAAATGAAGAGAAAAATGTATTGCCTTTGCATCAAATAAAGAGAGCAAGCTATTACCCTTGCGTCAAATAAAGAGAGCATGCTTTTACCCTTGCATCAAATAAAGAGAGCAAGCTATTGTCCTTGCGTCAAATAAAGAGAGCAAGCTATTGCCCTTGCGTCAAATAAAGAGAGCAAGCTATTGCCCTTGCGTGAAGTAAAGAGAGCAAGCTATTGCCTTTGCGTCAAATAAAGGGTTGCGTTCGAAATTCTGTAAAGATTACCGATTTCGATGAGATGCACCTTAATCGTTTTGACAACGCAATCTAGTCCGAATAATCCAATGAATGACATGCTTGAGTAACACCTGAAGGATCGAAGGTGACACCAGAACGGAAGTTACCATTACTTCCGGGTGGATATTTTCTGTCTCTTGTCTGGTGATACTTCAAGGAGAGAAGACGTGTCTCAAAGCGACGTCATAATGGGGTGAGTACACAATATAACTAGCTGTAGCGGGACGAGCTATCCCTATATAGCTCTCCCTTCCTCCCCCTTTCTTTCTCTTTATATATATATATATATATATATATATATATATATATATATATATATATTAATATCTTTCTTGCGCAAGTAGCCCGTCTCTGTTATTTGTTTCTGTGACTGCTCTTCTCTTTGTAATAAACCTTTATTAAAAACTAAACATCGGCGTTCGAGTGATTTCATCTACAGACAAGCAAGAACCTGGGTTCACAACGACGACATGAATGTATAATGGATTACACACGCATCGGTAAGTGAAATAATACAATAATACAAATACTAAGATGGAAGCAACTCTGCACTGACGGACCTCCATCGTTGTTTTAGCAGTGTTAGTTTTTGAAGATGCAGCTAGTTGTATTCACTGGTCATCACAATAACATTACCGCCATAACCACCGAAATTGTTAGCACATCTGGTTGGCGGCCGATGAGGACAATATATAGCACGTGCAATTGCACGTTCTATGGAAGAAAAAAATTAAAAACTAATCTGAATAATCCAAATAAACCAAATTATTAATCTTCATTTAAAAATTCGGAAACATCATATAATCTTTTTAATTTAATTCACCCACAACAAGGCATGTTACCACTGAGACGTAAGAGGCTGCTGTGAATTTGGGGGTATACCTATCGGGGCATCTTAAGTGGGGAGTTGAGCAGCGAGATATTTCTTTACATTACATTTAAATTTGTTCATGATGGTGCAGTCAGGGAAACAGGGAACAGGGGGGAATTCCAAAAGCTAACAGTTTGGGGAAAGAATCTATTAAAGTAGAAGCCTTCAAGCATCTGGGGACCTCGACAGTAAAGGAGCGGGATTTTGATGATTGTCGGGTCGGTTGAGGGTATTTACGTCGCAGCAGGTTAAAAACTAGGGTGGAAACGAACCTTAACCTACAGGCTTCTATCCTTGTTTTAACAGTGTTAGCTTTTGACAATCCACCCAATTGTATTCATTGGTCATAACAATAACATGTCTAGTAGAAAAATAGAACTGTATTCATTTACTTGGCGGATATTCGTGATTTATTTGTTAATCGGCCATAGTTATAATTATCCGAGCCGGACACAAAGGAGAAGCCTGACAAATAAAAAGAAGACATAATTTGTTTGGTCCGATTTTGCGTGAATAGAATCCAAAATAAAAATGGCTGACTAAGTTTTTTTTTCTTATTTTTATTCTTTGCCGATTCCTTTGTTGGTGTGTCGGGTTCGTTCCACCATTTTGACAGAAATCGACTCGATATTGGAGAAAAATACATTTATGTGTATTCTGTAGAAACCATTATGGCAAAATTTGTTTGCCCTCTACAACCTCCCATAACATAAGTGAATAAAAAATGGAAGAGAAAATAAAATTACGTGTTAACATTACATTTTCTTATAAACAAGATTTAGAGAACGTATATATTTTACTGATTTCCTAAAGAAATAAAATGAAATCTGTATTTCAAGACTTGCATACACGCGGTTATCTCTATTTTTTGTACTTTTATCCACCCCAAGAAAAGACACATTTCCACTGAGACGTAAGACGTACTGTGTTAGAGGGACCATACTTACAAAGTCATTCCATGTGAGAAATTGTGAAGTGAGATGTTTTTTTACATTACATTTAAACTTATGCATGTTGGTACAGTTAAGGAAACAGAGAGAACGGAGGGAATTCCACAGGCTAGCAGTTCGAAGAAAGAAGATATTAGAGTAGAAAGCCTTTCGGAATGTGGGTAATAATGATAAATAATAATAGAGTGTATATACCGAGATGAGCAGGAAACGCATTGAGGCACAGAAACTCTTTACATCTTTCCATGACATAAGAAAATTAAAATAAATCAAAGAAAATCAAAAATTACGCGTTAACATTGTATAAAGTTAGGTATGTTTATATGTTTATATATTTGTATGTAAAGAGTGCATTCCTAAACAAATTGACCGATCATTATAAATTTTAGAACACATATGCAAGTTGTAAGGGGTCGTAATGTGGGCTATATTTAGTTAAATTTATTTTATGTAAATAGAGTAAAAATGGGGTGAAAGCACATCGTTAAAATTCAGATGCCTTCGATTTGATATCAATTAATAAATAGCCTCCAAATTTCGGTTGTTTGGGGTATTTCAAAATGTTTTTACGGGGAATAATAAGGTCACAAGCTCAATTTGAAACTCAAATATTTCAGATTTGCATTAAATTTGATCCATAGTTATTAAATACCAATAAAGTTAGATTTCCTGAATTTCAATATTTCTTAAGACTAGTTAAGCTTAAGCCTTAAATGTTCTAGAATAAAAATCATCTAATGAATTTAGTGACCATTGGAATAAGGAATTTAGAATAAGGTTAAATAGTATTATATCTTAGTTTTAATCTTCCTAATGGGCATAAAACTGGTGCGAAACTGTTCTGTTCGGGGGAAACAGTCGGCAGGAAGAGGGTTCTCCAAGCCTGAAGTTCTTAGAACAGGAAGCTGTATTAAAATGAGGTATAAAAACAGCGAATTGATGGAGACCACTAGACTAACGATTAAATCGGGTTGAAACAAAGGAAATAGGGAATAGATCACATAATTCTGAAGAACACATGCTATAATAGTATTTATAGAAAAGACTGAGACTAGCCACATCACGTCTGAGGGATAGAGAGTGCAGAGAAGAAGAAAGGGTGAGGCTAATAAAATTAAAATTAGCGGAAGTGATAATAGAGAATCTTAAGAGACGCTTAAAAAAACAGAAAAATGTTGTCAATAAACTTAATGACATTTTGAATCGACATTTCTGAGAGTTTTAATATACACGAATAGTTTAGGGGATATTCATTGTCTGTTAAGATGTAAACGAAAAGAAACCATGGAAAATATATTCGGTTGAAGAAAGAATCACCATAAATCAATCAGATAATGTGTATGCCATTTTATTATTCGTGATGACTGACAGAATGGTTCGATAAAATCGAAAGGAAAGAAACAAGACCATTCGTTTGATTGAATTTAGGAACAAAAATCAGAATTCATCGAATCGATAAGAAATTGTTTTATTGAATCTGATGTTTCTTTCGTAGACGAAAGGCCGTCTAAAAAGTGTTTTTTGTGTCTTGCTCTGTTTTTACACTAGAATTATGACTTATTACTTCAAGTTTATATGTGAAGTTTGGTGTGATACTTTATCTTACGTATGTAAAGTGAGATTTCCCCAATTTTATATGTGAAGTTTGGTGTGATACTTTATCTTACGTATGTAAAGTGAGATTTCCCCAATTTTATATGTGAAGTTTGGTGTGATAGTTTATCTTACGTATGTAAAGTGATACTTTCCCAATTTTATTAACCGGAATAGCTTTATAAAACAGCCACAAAAATCTGTACCGTTATTTATTTCCGCCGGAAGTCTGGTATTTTAATGTTTACAGTGATTTTAACTTTCTAAAATCCTCTCGTTTTAAACTTTAAACATTGTGATACATTTTGAACAATATTATTTGCTTTTATCAACAAATTTTACTGGATTTTCTTTTTGTTTAACTTTTATTTATAACAATTTGATCGCCCATTTGCCATTTTTCTGGTGGCGTTTTCTCTGAATTTCTCCTTGATTTGTCATATCTTCGTCTTTATTTTTAAATGGGATGTGTATAATAGCTCTTTTACTTATGATTCCCTCCAAATCCTCCATTATCTTGTTCCGAAATTGTCATTAGATCATAAAAGAATATAAGCTTGAATTCAATAATCCATTAATATATATATATATATATATATATATATATATATATATATATATATATATAATAAATATTTGTTATTATTTATTATCTATGTACGTATACGTTTCGTCCTTTTTCAATCGGGACTCATCAGCATAGAGATATGACTATTCACTACCGGTCATGCGATTCGAAACCCCGGACCTCAAGTATTTTTCAACTCCAGTCCGACGTCGCTAATCGCTGGGCCAATTGTAAACAGCGAATAAACTATGATAATTTTAACACTTTAACGGCGGCTTTGACGTCGAGGCATTCTACTTCTATTAAGGGAAGGAATGATGCATTATAAGCAAGTGACGTCAATGCTGTGTTAATACTACCAATTACAGTGCTCTACTTTCAAGGAGCGACAAATAATAAATATTTGTTATTGTTTATTATCTATGTACGTATACGTTTCGTCCTTTTTCAATCGGGACTCATCAGCATAGAGATATGACTATTCACTACCGGTGAATATATATATATAACCAAACATATCATGGCTACACACACAGAACCTGTCACAACCGCTGATAAGCTTGATTTCCTCAGACCAAAAAAAAATAAGTGCCCGTTCTCTATGTTTTCATCCATATATATATGATGGACTCTCCCGTCGATTTCGACGTATGAGTGCCCCGCCAGGGGCTGCCCGAGCGTGAATTTGTAATTGAAAGGGTTGCGCAATCCCAACAACCGCTCTCCTGAGTTTGCTTGATTCCACTGGCAAGTAGTAATACAAGACGACTGGAAACAATGCCGAGATACAGCACCTAGTATTCCCAAATGGCCACCCATTTAGTATATATATATATATATATATATGTATATATATATATATATATATATGTATATATATATATATATATATATATATATATGTAGAAATGAAGGAGAATGGAAAGGAATTAGAGAAAGCAAAAGCCAAATCAAAATTCAATTCAAAAGTTCATATATATATATATATATATATATATATATATATATATATATATATATATATATATATATATGAACTTTTGAATTGAATTTTGATTTGGCTTTTGCTTTCTCTAATTCCTTTCCATTCTCCTTCATTTCTACCTGCTCTATCCTGGATATTGAGCTGTATATATATATATATATATATATATATATATATATATATATATATATATATATATATATATATATATACATACATACATATATATTACGGTTTTTCTAAATTGACTCATAAATATTTTGTAGTTGTTCTCTGTGCTAAACTGTTCGTTAAAATGCACCGAAATTTTGGGGAGATTCGGAAAAAAAAAAATGAAAAAACTTGATCACTAGAATTTAGCGTAATATTGTTTATTTATATATGCTCTGTTATTAAATGTTAATAATCATCGCACTTTTACCTTGAATAGTTTTGAATATATAATAAATAATTTATGCACAAACATATTTTCGGCATTTATATACATATATATATATATATATATATATATATATATATATATATATATATATATATATATATATAACTTCTTTGTGATATAGCAGGAAAAATCCTAGCAGAGTGTTCGATTAATTGAGAATTCAAGTTAAAAATGTTTCCGAAACAGATGACAACAGAAGCTGAAGAGAGCCGGATGGATAAGTCCTTCTGTGCTTGAAACCCACGGTACGAATGTAGTATTAATTTTTCTGTACCAAAATATATATATATATCACTAATAAGTCACCACTTAACAAGGCCAAACGCCATTTGAGGATTAGGGTGATGAGATGATAGATTGTCAGTTGAATGATGAAGAATATGATGAGAGGCTTGAAAATGATGTATTAAATGAACACGATTTATGAGGACGATTTATGGCAATTATTTGTTAACATTGAATTTGAAGGTGACCGTGTGGTAATCTACAGTAAAGCAGTCCCGTGGTAATGAGTTTAACAAATGGAAAGTTCTTGGAAAGCCCCTTTTTTTACCGGAATAGCTTTATAAACAAGATATACATGAAAAATCTGTTTCCGTCATTCGTTTTCGCCATACCTTGATCAGTCTATTGAAAAAGAAAATTCCTATTTTCCACCTCATTAATCCACTATTAGTCCGGTTCAATATTTTTGTTTTGTTGAATCATATTTTAATAAAGGTTTATTAGAAAGAGAAGAGCAGTCACAGAAAAAATCACAGAGACGTGTTACGTTCGCGAGAAACTAGGCGGAGTTTTTAACCTCATTAATATAATCTGTATCACTTAGAACTGATTATATTTAGCACTTATATCCGTTGTGCCACGGTTCCTTACGAACAATTCTAGTATGAATTTTAGGAGCCTTAAACCTATTCATGTTTTAGATGTGTAGTCTTACTACTCATCACTATATATAGTTTTTAATGGTAATCTAATATATCATTTATAATTAATGATTCTCATATTGTAATAAATCATATACTAGGTCTACTTAGGAGGTCATGGTCGCCCAGCATATGCGCTACATCGGCTGAAACGTTGTGAGAATAAAATCCAAGATAAAAACAGTAGTCTGAATAATCCAAATCGTATGAACATGTTGTGAACAAATAATAAATCTGACTACTGTTCTCAACTTTAGATGTTGTTTTCACAACGTTTCGGTCGATGTAACTTCCGACCTTTTTTAGGTGCGTTTTGTCGAACTCATGAATCCTTATTTCAAACTCAGGATCTGTACGGAGTTTTGAACTGAAATCTTTATTTAATCCACGAAGTAGCTTGTTTTTGTTATGTCAGCCCTGACCGTGTATAAGTTGTAAAAGATGCAATCCTCAGTACTGGTAATACTAAGAATATAATTACGTATTACTTAAGACTTCTACCAAGCGATGAATAACGGAACGATAGCACTCCACCCCTGTGGATTAAGTAAAGAGTACGGTTTAAAATTACGTACAGAGTCCTTAGTTCGACATTAAGATTCCCTAATTCGACAAGACGCACCTGAAGAAGGTCGGAGTTTACATCGGCTGAAACGTTGTGAAAATAACAACCTAGATTGGAATAGTAGTCCAAATGATACAAATAATACCAATTATCAATCCTCATTTGAAACATTTCACAAAACAAGTAATAAACAAATTTTGATAGAATCGGAGACAAACGGACACCAAAGAAACATAGGTCATGTCTGATTAACATCACTGACCAATAATAAACTTAGAAATAATTTAACTAACACTAATTAACTATCAATAAATTTTAGGATTGGTTTAAAAAATCAATATAATCGTAAAAATGTTTCCTACGCAAACATTTTTATTTGTGCGCCAGTCATTGATTTTGTAAGGGAGTATTGACGCATGCGCACCTACTCACATTTTGACGGGGAATTTGCGTTTTCTTTTCAAGTCATTAAGAAGGAGATTGTTTAATTTGACGACGGAAGAGTTTTTATCTAACAGACACAAAACCGAGGTTGGACTTTATGAGCGCCATTAAAACCGCTAGCAAAGAAAGTAATTTACTTTTCCACAAGGTCATAAAAAGACTATTTATTTACCCCAAAAATCAATTTTTGATAATTACGCTTTACTATATCGACGATATATTGAAATGCTTAAGAATGAATTAGAAGCTCTCCAATTATATATATATATATATATATATATATATAGAGAGAGAGAGAGAGAGAGAGAGAGAGAGAGAGGGGGGGGGAGATAGATAGATAGATAGATAGATAGATAGATAGATAGATAGTGTGTGTATTGAGGCAGCATTATCTTTTTTATTTTATTATGCTGGTAAATTCAAGAGTTTACAAGATGCATGGGGAGGCGGTGGGATAGGGTAGTGGTTGTAAAACCAATGTAGCTATTATCTTTATTATTATTATGGGAGTTATATTCTCTTTGAGAAAATGAAACGTCCATAGTAATAATAAAACTAATAACTCCATGTATTTTACAACCACCTCACCATGCATATTTTAAATTCTAGCTCAATCTACCAGCATTGACAAAAACATAATTGTCCCCCCCCTCGGATATAACACTGATTTTAGTTAATAATACGAAAATAATACATTCTGAAACACATTTAAAAACATTAAAAATAGTTGGAGCTATCTTTATTAAAATCCAGCAACCTACCATTAATAACATTATTTATGAAACCAGTAACAACATTTTAAAATGCTTAAAGTAATACAATTCATCTTGTGACGGTAATTCTGGCGACATGGAATTTAAATTGTTAATGTATCTCCTGATTCATTCTTTTCTCGTCTAACTGACTTCACGTACACGTTGCTTTTTTAAATGATATTCTTTTCTCCAGCTTTTTTGTTCATTTGATTTTGTCAGCTGAAGGTGATTCGACGAAGAATAGAAAACGTCCCTAATACATATGGAACATAAAATTTTTTTCTATAACATAAAAAGATCATTAGAAAAGTAGAAAACATAAAAAACAAAGAATTCTGTCATTTTTAACAATGTTTGCTCATATATATATATATATATATATATATATATATATATATGAAATTAAAATGGAATAAGTGGAAAACCTAAAAAAGCTCAACGTTGCGCCCAAATGGGCTTTGTGAAGAGCGAACGAAAAAATGCAAAAAATGACAAAAGACGGGAAAGTCTATAAATTGTGAGAAATATATATAGTGGTAGGGTTCATGAAGATATGTAAATGTGTATAAAGTCAAAGATGAATACACATTTTCATATCTTCCCTCTCTACATGAACCCTACCACTATATATATTTCTCACAATTTATAGACTTTCCCGTCTTTTGTCATTTTTTGCATTTTTTTTTCGTTCGCTCTTGACAAAGCCCATTTGGGCGAAACGTTGAGCTTTTTTAGGTCTTCCACTTATTCCATTTTAATTTCATACCGTCGAATTATGTTATCTTTTCATCTATTTATATATATATATATATATATATATATATATATATATATATATATATATATATATATATTGATAATAATAATAATAATAATTCCACGAACAGAAAAGCTTTGCACCACTTTTATTTCCTCTTGCGAAGATTAAAATCAATATATAGTGATACTAAACCTTACGTCTAGAATCCTAATAACAATTTCGATTAAAACTTCGTTGCATCATTTTGATTCTAAAATTTAAGGCTCAAGGTTAAGGAGTCTTAATAAGAAATGTAAATTCAAGAAATCTTGCTTGTTAATGTCTAATAAATATGGATCAAATTTAATACAAATCTGGAAAGAATTGAATTTTGAAATGGAATATTGTGGCCATAGTATGGCCCCTAAAAGTCATTTAAAATACTTTAAAGAAACTCAAATTTGGGGAATATTTATTAATTGATGTCTAATACCTATTGTTAAAATTTCACACAAATCGAAGGTACCTCAATTTTCATGAACGGAGTAAACCCTCTTTTTCTCCCATTTGCATGAAATTAAATGAAACTACATATAGCCCACGTTACCTACCTTACGCCTATCAGATGTGTCCCTAAATTCATAATGATTAGACGCTTAAACTGAACAACGGAATGTTTATCTATATATCCATCTCTCTCTCTATATATATATATATAATAAATATTTGTTATTGTTTATTATCTATGTACGTACACGTTTCGTCCTTTTTTTAAATCGTGACTCATTAGCATAGACATATGACTATTCACTACCGGTCAGGCAATTCGAAACCCTGGACTACAAGTATTTTTCAACTCAAATCCGACGTCTTTAACCACTCGACCAATTTTAAATAGCGAATAAACGATGATAATTTTAACACTTTATCGGCGGGCTTAACGTCTAAGCATTCTACTTCTTCTAAGCGAAATAACGATGCATTTATATATATATAGCTAACGTTATATATATATGTGTACCCCTACATTTTAAAATGTATTTTTAAAAGTAATATGCCCATGTTGAAAACCGTGTTGCCTGAATATATATTCCGAAATTCATAATGGTATATATGGAGAGTTCGAATGCAGAACGCGATAAACGCCATTTTCTAAATCAGAGAACTATCATTATGAAACGTGCTGCCTTTAAATATTCAAGCACGCCCTTAAATCAGGTTTTATATTAAATGATACCTGCATTATTTCATTTTGCTTTTCATTAAATTACGCTATAGGTCAAAGTTTGGATTTAATATAATCGTTCTTTTAGTTTTTAAAGGCTCAATGAAAATAAATTGGATTTATCGCGTTTTGCATTCGAACTCTTCATGTATATATATATATATATATATATATATATATATATATATATATATATATATATATATATATATATATATATATATATATATATAGTTAACTTGTTACAAATATCCAAGGGGTATAAATCCGAAGGAAGTTGAAACCGGGTTTATGAGAGTGCTCAATGAAAATTCAGAGCAAAATATATTTTTTGTTGGTGATTTTATTCTTCTATTAATTGCGACAAAATATATCCTGTTTCATTAGTGCCCACAAAGAGCGCCAACTTTTCAAGCGAGAATGGAATCCAAATGGCATATATATATATATATATATATATATATATATATATATATATATATATATATATATATATATATATATGAAGAAGAATGGAAAGGAATTAGAGAAGCAAAAACCAAATCATAATTCAATTCAATTGCTCAGAGCAAAGTATATTCCGCAAAAAAGGCAATTTATTCAAGTTAAATTTTCCTTAAGCCAGGCTTTTGCGGAATATACCTTGCTCTGAGCAATTGAATTGAATTATGATTTGGTTTTTGCTTCTCTAATTCCTTTCCATTCTTCTTCATTCTACCTGCTCTATCCTGGATATTGAGCTGTATACTCTTCACAATAGGTTTTACTTTTCCTAAAAGTTCGCTTTTAGTACACCACTTTATATATATATATATATATATATATATATATATATATATATATATATATATATATATATATATATATATATATATATATGAGGATAAAATGCATGATATATCATAAAATGAAATGCCGTAAAGACAGAGGGTGAAAAAGACAAAATGAAAAAAAAAATTAAATAGAGGAAAAGATCATTAACAAACGAGAGAGTTTACCGGTTTCGTTCGGATAAATAAACGTCTTCAAAAAAGTGTAGATTTAATTTTTTTTGTTTTGACTGAAGGCAAAACATAGGAAAAGGAAGAACTCACAAAAATACAAAAAATTCCGCGCATAACAACATTAACAGTCAAATAACTCCAATATGATTGATAAAAATTAATCTTACATAGTTCTCTCCAATAATCCAATATCTATTTCCTTACAAAATCAATTCAAATCTGATGTAAAAATAGTAACATCAACCTTTAAAACAATTAAGGATGTACTAAACACAAAACCCCGTCCCCACCTACCTCCTAAAGACACCTCTACCCTGCCTCATGTCCGATCTTTTATATCGGTGAAATGGACCGAAATATAAAATTCCGAATTTACGAACACAAACAAGACCTCAAACACAACAATCCCGCTAACGCACTAGTCATACACAGAAACAGTTTTACCCACAATTTTCACTTTACAAACTGCACCCTCCTTAAGACCGAATATTCTCTCTTACGCCGCAAGTGCATCAAAAGCGCTGTAATACTTCTCTCATCAATATCTAATGTAAATCAGACTCAGATCTTATTTGTTAAGCAAACATCTGGCCCAAACCGGACTGAAACGCTACTTCATTACAAACTCTGATCCCCGTTAAATTAACTATTCATTTTTATTTCTCATCCATGTTTCCATTTCTTTTCCTTTTTGTTCTTTTTTTACCTTTTCTTTCTCCCACCTTTTCACTATTTTAACGTTTATGTCGCACGCGCTGCCTAATTCTTTTATTCTTTTCAAATAGTTAAACACGTGCTACATATCAGGTCTGAAAGAAAGTAATGTCGTTTTTGTCCAACACATTTATTTCATCTGAAACATTCAGATTAGGGCATTTTTAATCTTTACAATAATTTCCCTCATTTTCTATGACTTCTGTCCAACGATCAACTAGCTTCTTGGTGCCTTCTTCAAAAAAATTCTCTGATTTTTTAGAGAAAAACAAATTTAGCTCATTTTTGAGTTAGTCGTCATTTTCATAAATGTTATTGTTTAAGTTATACTGCAACGACCGGAAAAGATGGTAGTCGGATGGAGCAATGCACGGTGAATAAGGCGGATGATGCAAAACCTCCCAATTGAAACTCATAACCTTTTCCTTAGTGAGTTTTGATGTGTGAGGTTTCGCGTTATCATGCTGAAGCACTACACCCTTCCTATTGAGTAATGCTGGTCGTTTTTTTTATATAGAAATTCTTAGATCATCCAGCTGTGAACAATATTTTACTGCTGTAATTGTTTGATTAGGCTCTAGTAACTTATAATGAATCAGTCCTCTCGTCCCACCATAAATAGAGCATAACTTTCTTTGGGTGTAGTCCTTGTTTTAGAACAGGCTGTGGACTTTGGTTTCGGTCTAACCATTGTCTTTTGCGTTGAGTATTCTTGTAAAGAACCCATTTTTTAATCTCCACTCACAATTCTTTGAAAAATGGTTCTCGATGATTCCTGGAAAGCAAACATGTGCAAACAGCCAATCTTTGATTTCGTTGAGCATCGGTCAAATCGTGGGGAACCCAGAGTCCAAGTTTTTAAACTTGTCCTAACTCGTGAAGGCATGAAATAATTGTGGGATGGGTTGTATTGAATTGTTGACATAATTCTATGCTGGTTGGCTTTGGATTGGCCCCCACAACGTCTTTAATGGCGTCTTTATCAATTGATTTTGGCCTTCCCGAACGTCGCCGATCTGACAGGTTAAAGTCTCTTGAAGAAAATTTTGCAAACCACCATTGACATTTTTGATCATTCAGAACATTTATCCCACAGACAGTTCCAATATTCCTTGTAGCTTCTGCAGCTGAGTTTCCTTTTTTTAATTCATAAAGCATGCAATGTCTCAGATGCTTCTCACTAACATCCATTTTTTGACGGCTGAGACCGTTAAACTTAATATGCTCCAACTAATTACTATATCTGAAAGGCAAAGCAAGATATTAAGATACCAATTCACCAGAAAATCAAGAACTGTGTAAAACTTAGGATGCTGTAAAGTAATGAAGTAAAAAATACGACATTACTTTCTTTTCCAACCTGATATATCCCATTGTGCGTTGTTCTTTTTCCTATGTTTTGCCGTTATTAATTTTTTTTTTAATTCTCACTTTTTCGGAAGACATTCGTTGATCCAAACAGAAGCGTTAAAATCTCTCGTTTTTTATGAGTTTTTCTGTATTTAAATTTGTTTCCTTTTGACTTTTCCATAAACATATATATATATATATATATATATATATATATATATATATATATATATATATATGTGTGTGTGTGTGTGTGTATATACCTAACTTAATGTAGATATATATATAAATAACATTTGCAATATGAGTCTAAGTTATATAAAAAAAACTGTTAGCGCGGTGATGTTTTCTTTAAAAAAATACTTGTTTATGATGTGTTTCTTCAAGACAGCTGTAAAACAGTAAATATATTTAATACATAAAAACAAATAATTCTTTCAATCTTAAAAATAGAAATAAATTTGAATATTTAACTCGTTTTTAAGATACATACTTCAGTGAGATGTTCTTTGATTAATTTTATTTTGGGTTCATGAAACGAAGAAAATCTATTCTAAAAAACAAATTTCACTTTTTCATGGATCTAACCGAAAATTGCCCATAGTGACCCAAGGGGAATTTTCACTTGTCTTTAGATTCCGTGAAAAATTTAACCTGTATTGAAACTTATTTGAATATTTTGTTTACATATTGATTTCTAAAACAAACACACACACGTTCGCTCTTTCTTTTACTCCTTCTCTCTCTCTCTCTCTCTCTCGTTCTATCTATCTAACTATCTACCTATATTTCTCTCTCTCTCTCTCTCTCTCTCTCTTTATCTCTGTCTCTTTGTATCTCTTCTTTCTCTTTTTGCAGTTTGGGTTGACCTGGCGTTCGAGTTTCGATTCTCGGCGTGGATAGACTTGCTGCGTTTAGCCACAGTGAAAAGTCGTGATACGACGAAACAACTATCTTTGGATTACTATATTTTACATATTCATGATAATTTATAATAAATATTTTAACCTCTACATACATATATTTTTGGTCTTAATCAAGGCTCATCAGTGTGGCTGTATATAAAGTGTTCCGCCAGTCGCATGACTCGAACTAGGATTAAGGTGATCCTTGACTTCCATCCAACGTAATTTTTGCGGCATATATATATATATATATATATATATAAATATATATATATATATATATATATATATATATATATATATATATATGTATGTATATATATATATATACACATATATATATGTATATATGTATATATATATATATATGTATATAGATTTAGATTTTTCACTTAGAAGATAGCTTATTCAGTGAAGATCGGGATTAGGCCAATAAGAATAAGCTCGATGATACTCGATTACAGGGTACAGAGCATTTATATGTGATATTTTGAAGGCTTACCAGAACATTCCGTTCAGGAAATCATTCATCACCACAAAAGACTTTTTCTTTCAAAGTTTATTTAGTTATCATATATATCAAATAAAAGAATTTCTTCCTACACGTGTTTCACTACCAAGCATGATGATCGGCCAAACAAGGACCTGTAGTGAAACACACACACACACACACACACACACACATATATATATATATATATATATATATATATATATATATATATATATATTGTGCGTGTGTATTTAGACAGCATATTTTCATTAAGGCACACGTTATTGTACAACATAGAATCTTCCCGCTTAATTAATCTTTTTTTTTAATTTCAAAATTACCGGATGATCCATCGCATATTTCTGTCGAATTGTCTTATATCGAATTGTCTTATGTAAGTTCCAAAGGCGTCTTTTTGTTCTATTTTTTTACTAGTAATTTCGATTGTTTATCCAATCGTCATAACGACGGGTATTAGTTTAGCTTGCTCATGTCTGTTGAGTTCGAACGGTGCGACAATTAATGGCTTTGTCAAAAGTACGTATGGTTGATGAGATGCCGCGTGTGGGACGTGATTACATGCAAAGGGTGTGACTAATTAATATATATATATATATATATGTTTCTGTCCGTTATTAGACTTAACATTTGGTAGATATGGTCCACAAATATGCAAATTAATCTAACATTTGATTTTTTCCGTAAATATATTGTAATAAGAGAATTAAACTCTCCATTTAATTTGTATACCTCTGATTTTAATATAATTTAGACTATACTTGCATTTTTTAATTAATGACCTATTACATATCAAGACAAATGCCACTCGAGTATATGGGTTCGAGATTGATGGATTCTCAGTTTAATTAAGAAGAATATTATGAGAGGATGATGAGTGGAATGAATAAGGTCTGTTACTTATGGAGACGGTTTATCACAAGTCTTTGATGACATTGGATGTGTTACCCACAGGGAAGCAGTCCCGTTGTAACGTGTTGCACAGATGGCACGTTCTTGGAAAGAAACTCTGTTTATAGAAATTCCGCCTGTCCCTACATACGTAAAAGAAGAATAAAAACTTATTTTCAATTGTGGTAGGACGGCGAGTTCTTGTTGTGAATGTCTTACAAGGCGGAAGTCGAGTATCTTCCATGGAAATATCGATAGAGCAGAGAAAGTCTAGCAAAGTTTCTTCTATGAGAAAGAGGGTTTTGAAAAAAATGTTTTCACTCACTAAGTTGCGAAGTGGATTTTGTCAAAGTAACGAATAGTGCTGTGAGCGACGCCTTTCCATATGTGGAAGTACTACTCCATCTAAAGATCGTAGCAGAACTATCCATCTTCTGACTCGTGTATAAGTAAGGAATTGTATCAAGAGTCAGGTACTTTATAGAACAGTAGTATGATCAAACTATTTTTCCAGTATATATATATATATATATATATATATATATATATATATATATATATATATATATATATATATCTTCTTTGTAAAAGGGTAGGAAAAATCCCAGCAGAGTGCTCGATTAATTAAGAATTAAAGTTAAAAATTAAGAGCATAATATTTATTTATTCTGGTACAGAAAAATTAGTACCTCATTCGTACCGTCGGTTTCAAGCACGGAAGGTCTTACCCATCCGGCTCTCTTCAGCTTCTGTTGTCATCTGTTTTGGAAATGTGAGGTCACATGACACTCTTGTTGGGACGCGTTATTTGCTCAGTGTGTTGTGTGTGTTTGTTTAAATTTAAGTTTAGTGTAATAAGACCGTTGAGATTTAAAACACGAGGGAATTCAAGATTAAAGGGAATTAAAAAAATAAAAAATATATGAAAATATATATTAAAAAATATATATATAAATAAATATAAAAACATATATATAAAAACATTTCAATACTAAGAATAAAAGAATAAAAAAGAGAGAGAGAATAAAAAAGAAGAATAAAAAAGAAGAATAAAAAAGAATAAAAAATATAAAAAATATAAGGAATAAAACATATAGAGAATAAAAAAAGAGAGAGAGAGAAAGAAAGAATAAAAAAGAAAGAATAAAAACATAATGAATAAAGATGAATTAAAAATAAATTTTAAGATTAAAAAAATAAAAACAATAATAATAATAAAAAAATAATAATAATAATAATAATAATAATAAAAATAATAATAATAAAAAAATAATAATAAAAAAATTAAAAAAATAATAATAATAATAAAAAATAAAAATAAAAAAAACTTCAAACAAAGGCTATACGCACACAGAAACTCCTTCAGATACAAAAACAAGGCTAATACGGCACTCGCGACCCGAATATGGCAGCTTAAAGAAGAAAATACACCCTTCACCATCAAATGGAAAATAATTGAGAGAAAAACCATCCTTCTCTCCAGCCATAAACAGATGTCCTCTATGTGACGCTGAAAAATACCACATTTCAAAGGCCATCATCGATCCGAATACAGCCTGTTTAAATAAACGCGATGAAATATTTAGGGGGTGTATCCACAAGAGACAAGCATTACTTATAAACTGGTCTGACCGATTCACATAATGTCTAACTACCCCCCCCCCCCCCGCCGCTACTAATATAAACACAATAAAAACGAACAAACACCTCATCAACCTATATCCACATAAATTTCAAGAGCAAAAACTTCGACCTTCACAAAAATACAAAAATATTTAATTTATCAGTCACTAGATTACTCTACACATCCATTTAAACAAACCATATCCACATAAATTCCAAGAGCAAAAACTTCGACTTTGACAAAAATACAAAAATGCAAAAATATTTAATTTATTTATCAGCCACTAGATTAATCTACAAATCCATTTTAACAAACTCAAACATTTCATATTTCCAACTAAATTACCTCCCTTAGATCCGAATTTCTTCATTAAAATCACTCCAATCTGGGTAAAAGATTTTTAACACGTTAACGTTTTTTCCTTTTAGAACGCATACCTTCAAAAATATAACGGCTAATGATACAAATTCATAATTTGGCTCACGGGAATTTCAGAGAAACCCTTTCATTATTTTTGTTTTTAATTTTTAATTTTTAATTTTTAATTTTTGATTTTATTTTTTATTATTATTTTTTTTTTTTAATCTTTAAATTTATTTTTAATTTATTTTTATTCATTATGTTTTTATTCTTTCTTTTTTTATTCTTTCTTTCTCTCTCTTTTTTTTATTCTCTATATTTTTTATTCTCTATATTTTTTATATTTTTTTATTCTTTTTTTATTCTCCTTTTTTATTCTCTCTCTCTTTTTTTATTCTTTTATTCTTAGTATTGAAATGTTTTTATATATAATGTTTGTTTTATATTTATTTATATATATATTTTTTTATATATATTTTCATATATTTTTTATTTTTTATTCCCTTTAATCTTGAATTCCCTCGTGTTTTAAATCTCAACGGTCTTATTACACTAAACTTAAATTTAAACAAACACACACAACAGACTGAGCAAATAACGCGTCCCAACAAGAGTGTCATGTGACCTCACATTTCCAAAACAGATGACAACAGAAGCTGAAGAGAGCCGGATGGGTAAGACCTTCCGTGCTTGAAACCGACGGTACGAATGAGGTACTAATTTTTCTGCACCAGAATAAATATATATATATATATATATATATATAGAGAGAGAGAGAGAGAGAGAGAGGGTGGGGGGAGAGAGAAAGAGAGAAAGTATTTATTACAACTAAGATACACGGAGACATCCGCGTTCAATCCCCGCATGGAATCATCTAGATAAGTACTTAGCCTGAGGGTTCCCTTCCGGGATGATACGCGGACGCCTCTGTGTAGTTTAATTGTCAGAAATATATTTTCATGCTTTACTACTAAGCTTTACTCACGTATTGAGCACTATTTAAGTAAATAATGAAAATCTATACACAACATATCATATAACCTTATACGTAAACATAACTTTATTATGATAATATATATATAAATATATATATATATATTTATTTATATATATATATATATATATATATATATATGTATATATACTAGAGATGAAAGATGAGAATAAAAAATTGTAAAGATACAATATTTATTAAAACATCAGAAGTTCACGATAGATTATTATTATTAAACGATAATCTAAGTATCTTTTATCTAATTCAACGCTTTAATATATATATATATATATATATATATATATATATATATATATATATATATATATATATATATATATATATATATATATATGGATTTTTCACTTAGAGAAAACGATTGTTCAGTGAAGACCGGGATTATTCCAATAAAAAAGCTCGATGATACTCGATTACAGGGTACAGAGCATTTATATGTGATTTTTTGAAAGCTTACCAAAGCATTCCGTTCAGGAGCCCAAACAACACTACAGAAGATTTTTCATTCAGAAATCATTTATTTATCATTTTTCAAATTAAAGTGTATATTACCTACACGTGTTTCACTACCAAGCAGGTACTTGCTTGGCAGATCATCAGGGAAACATGTAGCACCTTGAATAAGATTAACAACACCCGGCAATACACAATGTGGTGCTGATTTTCTTGGGGTCACTTAAGAAGGAAAGAAAAAATAAAGTAAGATAGAGAATAACAAATACAAAAAATAAAGTAAGAAAGGGAATAAAACACTATATATAAAAAATATATATAAAAATATATATATTAAAAAATATATATAAAGATATATATAAATATATATATATAAAAAATATATAAAAGAATGTATAAAAAATATATAAAATATATATAAAAAAATAATAAATAATAATAATAAAAACAAAAATATATAATTTGCCTTAAATGCACTCCAGTGATGATAAATATCACCCCCACCCAAGAAATATAAAGACCAAACAACAATCAAAACTCCGTTCCCAAATTACAATTTCAAGCCACTGATCTTATTGGCATTCCAGATCTCTTCCATCCGAAGGAAAAAACGATACAGCTGTCTTTTTCAATGCATGCAGTCGTGTTATCCCTATTTCCAGGTCCAATTCATTCCTTTTCAAGATGAACTCGCAACGAGGCGAATCAATGACGATTTCGCATAGACTCCCCTCCTAAGAAAACACTCCCAAAATAGTAGACAAAAAATATTTATCCATAATACATATCCTAAAATTCTAGTTTCTATTTTTAAAATTATTCTCTATAAAAACTAATTATCCAACGACAGTTACATCTTTTATCAATCCGGGAAAATATCCTTAATTTAATTTACTGCCGATCACTACCTTGTTTATATTTATCGTAGAGGACAATCTTCAT
>OY744551.1:27424406-27444406 GCA_963556195.1 Sepiola atlantica
GTCTGCAAATATTTTTTGATGGCTGCCATGTTCGTTATCAGCAACAAATTCTCATTAAAATAAACGCCTTATCAGTTTTCAACAGCAAATTCACCTACTAATAGTATATATATATATATATATATATATATATATATATATATATGATAATTTTAACACTTTTTAAAGCGGCTTGACGTCCAGGCATTCTACTTCTATTAGGGAAGGAATTATGCATTATAAAGCAAGTGACGTCATGCTGTGTTAGTACTACCATTACAGTGCTCTACATTTTTACGAAGAGCGACAAATATAAATATTTGTTATTGTATATTATTTATGTACGTATACGTTTCGTCCATAAACTGGGACTCATCAGCATAGAGATATGACTATTCACTACCGGTCATGCAAGTCATATATATATATATATATATGAGTTAAAATTAAACTGTGAACATAAGGGAACACAAGCTACTTTTCTTGATTTGGATATAAAAATTGAAGATAAAATATTTATCTATAAACTGTTTGATAAAAAAAATTCATTCCCTTTTCGTATCGTGCGAATGCAATATAAAAATAGTACTAGCCCTGTGTATATTTTTTACGGGAGTATTATCTGAATTTCTGAGGATTTCTCGTGTTACCTTAAAATTAGTAGATTTACTGCCCCCAATTTGTGATCTAATAATAATAATGATTAACCAAGGTGGCGATCAAAATAAAATATTTGGACAATTTAATAAGGCAATTACTCGCCATCCTGATGCTTTTAAATCTTATCAAATTAATCAAAATAAACTGATAGAACAAATCATAGGATATATAAATAAAAATAATGTAGAATATGTATAAACGTATATATAACACATCTACTAATTATAATGAGAACAAGAAAAACAATTAAAATACAGTAGAAAGAAAGAAAGAAATGTTAAAAAAGAAGAGGAAGAAGAAGAAGGAGAAGAAAGAGAAAAATCGACAGTTATGAACGCCGATTTTAAACACTGGGAGTGGGCAAAGAAGAAGAAGAAACAGAGAAAGAAATTAACGGTTAACTTATAAACGCCGATTTGAAACACTGAGAAAAGGAAAAAAAATCGACAGTTGTGAACGCAGATTAGAAAAACTGTAAGTGAACAAGGAAGATTAATATTTATTTGAGGTTGGCGACAACGGGGAGATGGACAACAAAGGAGGAGGAGGGAGAGAAAGAGGGACTAAAGGTATATATATATGTATGTATGTATGTATATATATATATATATATATATATATATTTATTTTTTTTTTTTTTTTTTGATGTGTTGATATGTTTTATATTTATAATATAAAACTAAAAATAATACATTAATCACCTAAATAATAGTGTAATGGATTCGTCCAAACACTTTAAAATGCAGCAACATTTTTGTAAGTAACGGATACATTTTATTAGACAGACGAACAGCACAGGTAAAGAAAAAAATGTTATTATTATTTTTTTTTAATAACTAATATAAGTACGCAAAACATTTATATGGAACAAAACGTAGATTTAGTATAAGGAACGTTTATGGTTTTGTCTTTTAAGGGAAGTGGGGTCTGATCAACTCTGCTGGAAAGCCATGAAATTAAATACTGTCTTGTTTTTAAATTCCCGAAACAATTTTTCATAGTAAACAACTGATGATCCCTTAAAAAGTGTTAGAAACAAACTAATATAATAACTGTAAAAAATAAATTGACTTACATGAGTGATTTTCCACTGAAAGACTTGGGACTAAAAGTTGTTTTTTTGTTGTTTTTTTTACTATAGTTTTAATGGTTGAGAAACTTCCGAGATTATATATATATATATATATATATATATATATATATATATATATATATATATATATATATATATATATATGTATGTATGTATGTATGTATATATATATATATATATATATATATATATATATATATATATATATATATATATATATATATATTTATATAAGTTGTCTTTATATGTGTACGTGTGTCGCACGATCACAGTAAAACGGTTGATCTAAACACCAAGCTAACTACAGATTTGGAATCAGCATCTGCGATACTATATTCTTATCAATGTCAGAAGCTCTTGAACATTTTTAAACTCATTATTCAAAACAAAAATAAAGTAAAAATAACATTAAAAATAAATGTTTCTTTTTTAGTTATTTTACTATATTATTAGCTGACGGAAAAACATACCAATATTAATAATTTATATTTTTCACGTTAAATCATCGTACGTATTTGACGAATTGTTTAATTTAAAGTAAAAAAATATTCTTTTTTGTTACAAATGAATAAAAACAATATTTGATAAACGTTCATTCATATTTTTATTTTCATATTTCTTTATGTTTCGTTATTCATTTAAGACAATTGAACAATTTAGAGTTATGCGGAGGAGAATAATAAATGTTTAAATTCTTAATTGTGTATCCCTACGCCGAATTGATATAAGTAGGTTAAAAGACAAATTATGTTCGTTTGATCGGTGGCTGTGTGAATAAGCCTGCAATTCCAATATGTTATGCCATCGTCGGTTCGAACCTTATGTTGTTGCTTTTTAATTATTTCCTATTATTATTTTTCAAAGTATTTCTTAGAAGATAACGATAATCATCTTAATCATGAATATTTGTTTATTTTCTTTTTGATTATTTCCTATTGTTTTGCAATTATTTCCTGTTAAAATTTCCCATTATAATTATTTCCTATTATAATTTTCATATTAGAATTATTCCTATTATAATCTTTCAAATTATTGCTTAGCAGATAACGATAATCATCTTAATCTTGAATATTTGTTGTTTTTTTTAAGTATTTTCTATTGTTTTTCAATTATTTCCTGTTATAATTTCCCATTATAATTATTTCCTATTATAATTTTTCGAATTATTTCTTAGCAGATAACGATAATCATCTTAATCTTGAATATTTGCTAATTTTCATTTTAACTATTTCCTATTGTTTTTCAATTATTTCCTGTTATTATTTTTCATTATAATTATTTCCTATTATAATTTTAACATCATAATTATTTCCTATTATAATTTTAACATCATAATTATTTCCTATTATAATTTTCCATTATAATTATTTACTATTTTAATTTTTACATCATAATTATCTCCTATTATAATTTTCATATTAGAATTATTCCTATTATAATTTTTCAAATTATTGCTTAGCAGATAACGATAATCATCTTAATCTTGCATATTTGTTGTTTTTTTTAAGTATTTTTTATTGTTTTTCAATTGTTTACTGTTATAATTTCCCATTATAATTATTTCCTATTATAATTTTCCAAATTATTTCTTAGCAGATAACGATAATCATCTTAATCTTGAATATTTGCTAATTTTCATTTTAACTATTTCCTATTGTTTTTCAATTATTTCCTGTTATTATTTTCGATTATAATTATTTCCTATTATAATTTTCATATCATAATTATTTCCTATTATAATTTTCCATTATAATTTTTTACTATTTTAATTTTTACATCATAATTATTTTCTTATTATAATTTTCCAAATTATTTCTCAGCAGATAACGATAATCATCTTAATCTTGAATATTTGCTAATTGTCATTTTAACTATTTCCTATTGTTTTTCAATTATTTCCTGTTATTATTTTCCATTATAATTATTTCCTATTATAATTTTCATATCATAATTATTTCCTATTATAATTTTCCATTATAATTTTTTGCTATTTTATTTTTTACATCATAATTATTTTCTTATTATAATTTTCCAAATTATTTCTCAGCAGATAACGATAATCATTTTAATCTTGAATATTTGTTTGTTGTTTTAACTATTTCCTATTGTTGTTCAATTATTTACTGTTATAATTTCCCATTATAATTATTTCCTATTATAATTTTCATATCATAATTATTTCCTGTTATAATTTCCATTATAATTATTTCCTATTATAATTTTTATGTTATAATTATTCCTATTATAATTTTTCAAATTATTTCTTAGCAGATAACAATAATCATCTCAATCTTGAATATTAGTTTGTTTTCTTTTTAATTATTTCATATTGTTTTTCAATTATTTCCTGTTATAATTTCCCATTGTAATTATGTCCTATTATAATTTTAATATTGTAATTATTTCCTATTATAATGTTTCTAAATTACTTTTTAGCAGATAACGATAATTATCTTCATCTTGAATATTATTTTATTTTTAACTATTTTCTATTGTTTTTCAATTATTTCCTGTTATAATTTCTCATTATAATTATTTCCTATTTTAATTTTCATATTATAATTATTTCCTATTATAATTTTTCAAATTATTTCTTAGCAGATAACACAAATTATCTATATCCTGAATATTTGTTTGTTTTCTTTTTAATTATTTCCTATTGTTTTTTAATCATTTATGTTATAATTTTAATATCATAATTATATCCTATTATGATTTTTCAAATTATTTCCTAGCAGGTAACTATAATAATCTTAATAGTGAATATTTATTTCTTTTCTTTTTAATTATTTCCTATTTTTCTAATTATTTCCTGTTATTAATTCCCATTATAATTATTTCTTATTATAATTTTCACATTATAATTATTTCCTATCATAATATTTCAAATTATTTCTTAGCAGATAACAATAACCATTTTAATCCTGAATATCTGTTTGTTTTATTTTTAATTATTTCCTATTGTTTTTCAATCCTGTTATAATTTCCCATCATAATAATTTCCTGTTATTTTTTTTTCTATTGTAATTATTCCTATTATAATTTTCATTTCATAATTATTTCTTATTCTAATTATTCTGATTATTACTTAGCAGATAATGATAATCATCTTTATCCTGTATATTTCTTTGTTTTCTTTTTAATTATTTCCTATTGTTTTGCAATTATTTATTTTCATAATTTCCTATATAATATACAGATAATAAGAAAAGAAACATGAAGAACTAAAACAAAAGATAGCAGCAAAAGAGACGATACAGATACAAATCGGAACAGTACAAACAGAACAGGACCTTTGAAAACAATGAAAGCCAGTTTTACAAAAACCTAAACGGAGAAAGAACAACAACAGAACAACCGGACTCGACACAAACAAAACATTTCTGGAGCAAGATATGGGAAAAGGCTGAAGATCACAACAAAAATGCTAAATGGCTGAAAGACATGAAAGATAAACTTCTAGAACTTGAAGAAGGAACGGAAACAGAAATTAATGAAGAAACTATTAAGACAACACTAAAGAAAATAACAAACTGGAAAGTATCACGTCACGATGGAATACATGCGTACTGGTTCAAAAATTCACGACGCTACATGAAAGGCTAGCACAGAAACTGAGAGGATGTATCCATAAAACAGACATACCAAAATGGATGACCAAAGGAAGGACAACGCTCATACAAAAAGACGCCAAGAAGTGAACGACCCCAAGCAATTACAGACCAATAACCTGTTTACCGACAATGTGGAAAATCCTAACGGCACAACTTAGAGAGCAAATTTACCATTCCCTGAACAACCGTGGGCTACTTACCGAGAAACAAAAAGGATGCTAGAAAGGGAAAAGAGGGACGCATGATCTGTTATACATAGATCAAAAGATCCTGAAAGAAGTTAAACGCAAGAAAAAGAACATATCTATGGCATGGGTTGACTACAAGAAAGCGTACGACAGAATCCCTCAAGCATGGATAATTGAATGTTTAAAAATGTACAAGATAGACGACAGGATTATTAATCTCATCAAGAAAGCAATGGAAACATGGAGATTAGAATTGACAGCTGGAGGACAATACTTGACGGAGTAAAAATACAGAGAGGCATTTTCCAAAGAGACTCCCTATCATCACTACTGTTTATCATAGCCATGATGCCACTCAACTATATACTCAGGAAATGTGATGCCGGATACAAGTTCACAGGCAGAGAACAACGAATAAACCATCTCATGTACATGGACGACCTGAAGCTATTTGCAAAAAGCAAAAAGGAACTGGAAAAGCTGATAAATACGACCAGAATATTCAGTCAGGACATTCAAATGGAATTCGGAATGGAAAAGTGTGCATTACTAGAGATTAAAAAAGGAAAGCTGGAGACGACTGAGGGCATGGAACTACCCAACCAAGAGCAGATGAGGGCGCTAAATGAACAAGACAGCTATAAATATTTGGGAGTTTTGGAAGCAGACACAATCAAATCAACAGAAATGAAAGAGAAGATTGGAAAAGTATACCTGAGAAGAACAAGAAAGCTCTTAGAAACAAAATTATATAGCAGAAACCTAATCAAAGGAATAAATACCTGGGCAGTATCACTAATAAGATATTCTGGACCATTCATAAGCTGGACTAACGAAGAACTTAGGCACCTTGACCAGAGGACTAGAAAATTAATGACTATGCACAATGCACTACATCCAAAAGACGATACAGACAGACTCTACGTGAAGAGAAACTGAGGGGGAAGAGGACTTGTAATTATAGAAGACTGTGTGGACGACACTAAAAAAGAGCTGGAGAAATACATAAACCAGAACACAGAAAGGCTGATCACCGCAGCAAGAGATACTGTCCTAACGAACAACGCAGGAAGTATCGAAACTGGACACAAACAGACGAGAAAAGAAAAATGGGAAGAAAAACAACTACATGGACGCTTCAGAAAACTGACAAGAGAAGAAACCAACGCAAAAATCTTGAGATGGCTAAGAAAAGGAAACTTGAACAGAGAAACGGAATCTTTACTGATGGCTGCACAGAACAATGCGATCAGGACAAACTGCATTAAAGCTTAAATAGATAAAACCTAGGAAAACAATAAATGCAGACTGTGTGGACAAAAAGACGAAACAATAAATCATATAATAAGTGAATGTAGCAAACTTGCTCAAAAAGAATACAAGAACAGACATGATTGTGTTGGGAAAGTAATACATAGGGAACTGTGCAAACAATTGAATTTCGAATATGCAGACAAATGGTACAAACATAAACCAGAAACAGTACTGGAAAACGAAAAACACAAAATCCTCTGGGATATGGATATACAAACAGATAAACTCATACAATCAAGGAGACCTGATGTTATTATAATAGACAAAAAGAAAAAGTCTTGTAAAATCGTAGGCTACGCCGTTCCAGCAGACAACAGAGAGATCAAAGACACGGAAAAACGAAGTAAATACACAGAACTATCCAGAGAACTGAAAGGAATATGGAGCATGAAGAAAGTTAGTATAATACCAATAATCGTAGGAGCACTAGGAACAATAAAAAAAACTGGAGAAAAGACTGGGAGAAATTGGAATCAAAGGAACTATCGAAACGATACAAAGGACGGCAATGATCAAAACAGCTGCAATCTTAAGGAAAATCCTCGAATGCGGAAACTAACGCACATAAGCTACAAAGGCTAACCAGTCACAAGGAATTTACAACGGAGAAAACAAAACCACACGAAAAGCACCACAACAATAGCCAAGGAACAGAAACTGCAAGAAACAGCACTTCATAATCCCCCCCCCCAATAAATTACACCGGCCTCAGCTACCACTACACAAAAATTTCGAAATTTAAGAGATCTTAACTACGTTTAGAAATGGAGAATATTACAATTATAGTTAATAATAAAACCCCAACAAATAAAGTAGATGTTATGACCGGAAGTAGAAATCGAAACCTTGAGATTTCCAGTCTGAGCTTCTACCAACCAAGCTATTTGGCCGTTCTTATAAGTAGAGCTTAAAACATTACAATAACAAAATAATTATAGCTTTGACACGACATAATATATTCATGATTTACGTCATGTTTCAAAACATGAATTCAAACATAAGCGATAATAAAAAAAATAATAAATGAATGAATGGTAAAACATTATCAATAGTTTAGAAAATTATTTAAAAGTCCAAAAAATTTATTTTGTTTTAACGAAGTATTAGCGTTAAAAATAATTTAATATTCATATATTTTAGAATTTAGGTTCGTGGGGCGCATAATTTGAGTTTATCTAAAATGTGGGTCATAAGGGCGCATAATTGTAGTGTATCTAAACTTTGGTTCGGTAGCACGCATAATTTCAGTGTGTCTGAAATTTGGTTCCGTAGGGCGCATAATTCTAGTGTATCTAAAATTTGGGTCCATAGGGTGAATAATTCCAGTATATCTAAACTTTGGTTCGGTAGAGCGCATAATTTCAGTGTGTCTGAAATTTGGTTCCGTAGGGCGCATAATTCTAGTGTATCTAAAATTTGGGTCCATAGGGTGAATAATTCTAGTATATCTAAACTTTGGGTCAGTAGGATGCATAATTCCAGTGTTTCTAAAGAAGAAAGGACGGAAGAAATGGTTATTATGAAGGGAAAGGAGAAAGGAAGTTAGAATGGGTGGTAGTGAGAGTAAAATAAAATAAGGTAGGAAGAAAGGTAGGTAGTTGGAGGGAAAGGAGAAAGGAGGAAGAAAGTGTTGAAGTGGAAGTGAAAGAAGAAAAGAAGGAAGAAAAGGTGGTAGTGTGAGGTAAGGAAGAAAAATAGGTAGTGTGAGGGAATGAAGAAAAGGAGGTAGTGGGAGGAAAAAAAAAAAAACGTGGAAAAGTTGGTAGTTAAAATGAAAACAAATTATAAATAAGTTAGTTAACAATGTAAAAACGATAAATGAGATACTTTAAAATGAAACCAGGCGAAATAGAACAAATGAAATTCAAAGAAATAATTTCAATACAAACAATAAAGTTTCTAGTGCAGAAACAAATTTTTTAAACCTAAACTTATAAAAAAAACTGTTGAGTAATTTAGTTGAATGTTTGAAATTTATTTTACTGCTTAATTTGTTCTTAGAAACATCATTTTTCTCACCACAAAAATTAGTTAACAGAAAATTTAATGTGCTCCAGACCAGACATTTTTCTACTTTTCTGTTCAATACTGTTATTCTTATCACGAGAGTCAACATAGACAAACGTTAGAGATCCTCCATTAATCTTTGAAAATGGAAGTTAATTTACGGTATTTCGTAGTCTAGTTAGGCGACGGCTAACACCAACGACTGTGACATCGGCAGAAAAACGAGACTCAGTGGAAAGGCCTTCCCTTCACGAAGGTCACGGTTGAGCGGAATATCTATAATTAAATTATTAACATAATTCTATGATTTTATATGAATATTTTAGTTATAATATATATATATATATATATATATATATATATATATAGAGAGAGAGAGAGAGAGAGAGAGAGAGAGAGAGAGAGAGATAAATAGCAAGTGTAAACTCTGACGTAGCATATTTTTCCGACATTTTTCACGGCAGTTGTACAGTAACACGCGCACACACACAAACACACACATATATATATATATATATATATATATATATATATATATATATATATATATATATTATCGCTAAAATAGTTATCCGCTGACATGTGTTTCGTCGTATCGCGACTCTTCAGAGCGAACCGACTATATATATATATATATATATATATATATATATATATATATATATATATATATATTTATATATATATATATATATATTTAATAAAAAAATATCTGCATCTAACACATGGTTTTTATGAAGGCATTTTGCCGCTTTCTTTATGTTTGAAATTCTAAAGATGCTTATAAAAATGAACTATCCTAAATTTATATATATATATATATATATATATATATATATATATATATATATATCGAGGAAAACGATATTGAACAGAATGTTTCTGCTTAATAAGTCTGTTTTATGTTTTCCATTTTTCAGACAGTCTATCGAATATTTTTGCCAAATTGTTGTATATAGTATTCGTAGGTTTTACGTCCCATTCCTCGCGAGTACTTTCGATTGATTCATTCAATCATCTTCAGAGGAAGATTCGTCTTGGTTTGTTCACGAAATCTGAGTTCGTCTAACGGTGCGGTAATATATGGTGTTTAAACGAACGCATAGGTGAAATTAAAAACACATTTTATTGATTCATGTCTAAATTAAAAATCTTTTAAAAAATAAAATATAATAATTGATGTCAAACACCTTTTGCTAAAATTTCACAAAAATATAAAGTATCAGTATTTTCGAACTGCTACCATATTCCTTTACCACCTTCCATAAAAATGAATTAAAGTAAATATAGTCTACATTCATACCCTTTACGCCCAGAAGCTGTGTTCTAAAATTCATAATGATCGATTAAATAGTTTAGAAGTGAATATACAAAAATATATTTACATACACACATATTACCTAAGCTCAATGAAGTTGTATTACAAACTTCAGAGCATATATATATTTATAGATGCATTCTAACGACCATAGGAACAATCAATCTATAACCATAAATTTCATCAGTTGTTTCAATTTCTTTATATTCGTATAGTGTCGAACAACCATAACCACAACATAATAATAAAGAAATTGAAAAGACAGATGAAAGTTATGGTTTTGTATTGATAGTTCATATGGACATTCGAAACCACTATAGATAGATAGATAGATAGATAGATAGATAGATAGATAGATACGGACACGTGTTAGACATTACTGCGGCTCATCAGCGTGTATGACTAAAAGAGGGTTCGAACCTGCGGTTACTAGTACTGTAACCGCTAACCATTACGCTACGAGAGCCTACCTGAAATTACGTGATAATTTATAGTTTATAAAATTAGCTTGTTTTAGTTACTTTTTTTTTAGCGATAATTGTACAACTGGTACATTTGCTTGCGTTGAGCATTGCAGGTTTTTTCCCCTTTTACATACGCGTGAGTTATCCCTCCCGCATACGCAATGCCGCCCAACTTTTGGGGCGTATATATATATATATATATATATATATATATATATATATATATATATATATATATATATGAATGTTCGTGTAAATAAATTAATCATATATAAAAGCTCTATTTGATATTGAGCACTTTTTATAAACCCGGTTGAAATTCTTTGGATTACTACTCTGTGGATGTTTTACCTGGATTATTATTATTAGTAGTAGTAGTATTATTATTATTATTATTATTATTATTATTATTATTATTATTATTATGTAATTTCGTGTTACTATATTTTATTTTATTCTTACTCTGTTACAATAAGCTCTCATATCCGGATTTCCTCCTGGAATTTTATTTCATTATAACACTATATATATATATATAGACATACATACTTACAGACAGACAAGTGGAGAGAGAGCTTAGTGTGAGAGAGAGAAACACAAAGGGGTAGATGCCAATGCTTCTAAACGAAGAAACCTATTAAAACGCGTCCGGTTGCGAATTTAGCTTGTCCAAAAACGAGTTTTCCATTTCGATTTATAAGAACCAATCAAAAAGCTCCTTGACTTTCATAAAAATGATGAGATTAAAACCGACCCTTCTGATTGGCCAAGGGCAAAACGGTTGTTTGCCTGGAAACGAGTTGCTCTCGGAGATTAAACGAAATGTAATTGACGCAAAACGGACACAGCATGGTAAGAATAGCAATATAACAATAAAAGACGAGTCTTTCGATTAGAAATATGTTTTGATGCATGTAATGTTTTTATTTACTAATAAATATAACTTACGTTGTCCGGATGGAAAATAAATATTTTGTGTATATATATATATATATATATATATATATATATATATATATATATATATATATATATATATATATATGTGTGTGTGTGTGTGTGTGTGTGTGTGTGTGTGTGTGTGTGTGTGTGTAAAGAGAGATAGAGAGTGGTTGTTCAATGACCAAAATATCCAGTCTTAAATCAAATCATTTATTTTTATTTCAAATTTTTCTATGGTTTAATTCCTTGTTTCTTAACGAGTAAAATGCAGCCATTAACCTATTCATGAGAGACCTAAATGAAAGACATGTATAAAGAGTCCCATCATGCCTAGAGTTTCCGGAGAAAAGAAAACAGTAAACAAAAACAGACAAACAACAGGAAGCAGATAATGCTCATAATTGATGGTCCCCTCTGCCAATACGAGGACCGAATTGCAATCAGATGGCATCTTGAAAGAGAGAAGGAGAGAGGGGGGGACTAAGTTGAAACAAATAAATTTATAACATCATTTATTTCAATTCAAAGAATTAAAGATAAACAATGATTAGGCATACGATCGTTTCTGAGACAGTTATAATTTTTTGATTCTCTTATATTTTGCTTTTTAATTCCAATATTTCTTTTCTTAAGGGCTTTTTACAAAAGATTACAAATATGAATCAAGCAAATATATATATATATATATATATATATATATATATATATATATATATAGATAGATAGATAGATAGATAGATATATGCATGTTCTTTCACAAGTTGAACACTGTTTACGTCAACTGCCTAGGTTCTAAACTCTCACTGTTTATCTGAGGTTAAACAATTCCCCTCTAAAGGGCATTCGCTAATGTTTCTACAGTTACATTGGGAGTTATTCTGATTCTGAACTGTGCTGGTATCCAAGTTACTATTCTTTTTGATTTTCGTGTTATTTGAACTTACTATAGTTGAAAAAGATAGCTTAACTGTATTCTTATTTATAAGTTTGCCTAGTTTACTATCTCTAGAAAAATTTCTCTCGATAATTTGGTAAAATTGTCTAGGTATGTTAGTAAGGACATTTAATCCATAAGGGGGGTTGAACCATAGTGAATTTCTACGTCTGTTTTTCTTCCCAGTGTTTTTTACTACGGATGGTAGATTTGTTGATCCTCTAGTGTTAAGTTTAGTACTAGGTGCAGTGATCTGCGTATTATTAGTATTTATTCTCCTATTGATTTTTCTGGGATTCCCCATAGCCATGTTATATGATGTTATGTCTCAATATTGTTAGAAAGGGTTGACTAATAAATACTATATAAATTCCATATAAACACTTATGTAGAAGAAACTTTTTTAATAGTTGATTGAATGGACGGTTTGACACAATGAGACTAGCTCTATAATGATCTGCTTAAATTAGTTTCGCACCATAAACATTCGGGTAACTTTAATAAAAAAATAAATTATCTTCAAATAAACTGGAACTTTATAAATAAATTATAGTACATATTAAATATTTTAGCAACTATTACCGAATTAAAGTTTTTTAAACTGATCGCACTAATTCTTTTGGGAGATACTAGCTTTGAACGAAAAAAAAAATCAAAATGGTGGATTAGTTTGATCGCACACGTGTGAGTGTTTGCTCTAAAAACATTTGTTTGTTCTTTTGTTTATTTTCACCTTAAAATGAAACTGATGTATGATGTGGGTGTTTTTCAAGAACTCTTATTATTTGTGAACTTATTTCTGATGATTTTGTAGTGTTGCAGAGACGATATTGACATACAAATGTTGTTTGGCACAAAACAAAAGAAACGGACCGTTAAATATATCTCACAGAAATTTTGAATTTTGGGAAATGTGAAAAACATAAAAATAAAAGTAATAAAACAAACCATGGTTATTGGAATATGATAAAAAAAAAACTGTTCTATATTTTGCTCTGTTATCAATAATTGGACAAACATTGAGCTGAATCTTCAAAGGAGACTACAAAGTAAAAGGATCTGATGATATATGATAGTACATATATTGTCTTTAATAATTAATTTATATATATATATATATATATATATATATATATATATATATATATATATATATATATATATATATATGATGATTATGAACTCTTCCATAGATTTCGACGTGTGAGTGTCCAAAAGCGAAATCATCTCTGTTTTGTGAGTGTGGGACTGATCAAACTGAGTATTTCTGTTAGACTGCCACGCAAAGATTTGTTTTCAGACAACAAAAAAAACATATATAATCTTGATAGGCGAACCATGGTGGTCGGTTTGTTACATAAAACACTCATATTAATTTTAGTTCGCTATTTTCAAGAACTCTGTTCACACCTCATAGAAGGCTTAATGAAGTGAATGGTTCCCGAAAATTTCTTACAGACTATACCTAAAAAACAATAACAAAAACTGAAATTAGATTTTACTTTACTTTGCTTCTAAATAATAAATTCGGTACGAAATTGTTAGTTGCACGTTTATTTATTTTTTCTTAATTCTCAGTTTTTTTTCATTATTATTATTATACTTCTTTTGCAACTTGTGCTGTTATTATTTTCTGTTGATTAATTACCCCTATATAGATATAATTATATATATACATATATATATATATATATATATATATATATATATATATATATATATATATATATATATATGAAACAGTCTACGCAGATAAACCTACGTTTCGACGTTTACACGTCACTTCAGAGTTCTGACGAGACGTGTAAACATCGAAACGTTGGTTGATCCACGTAAACTGTTTCTAATGTTTATAAATGTTAGTTATAAAATATCTAATTTGTATTGAGCACTTTTACAAAAGATATTACTTTTAAGTTCATATTATCAAAATATTGAAACTTATGTAATTAATTTATATACATGTATAAAGTAATGTATGAAAATATATTTATGGCAGTTAAGCTACACAGAGGCGTCCGCGTTTCATCCATATAAAGTAGCTATGAATAAACCTAAATAAAAATGAATTTATTGTAATCACGCACGTTCTTAAATAAGGATACCTGTTAATTCGACATATTCACAAAAGGGGCGCACTACACACAAAGAAAACAAAATAAAAAGATGTCAGGTAAAGGTTAGCCTGGTCTCTGTTTGAACGACGCTTAGCCATTAGCTCATGAAAACATTAACCCGTGGGAAGAATATAACAAAGAATCTTATTGATTAGTAAGCTAATTCGTGCACTGAGCCTTCGGGGATGAAACGCGGGCGCCGCTGTGTAGCTTAATTGCAATAAATGTATTTACATGCTACTAAGATCTACTTACATATTGAGCACTGCTCAAGTAAATACTGACAATGTATACACAATATATATCATCTTATAATATTATATGTGTATACATAGAATTATATATATATATATATATATATATATATATATATATATATATATATATATATATATAAATGCTCTAATGCGAAAGACAAAAAAATGAAAAGGTAAGAATTTGGAGGGGATGATCGTCACGATGTTCGAGCGATAATAAGTTAGGGTTCATAATATTTTGATCGAGGGTTCGAATCGTCCGACCGGCGGTAGAGTTACGTCAAATGTACTGACGAGTGTAAGGTAACACGAAACATATATATGTCTATAGATATTAAGAGTATTTATATATTAATGATGATAATATATATATATATATATATATATATATATATATATATATATATATATATATATATATATATATAATTATTTTAGTTAGCAAAAAGGTGCATTTAGTAGCTCAATAGGTTAAAGCTGGAAAAAATTAAAAAGTAGTAAGAATGAAGACAGAGAAGAAAGAAATGAGGGAAATGCTGTAATATAACCTATTGTGATTGGTGATAAATAATTATGCTTTATATGTACACTGTGCTATTGTGGTTTTTATCTATCGACGATGAACAGTTTTAACAAAAGAGACAAACGGATATGATAAATATATAACATACCATGAACTTTTATACACAAAAAAATACAGAGTTAAGTTGGATATGAATGAAAAAGAAATATGTATATATTAAATGAATGTCGAATGCATTTTAATTTTTCAGCTTGACTGAGAAATTATACACTGATGAAGCCTCTTCGGGAAAATTTGTAATATTTTGTATATCATAAAAATATTTATTCTCGAAATAGTCCGAAACAATTGTCTGTCAATAAAGTATTTTTGTATGAAATATTGAATAGTTCTCTGAATAACTAATGTATATGTGATGTTAAGACCTCTAATTGAACTACTAAATAAACCTTTGTGTTAACTTAAAGAAATTTATATTATATATATATCGGTGTGGGTGTGGCTCTGTGTGGCTCTCCCAATGTTTAATTTTACTTCAGTCGAAGTTCTCAGAAATCAAGGGGCCCCTTCCTGGGGCTAACACCAAATCTCTATATGAGATACATAGATACCCGAATATTCTATTAAAATTCTCCTTTATTTCTCAAACATTAAGTTTGTAAAAAAGTTAAGAATAATAAATTTCTTCTCTCCCTAACTGACCAGTCAAGTATGTCATAGTATATCTTTCTTGTGGTCTGTTGGTTTTACCGGATTTCAGGAAAAAGAATTCATCTAGTCTGGTGGAGTATCCAGCTACGTGGTGTTACTTGAGGTAACATCACTAGGAGAAGATGCACTATTCCTCGTATGAGCAAGTGCTGAGGGGGTCTTATTTATGTAATTTTGAATATTTGGTCAGGGTTTACTTGTAGGGATAAGTATCCTCATGTCAGGTTGTCCTGACAAACCCTTGTACAGAGAGACCGAAGACACTCGAGGATAGTGTCTAGTAGGTAATTCAAACTCTCCAAAAGGTAATTCAAACTCACCTTTGTGGCTCTGAGTGTGTGGCTCTGTGTATTTGTAATTTACTGTAATAGGAGAAATAATGAGAGTGCTCAATTATTTTTGTATTTCAATTGACACTACACATTAGTTTGATTTTCCATCGATACCGTTGAAGAATAGCATAGTGGGTTAGTAACCTGGAGAATTGGTTACCTTATATATATATATATATATATATATATATATATATATATATATATATATATATATATATAAGTAGACCTTTCTCCCCAGAGAAAAAGGTCTACAAATCCATCCCATTTCTCTGAATCCTTGATCTGATGAGGTTGACTTTCTGCGAAGAGTGCAACCGAAACATGTATGCACATATGTAACCAATAATGTTTGTATAAATAAAAATGTATACTTATAAACAGCTCTACTTGTTATTGAGCACTTTTTATAAACACTTAAGTTTCAACGGATTTACATCTATTGACACTAATACAATACATGTACTATATATATATATATATATATATATATATATATATATATATATATATATATATATATATATATATTGACCATGCATCTATCTGATAATAGTGGCATAGCCAGACCCCTCATTAACGAATATTCCTGTCCCCGCTCGCAAATCCGAAAACTTCTTGTAAACAACACTAAAATCCTAGATCACAATACTAATATACAAAAACCTCATATACTAGAAGCTTTACACATTAAAACAAAAATAAAACGGTTATTAACAGGATTAATTTTAACACTAGTACTAATATACTTAAATGTGTATAATACTAAATAAATATAGTTTCGTATTTAAATTTTCTCGCCAAAATTAACTATAAACTCACTCAAGAAAATTACGGCAGATTCATCAGCCAATTCTCATCCGAGATTAGGACTTTAATCCGGAAAATGGAAGGGATTCATACAAAAATATCCAGACATGAGTTGTCAGTTATTTTTAATAATACGTGTCTTAGAGAAAAAATGCCGCCTCGATACACACACGCACACACACAGCGAAACAGTCTGTATGTGGATGACTATATAAAGCTCCCTCCGGGTAGAGCTTATTTTGTAAGGGTATCGTCAACGTCTATTAGCTTTAAGGCAATGCTCATTAGGTAAAACTGATTCGAGCTCCGGTCATTCGCAATGTTTACATTTCGTTACATTGAGATATTCCTTACATTCAGTCAGTGTCGCATGATGGCGTATGGGGTTAGCATCGCCGATTGTCAGCTCGACGTTGCGTTTCGATCCCGGCTTGAGGCACTAACTGGTCTAGCCGCACTGATGATCTGTGAAACAGCGAAACAGACTGTATGTGGATGACTATATATATATATATATATATATATATATATATATATATATATATATATATATATATATATATAAGAGCAGGGCTACACGGCGTTGCCCGTGTCCATAACAAAATAGAAGAGGTTAAAAAGTGTGTGTAACATCTTTATATTAAAACTCCTATTTCTCTACCGCTTTCCAATCTGTTATTCTATTTTCTCTTTTCTTTCTACCCCGGTTTTTCCACATCTCTCTTCCCGATCCCCCTTTCACTCCCGCCCAGCACATTCCTCTCTCTTGTTTGAATGTATTAAAAATAATAATAATGTAAATCAGTCACCTAAGCTTTCAGTTTTCTTCTCCCCTCCTCCTCAAATAATATACTGAAATCTTTATTTGTTTCAATTTATTCCCTGACAACGCCGAGTTTCTTATCTTATCCATCCCCCTTAATAATATAATGAAACCTATATTTATGTTAGTGTATTCCTGTACAACGTTAAGTTTCTTCTCTTCTCATTTTATGTACTACTGTATTTTTGTACAGACCTGCTCTATCTAGAATATTGAGCACTGGCTCCCTAGCAACGCAGGATACTTTTTCTAGTATACAATAGTATAACAAAATACAGTAAAAATCTTACTCCTGGGCAATGATGCGTTTAAACACACCTACTATATGTAGGATTGCTCTCTCTATGATATTGATGACTCCCGGCAACACCAAGTAAACCTGCTCTATCTAAGATATTGAGAACTTTGGATTAACTTATACCATTTATCAAATATAGTCTGTATTATTGCTATCATCACTCACGAGCAACACCGAGTTAACAAAATACAGAGAATTCTTTCTCCCGGGAAACGCAGCGTTTAAACAAACCTGCTCTATCTAGTATGTTGGGACTTTTTAGATTACTATATACCACTCACCAAATATAATGCTGTGATCTTGTATGTATGGCTCCTGTTTAGAGCGCTAGTTAACACACCCAAATAAAATTAGGGATGCCTCCACAGCACTACAAAAACCACCCTTTCCTAGTTTCTTGTCTAGCGTTAGATAAAGAAAATGCTGAGTCATTTCCGGAAGGAATAGATTGAAATGACATTTATCTGTAAGTAACAGAAGAATGAAGATATAATGTATACCTTTAAAACTAAACATATCATTAAAAATTGATGTTTGATATACGATATAGAGCAATTATATTAACAAGTAAAAGAAGAGAATAAAGATTGTGAAAAATACAATATCTATTAAATCAGCAGTTGTTAAAAAACAGAGGGTTTTAATAAAATAAATTTTATTATTCCTTCCTTAAGCCAAACTTTCACACACCGCAACTTTTTCTAACTGGACGGATTGTCTGGGCCATTTAATAGTATTTGCCTATCTACAACTTCAACAGATTTTTACAACTTCAGATACCAATTTTTCCTACAATACGACTGGATTTTACCTCACTTTAAATCGGCTTCTACGAACTCTTATTGTACCATCAACGATGATCTTTTGCCTATATTTCATTCTTACATTTTATATTATTTTTATTTTCATATCTTTTCAAATTGTGATTTTTTAGTAATTTCACCTATACCAATTTATCTGTTTGCTCCTCTCTGACGACAAGATATCATTTTTGAAAAGCCATGGCTTAAGTAGTGGATAATATTTTTTTTTTATTTAAAACCTTGTGTTTTAAACAACTGATGACTTAATAGATATTATTTTGCAGAACTTTTATTCACATCTTTTACTTATTTTTTTGATATATATACACAAGAAACCCATGTATCATATTTACATCAATTTGACCGGAACATTAGATGGACAATTCGGAAAATTGAAAAAATAAAAAAAAGTCGCCTCAAACAAAACCACTCTGTGTTATTTAATAATGTTTGCCTAAATGAAAATATGCTGCCTAAATACACACAATATATATATATATATATATATATATATATATATATATATATATATATATATATATATATATATATATATATATATATATATATATATTATACATGCGTCGTTAACGACCACGGAGTTTTCTTTCTTTGCTATCCTTCTGGTTAATTTCTCGACGCGGCGAGCGATTCGTCGGGGTTCCGGTGTTAATTGGTGAAGTATGGCATCTAACGTTGTATCGTGGACAATTCCTCGAGCGTTTTCAGTCTCGCGACCGTCTTCAGAGGGCTGTGTCTTATTAGTAGTAAAAAGCCGTATTTATAGTTTTATTATTGATTATATCTATTAAT